>NJDC01001839.1:297544-359480 GCA_002245475.1 Calephelis virginiensis | reverse complement strand
TGGACAGCGAGTTTTGGATTAGGATTGATTTTGGCCGTAAATCAGTTAAAATGTATAGTAGGTAAATGTTTAAAAATTTAGTACAGCCGCAAGTTTGATAAAGCTTACAGCAATTACAATTTTCAATTTTAATAATTAGATTTCGAATAATTATTCTTACTTCATTAATTAAAACAACATTTTTATTTTAATAAATTATTTCCTTTTTAACCTCAAAAAGGAGGAGGTTTCTCAATTCCAGCGTATATATATTTTTGACATTATTAACTAAAACTAAAAAGCGCATGGCTATCGTATTGCAGTTGAAGCCGTTTACTTGTACTTGTACATTTAAAACTTTGATTAGGTTTTGTATACGTACGTAAATATTAAAAGGACATTATTAGTTGAATCGAGTCACAGTAGCGGGTGTACTGCATCCATCCATACACACAGACACTAGCCAGCCTACTTATGCAGGTATGTCGTGTACTCCGCAGCCCTCACCGCGTGCTCGTTATTATCGCTCTCCATCTAACGTTGCACAATACACAAGGAATGTATCTGTAATTACACCTTGTTCAACTTCATACATAACTAGTGACGCACCCATACGTACTTAAGCCGATATGATATCGGTATTTATATAAACATATTTCCCGTACTGATATAGAGGTTCAAGAATGAAGATTTAAAAGAATGGTATCAAAAACTGTTGGTTTAAAAACAGATAAAATTATTCATGCTTACAATAGTATATGTTGATTATGATAATGTATAACAAATCAGAGATCAAAATATGTTAATATTATAAAGCTGAAGAGTTTGTTTGTTAATTTGCTTGAACGCGCTAACCTCAGAGACTACTGTTCCGATTTGAATATTTTTTTCAGTGTTAGTTAGCCTATTTCTGGAGGAAGACTACAGACTATATATCAGCAAGTCGCGGCAGAAGCTAGGTTATATCAAGCGCAAAATTCAATGTGTACAGATATAGACAAAATTAACATCACTTGTCGGATACATCGGAAAACTCATGATATAGCCGATATGTCGTTGTCAGTATCGGATGCAATGCAATAAAACCCTAAATAAATGCAACGTACCTGTGTGTTGGCAATCATGAATGTATCGAGTGTATTACTTATTATACTAAATTATATCATGTTGTCTTAGTTCTACATCGGATTGTATTTATTAATAAAGTATTTATTTTAGCTATTATTTAAACTATTTTTTTTTCATAAAGTAATTGCTGGTACTGATATTGTTAATTTAATTATCTGAATATCCGCTTGAATGTTATGTTGACCGCTTAAAGAAGTATAGATGTCGACTAAAAATCTTTATAAATAGTTTGGTTGTGGCAATAGTCCACAGTCGTCGTTCAATTTTGAATCAGTAAATATATTTGAAGATACAAGCAAGAATTGTTTCATTGGAAGACATCAACACTTAGTAAATAGAACTTCCTAGCTGCGTTTCCAATTGTGCCTTTTGAACGGAATGTTCTTTAGTTACGTTGAAACGTTAAGTCTAATATATTATTAACTGTTGATTTCAATAAGTAATCTACATCAAAATATTATATTAGTATAATTTGGTAACCAGGCAATGGAACGGCTGTTTTTTTTAGTTAGGTTTTAAAACTTAGGTATATGTAGGATAGACGCCCCTTAATTCATATTGCGACTTTTAAAGCACTAAGACCCCAACTAACTTGTCTAATTAAAGAACTCCTTTCACATCACTAGTGCACATTCACTGGTCGGTGTGTAGTTTTTATATGCAAAATTTTGTGACTTCGCTTAATCAAAAATAATTTATTTTCTTTAAAAATAAGTGTAACTTGTGAACTTTAACAGTAAGTGACATTATTTTAATTAATAGCAATTTATGGTTTTGATATGACTGTTAGTAAGGATGTTTGATTTGATTTTAATAGTAAGGTTTTTGAAAAGGTGAGGCATCTATCCTTATAGAAAAGGATAGTTGCCTCGTTTGTCTGTGGATGTGGATGGTGTAGATCAGTGGTGGGCAAATTACGGCCCGCGGGCCGGATCCGGCCCGTGAGAGGTTTTAAATCGGGCCCGCCAAGGGTTTTTTTTAGAAAAAATATGAACCTGCTTAAAAATATTAATGGTCGAAATTTTAAAAGACTATTGAAATTTGAACAATTAAGATACTGAATCGATACTTCAAACATATATATTGCGTATTTCATATGTTAAGACTTCATAAATAGATTTTGTTTTAATAAAGGACTGTAAAATAAAAAAAATGCCTTATGTTATCGTTATACAAAGTTTTATAATCGTAATATTTACTGCTATTTTTAGGTGTTTTAATAAACCGGCCCGCCTTAGATTAAATATATTTTACTGGCCCTCCACTAGATTTTTTTTTTAACTTACCGGCCCGCGGTCAAAATAATTTGCCCACCCCTGGTGTAGATGGATGAAGATGATGGTGGAAGATAGCCTTAAGGTCGTCTTTTTTCCTGTGTTATTGTATCTGCTACTTAAAATGGTGAATGTGTTTGTTTTTATTGTTAAATTTATCTCGAAAATACGAAAAAAGTCTAGATCTCTAGACTTTTTTCGTATTTTCGAGATAAATCACTTGCAGAAAGGACGCAAGAACCATTAATACTCTTATCTGCTATGGAGGAGATTTCAACACGCATTTTTAGTATAAACGAAATTTCCCTTAGATTAAGAATCCCTTCAAAAATATTGTTAAGAAGTTGTGCAAAACCAATAGCTAATAAACATAAATTACTTAAAGTGTCTTCACGCCCATATCCCCGAAGTTGTGGGCAGAGGCACAACCAGGGTACCCACGACTAGCCGAATACACTAAGTCCTACAATTTTATAGGTGGCAAGCCTGTCGCCAAACGGGCACATATCCAATCACGAGCAACATTTTTTTAAATTAGATTGGAAAAACCACATTTTATTTGTTGCCCAACTCGGTAAACGAACCCTGGACCTCATGAAGTCAAGTCCCACACCTGGACCGATTTTAATGGTTCTTTTTTAGCAAGATAGGTTTTGATTTCGAGGAGGTACCATATTAATTTTATCATAATCCTATTAGTCTTATTTGAGTTATACTTATTGATGCATACTTTATTCACTTATCTTGACGACCTCATCATTGTAAGATGTTGATAAAATTTACGTGGGACCATTTCGGAACCATTTGCGATCTTTCTAAAAAAGAATGATCAAATAATGACGTGGTATCCAATGAAAAAGATGAAGTCTGTTTTTTGTAGTTTTACACACTTTTTTGAGGTAAACGCTTGTACTTATCCTTTATTTTTTATTGCAAATTATTTATAAAATTATCAACCATGTATTCATTCACTCGGAAAGGCTACCCGCAACCACAGCCGGGCAAAAACTTCCAGTTTATTAAGTAAACCGGCAATTATGTCGACAAAAAGCACTTTATTTAAAACCAAAGAAGCGTAACAGTTAACAATAACCAATCAAACTAACCAATTTGTTACAATAACATAATGACACTGAGTTTAGCTGGTACAACTTTAGACGATACTGAACCGTAGCATGTTGGGGTAGAGTTGGTTATCATATGTATAATTTTAAATTGTAAATGCGATATTGTGTTGTTCGACAATTAGGCGTGCGTGGGCAGGTTCGTGGTTTAATATTGGTAATGATAGCGCGGGTAAGACGGGAGCTGGTGGATGATCAGCGATTGTTACTTCTATAGGAAACGGATACACAACCAATTCTAGCAATCTATAGCAGTTGAAGAGGTGCTTGTTTTTAATTCCCGATGGAAAAAGAGATGTGTTTTAAGAGTGTATGTGTGTGTACGTGTGTGTGTCTGTTTCATAATGGAGATGAGTTTAGCTAAATTATATGTAATAAATTTAATTAAAATATAAGTTAGAACTAACTTATCGAAATTTTTCAAATTTTATCTCCTCTGTGGTCTAGTGGTCCGGCATCGGACTTGAATTTATGAGGTACCGGGTTCGATCTGTGGGTCGAACAACAAAAAAAAATTGAGAATGAGCATTTTCAAATTTTTATTAAAACTAACGTTGCTCGGGATTGGATATGTGCCCGGTTGGCGATAGGCTTGTCACATTGTGGGACTTAGTATCTTCGGCTAGTCATGGATGCCCTGGTTGTGCCTCGGCCTACATCTTCGGCGATATGGGCGTGAAGATACTTTACTTTTCTGAGTTTTTAAAATTTTGAACAAAGTTATTTTTCCAGTATCTGGATCCCTGTATAGAATAGACCTTTTGCTTCCCTGTTGGTAATATATAGGTTAAATGGTTGATTACCAATAAGGACGTTTGTAGAAGAGTGCTGTGCAGCAACTTACCTGGGTACAGCTCTACGGCATCAGCTTTTCGCACTGTCATAATGAAATGAAAAAAAGTAAAAAAGAAGAAATAAAAGTGTTTCGGACATCTTTCAGTAACTACACAACTAGGGATTATGAATAATGGCTCCTTACGAATGCGCTGCTTGTATCTTCACGTCCATATCCCGGAATACGAAGGCAGAGGCCCACGACTATCCGAAAATACTAAGTCCCACAATGTGGTAGGTCGCAAGCCTATAGCTAACCTGGCACATATCCGATCCCGTGCATATTTTTTCATTTATTGGAAAATTGTTTTTTTTGTTGCCCGTTTTGCGTTTTTTTAAGATACCCCTGCTGTGTTTGTGTCGCCAGATTTTGCAGAGAGTAGCCTCGTTTAGATTCCGAGGTAGTCTTATAAAGACACGTTAACTCTATTTAAAATATATTGTCTTAATCTCATTTTTATCCTACAAAGATGAAGGAAGTTTCTTAAAACGTCCCTTATAAGTATTCAACGTTTTCTTCAGGCTAAAATTTTACATTCGATGTGTAATCGTATACGAGGAATGGGGAGGACAGTTGTTACCACAAGGTTAGGTAAGTAATTGTATAAGATACTAGCTGTCCCGACGAATTGCGATCATCGAGTTCAGTTTGTACGAAAAAACTTAAAATGTTATTTTTCCTAGTTTTTCTTCTTTCTTATCTTTGGAACCTTTCCTGGACTTCTACAAATAAAAAAAAACAAGATAAGCCAAATTGGCCCAGCTGTTCCCGAATTTTAGCGAGATTAACGAACAGTAATTGATTTTTTTTAAAATCCTGTAATAATAAAATTTCGTTTCCTTCATAAAATTGCCCAGCTTCGTGTGCCCAATAGCATTTTCCAAAAAAGCGGATGAATGTCTGAGTGTAAAACAAAGAATTTGGTAATTTTTAGTAGAACTTAAATATACATTAATGCTTATTGATGTAATAACCAATTAGTACTTGTCTTCGGCTAGTCGTGGGTGCTCTGGTTGATCATCTGCCGTGAAGGCGTGAAGATAATTTAATGCTAAAGAATTCGAGTTAAGCTTACCCGGGGGTTACTAGATACTAAATATATCTATTATGATCACTTCTCTTACACAGTAAGCTTGCATGTTTTTCGCAAAGCGTCAGCTTCTCTCTTCAAGTCTCTAGAAACTCTACAATGCTCTTGGGATTTATCAGCCTGACAGCATAGGGATTTAAAATGAGCCCACCAAGGATAATACTCCTTGTTTCGCCTATGGTCCAGATATTGGACTTGACTTCTTGAGGTCCCGAGTTTGATTGCCGGGTCAAGCAACAAAAAGAAAATGTGGTTTTTCCAATTTTCTAATAAAAAATGTTGCTTGGGATTGAATGTGTTTTGTTTGGTATGGTTTCGATTTGGCGATAGGTTTGCCACCTATTTTATTGGGGCTTAGCGTCTTCGGCTAGTCGTGGAAGGTCTGGTTGGCACCTCTGCCTATCACTTCGGGGATATAAGATTGAAGATACTTTACTTTACTTTTTGTTTGATTAAGAGCTGGGCAATATACGAGGACCGATGCAAACAAATCTAAGGCAGTTTTATTTCTAATCTACAGCGCTTGGTGGAATTCTATTTTATGTGTGCGTGCGTGCGTACGTGCGTGCGTGCGTGCGTGCGTGCGTGCGTGCGTGCGTGCGTGTGAGTGTGTGTGTGTGTGTTTATATAAGTATGTGTGTGTGTTTGTATAAGTATGTGTGTGTTTGTGTGTAAATTTAAAGCTAATAGTTGATCATCTTCTAGGGAATCTAGCAATTGACGTTGGCAAGGATACATTATGTACCTACTACAGATAGTAAAGTAGTGGATGAAAGAACTTAATGTGACGTTCAATGACAGGCGGTCGAATGCGCATACGCATCACAGGGCAAAGTGAATTACTGCAGCCTCCAACGAATCAACTCCGCCCACTAATTATACTCTTTATGATATAAACTTTACTCTCAACTGCACTTTACTCAGTTCTAAAACAACCTAATAGTATACCACGACAAATAAAATTGAACCTTAAATACAAGCGATATGGCTTATAAAAGAATATCCAAAAAGATAATAGGCTTCAGCCGAGAACATGATACAGTAGCTTGCTAGTATCCAGCTTCTTTAAACGATTAAACTGAACATGTATCAATAAATTACTCTGTATTTTAATTAAAATACGGTTCAATAAGATTCGTATAAAATTGTGCTTTTTAATTATATTTTTATAGCTTTATTAATGTGTTGGAGTGATTGATTAGTTGTAATACGTTTGTAACGATAGTATTACCATAATATGGCACTAGGATGTTCACACCACTCAATAAAACACATACAAATGTAAATGGACTCTGTATGGAGGTTTACAGGAAGATCATACTTTAATGGTAAAAAAAGTTGTATCGCTTATGTGTTTGTATCTCATTTAACAAAACATTATTAGTGAAACGAGTAACCATGGGTGGTATTTCTAAAAGATTACGACTTAGGAACCTTCCAGAAAAAAACGTCAGATTTTTTTAATTTAGTTCAGAAATGACGGAGAAATTAACTAACGTACATAAGAATGTAGTAGTGAATTGAAGAAATAACATCCTTCTTTTTTCAAAGTTAATTAAAAAATTCGCATCGAAATCGGTACATTCGTTAAAGAGTTATGTTGACACAGACAGAATCACACACATAGATACGCCAAACTTATGACAACCCCCTCGTTCAGTTGGGGGTTAAAAAGGCAATATTAATATAAATATCGGTCACGTTAGCTTTCAAACGGCCAGGCCATCCGTTCGTAAATTATTATGCCACCGACACACATAATATACAATATATAACATATATACAAACATACCCCTCGTTTGCCATCGGGGATTAAACATACAGCCATACTAATAATCTCCTTATTGGAAGCTTGTTTGATAATAGGGAAAACTTCAAAAAAGTTGGAATTTCGAAAAATTTTAAATTAATACTTTTGTATTGGTGCCGTTTCTATTTATTGCGTTTGTGATGAACAAAAACGCATGGAAAACCGTGTGTAAGAACTAGTTGTAACATTGAATCATTATCAGCAATAATATTAAGCGGCTTGCAAGTGGTGGCTACTGGACAGTGGTAAATGGTCGTCATTAGTCACTGCCCCGGCTCAATGACAAATTATATAATTTGTAACTCATTAACACTTTGATATCCTGATCTTAACCGGATAAACGGAGATTCTCAATTCAAGATATATACTTTTTTGTATTAAAACGTGCATAATTTTTACAAGTTGTACGAGTGAGGTGTGTGGGCCATTTTGGTGGACTGAGTGTTACTGATCGTAGAGCGACCCATATCTTAGTATTTAATTATATTATCGTCAGATTTGGCACTCGATAATCTCTGCCGACTGAGTAAGGGACTTCGCGTGAAGATATCTATATATGTATGTAATGTTTGTTAACATGTAAGTATAAGTAGTTAGATCATTTCAAAGTTATTAGCTAAATTAAGGCAGGTTACTATGTTAAAGTTATCGAAAGTAAAGCAAGTGGTTATTAATAAATTATCGCCACAAAAGTAACTGCAAAATTTGGAAACTAAAAATAATAAACCTTTTTTATTGACCTTAAATTAAGTATTTAGTCTGGTCGTAATGTATAACTATAATAAGTAGTATATTTTAAATAACGACTATTTCATACTTTTATGATATCGAACAAAACAAACGGCTTTACAAAAGGTAAGAGAGTGCTGTCGCTAGTATCTTGGGACACATATTAATTTTATAGGCCATCATACTTCCCCACATGGAAAACACAAAGACAAGGCTAAGGCTAAGGATACCTAAGACGGTCGGTGGTACGAGTTTGAGCGAGCTTCTGTTCGGCACTCTCCCAACAAATAACTAACTGCAGTGATGGAATAATCAATTCATATTTATTTAACAATCTAGGTTGGTATTATGATTATTAATCAACTACAAAAAAGGTTATTAATGCGAATGCATATTTTTTTATTTATTTTACTTATTCAATTCTTTATTGTACACAAAAAGTCAAAATACAAATCAGTATATAAAATTATACAATAGGGTAATAATATATTTCTAAAAGAGATTTCTTCCACAAACACAGAATAAAGAGAACTCTTAAAAGAAATATAGAATGTACAGTACACAATACATAAACTTACTAAAAAAAAGTATCTATAATCTAAAAGTATTATAATCCCGGGCAACATTATTTTTATTAGAACACATTTACACATTACATTTTCTAATTATTTTTGTTGCCCGATCCAAGTACCGAACCCGGGACCTCAAGAGGCGATAAAATAATAAACTTACTATACAAAAGAAACACACTAACTAAAATACCGTTTATGACTAAAGTGCCAGCATACTAATTAATTACAGACTAAAACACTGCCATTTTCAAAACTGTCTATGTTTGAATACTTCGAATTTTGGAAATGAATTCCAAAGTCTCACGACATTAGAAGTACGAGTACAAGAATGGATGGCTTAGTTGAATAACATGGATTTAAATTTTTGTGTACATCGATTATATAGTTTCACGAAAATGTATATATCATTAAAATATATATCATAGGTATAACTACCTAACTTAAAATCCCCAGATCGGATTGTGACCGTTTTATATAGGGAAAACCTCGAAATCGCAACTTACCTTTTTTAAAAAATAATTATCGAATCCTGACGTGGTAATGAAGTTAAAGTCAATTTTGTGCAGTTTCACTGCTTGAAAATAAATAAATAAACAAATATATCTGGAAGAAATACACAAATAGAACCCAACTCCAAAGTAAGCGAATTATATTCTTGTGCTTTGGGTGTTAGTTAACAATACTGATATATATTCATATTGAAATGAAAACTAGAACCATTTGCCTTCCTATTAGGCAGCTCGTAAAAGGCGAGCATAGGAGTACCGTCATAATACCGTGACATCTGACTAGGTGGTAGAGTTTCGCAGCGACATGCCCGGTTTTTTACCAGCGCCTTACTTATTCCTACCTCCATAACGTGTTCCTGTTGGATAAGGTAGCCGATAAACCTACTTTTGCTTGAGGCCTAACAGGTTGGCCACGCATCATTAGCACCTTTGGTGTCTCTAGGCGGCGTGAATTTCTTATCATCAAGAAATCGGTCTGCTACTTTTTTTTTCCAATATCATAAAAAAATAAACTCACCTAGATCCAGAAATGCAGTCATTTAGATGTTCATCAGACAAATGTCTGTCCCCGTCGGGAATCGGTCGAGGGTTTGGTGTCGCGTGTACGCTAACCCCTGGCCCAACGAGGCGATCATATTTTTTTTGGCATTAGTAATATAGTACTAATAAATTTATCGTATTACAAGTATACGATGGGCATTGCAATAACCTCAGTACAATACCTGTTTCCTTAAACATTTTGTTAAAACAAATTTATTAAGCAGAAAAGCACGTCCTTATTAGAATTTCGTTTTGTATTATCTATTTTTTTTATGTTATAGTAAGGCAAACAAGCAGACGGATTTCCTGCTGGTAAGAAATTCACGCCGCCTAGAGACACCAAAGATGGTAATGGTGCGCTGTCAACCTGAGGTCAGGATGTCAGGCCTCGAGCAAAAGTAAGTTTACCGGCTTCCTTACCCTCCAAACCGGATCACGTCATGACGTTATGGTGGCAGGAATAAGTAAGGCAGTGGTCGCTGCGAAACTCTACCACCTAGTCAGATGTCACGGTGTTAGTGATGATAAGCCTATGCTCGCCTTTTACGAGCTGCCTGGCAAGAAAAGCAGATGGTCTATTCTGCAAAGGAGCCCGGACCAACACCGGGAAGCTAATAGCTAATGTATTTTGCATAAATAATAAAATTTATTATATAACCATATATATCCGTACTATGATAACCTCGGCACAATATCTTATACATTTTGTTAAAATATATCTATTAAAAACAGATCTTTTATGGAGAAAGGCACTTCTTTATTAGATCTCCGTTTCGTATTCGTTAATGTATTTTGTATAAATTATTAAATTTGTAAGATAATCATATTCCCGCATTGCAATTCCTGTTTCCTTAAAGATTATGTCAAAATAATTTTATTAAGGGAATAAGCACGCCCATGCTAGATCTCCGATTCTTATTCGTTAGTGTATTTCGTACGAGAATGTAAATTAAAAACAGATAAGTTTCATTTTGAAAACAATAATATATCAAATCTTTAAACAATACGACAATTGTCCATCGAAAAGTTTGTAAGAGGAAACAATAAATGTGTGGACGTCAAAAAAGCTGCCCAGGCGCAAGGCTGCTCCGCTCTGACGTGAATTGTTTAATTTTGCATATAAAACAGATCAAAAATACACGGGGACAAAAACTTATCAATTGACTTTCAAATTTGACTTGTGGGGATTTGATTTAATGGTTTGGATGGAGGGCAAAAACACACGTGCGTGGCGGTCGGACCGGGCCCATACTCTTGACTACGTGAATATGGTGTTTTTTGCTAGGTGAGGATATCTATATTGGTACGGTCACTGTATTTTTTTAAGAAACGGAATTGTTTAGGCGTAGAAAAACTGCAAAAAACCGAATTTGATTTTAATAAGTAAAGCATCGACGTATTCAAAAATTAGGCATTCTCAATTTCCCCTGGGATTCCATTATCAGATTCAGACTTGGTGGGAATGGGACTACCTGGAAAGTACGCTCGTTTGAAAAAAAAGGATTTTAAAGTCGTTTTAAAAATGACATTTACTGTTAAATGACAATGAAATCGATTAATGTATTTAAAAAGTATAACACTGGAATATAAATAAATATCCCTGGACGAGTCACACAAATTGAATCTAACTCCAAAGTAAACAAATAATATGCTTGTGTTATGGGTGTTAGTCAACGATTCTAATATGTAATGTATACAATATGTAAACTCGTCCTTATTTTCCAAGTCGGTTAATAAAAATTATTTGTGGAATAAGTGCGATTTAAAAAGATTTTACTTAAATATTCTACCACAGTGGACAAAAAATAATTAACTAGAAACATATATTTTAGTATTCAAATGTATAGTTTTACTGGAATATAATTTATAGTTTTAAAGGACTGTTGGTAATTAGCCCTATTTAACTTATTGTACCTATTTCTATGTTTCTGCCTTTTGAGCAAATCACTCAATTCATCTATACGCATCTCTCTTTTAAGTGCTTTCTTGTCACCTTTTTCGTAATGAAGGAAAATTTTAAAACATTTCGTATGACACAAAGTAGGTAGCGAACAAGCACACGGCTCTATAATGGTAAGAGACAACAGTATTGATGCTTCAACATCTTATTTGATATTAAGCCACGTATATAAGTCTCCTACTACCCTGTCAATCAGCAACGAATACTATGGCGAGCACCGATACCTTCACCCACTCGATCCGGGCTAGCTGCTGCAAAGCTGCCTAGAAAACAATAAAAATACCAGTTTGAACTCAAACTCATTAGAAGTTATCACTGTCACAAACTCATTGGGATCTTAATTGGACGTTTTCTTATTATAAAAAATAGTTACTCGTGTACATGTTGGTTCGTCAACATTAAAACATTACGATTTTACTTAAATGGAAGAATCCCTGCTCCTTGGTACAAGGTAATAATGGTGTAATATGAAGTTGAGGTTGGGATCTTAAGTATCTATCATTACGTCTATTCAGAAAAAGATAGTGGAAAAACCCAAATATATTGTAACTATTATATTTATACAAACTTATAGGTCCCAAGGAATTTGGCATTTAAGCTTTCTTATTAATAAACAAAGACTAAGGTAAGAGTAAAGTTAAGCTGTTATTATAGTCTTGGTCACAGTGTTATAAAGACTTTAATACCAGGTTGTACCTTAAAGTACTTCAGGCTATGTTAATTTATAAAACAGAAAAGGTTTAAAACCAACATGGGGAAAACTAGCTGTAACAGACCAATTTTATGTAATGGTTTTCAAATTAAAAACAATTCATTTAAGATTTACATCGCATCTTCTATACCAGTGGTGGGCAAATTACGGCCCGCGGGCCGGATTCGGCCCTTGAGAGTTTTTAATCCGGCCCGCCGTGGGTTTTTTTTGAGAAAAAATATGAACCTCCTTAAAAAAATTAATGCTCGAAAAGACAACTGAAATTTGAACAATTGTTGTTGTTGCGTATTTCATATGTTAAGACTTCACAAATAGATTTGATTTTAATAAACGATTGTAAAATAAAAAAAAATGTTTTATAATCGTAATATTTACTGCTATTTTTAGGTGTTTTAATAAACCGGCCCGCCTCAAGATTTATTATAATTTACTGGCCCGCCACTAGATTTTTTTAACTTATCGGCCCGCGATCAAAAGAATTTGCCCACCCCTGTTCTATACAATATGTATTTCATCCAACAATAATTTTTTGGTCACCCTTGTGGTATAGTGATCCTTTGTTTTCTTTGATTACGTAGGTTTGATTACTGACTCTGGCAACTCAAAACGTTTTTTTTAATTTCCTTAAAAAACGTTATTAAGGATTGGTTAAGTTTCCAGTTAGGTTTGCCATCTGTCACATTGTAGAACTAACTTTGGCTAATTATGGATGGCCTGGTTGACCTCCACCTACCTTTTCAAAGATTTGAGTTGATACTTTTTTAAATTTTTGGATTATTACACTGACTTCAGTTTTATTGAGTTTAAATTGAGTGACTTCTAGCCCACCTGATAGAAACCTAGGTAGAGTCTATTGTAAAACACAATCTCTATTATTTTATTATCATAAAACCACATGCCGAATATTTAACAAATTTGTACACGAACACTTCTTAATTATGATCTACTTGACGTAAAAAAAACAATCAAAATATGTTCTTATTTGGAGGAGAAATCGAGAGACAAACATACCAAAACTAGAGAACAATTCTGAATTTCTTCATTTTCTGAGTCGGTTAAATATCAGATTGCAATGTTTTTGCACGTGACAAAACCTTTATGAATACCACCGCTTTTTACTTTTACAGATAATGTTATGTCCGCTTCAACCACACCATTTTAATGAATGAATTTTAGATTTTTAATTACAAAGTAGGAGTTTCGGCGCCATCGAGAGAAAAGATGGTCGAAGTTTTTTTTATAATTATTGAATTTCGTGTTAATATTGAGTGAAATAAGTCAATTTTGGTGGCATTTTGTACAATTTTGTTCAGTGAAAGTGCACAAATGAAATAATCAAGTAGAAATTAGCGTATCGTATATTTCCTCGTTGCCGCCAAATCTCATTACATGAGCTTGTGTAAAAAGGCCACCGCTTTACCCAAGAACCTGACATGACTTACTGATGACTTATTATAATTGATGTAAAATTTGATGCAAATTTCTACTTGACTAATGGCAAAATACTAACGAGATTGCCAAAACCTAAAGAAAGAAGAAAGAATTACAATGTAGCTTCGCTACAATTAATGCACACCACATCAAAATATATTTACTCTCTTTTCGTTTCGCCGTGGATAAACTGACTATCATAACATTATTGACTTCAAAAACCACTTAATTTTTTGTATTTTTGCTAAGCGATTACTCCGTCATTTATAAACGGTTATTGAAGGTAGGTAGGTATTTTCTTTGGCACTTTTGCGTGCTTTGGATAAACTTCCCCGTGTTGGTCCGGGCTCCTTTGTAGAATAGACCATCTGCCTTCTTTGCCAGGCAGCTCGTAAAAGGCGAACATAGGCTTACCATCACTAGCACCGTGACATCCGACTAGGTGGTAGAGTTTGGCAGCGACTCGCCAGATTGGTACCACCGCCTTAACTATTCCTGCCGCCATAACGTCATGACGTGTTCCGGTTCGGTGGGTAAGGTAGCCGATAACCTTACTTTTGATCGAGGCCTAACATCCCGGTCTCAGGTTGGCACCGCACCATTACCACTTTTGGTGTCTCTAGGCGGTGTGAATTTCTTACCATCAGGAAATCCGTCTGCTTGTTTGCCTTCCTATAATATAAAAAAAAATTATAAAAAAAAATTTCAAAACTTTTAAGATTTTTTTTCTAATGTATTTTTGTTTGTTCTTGTAAAAAAAGTACTTTTAAGCCAATTCCTCGAAAAAGTAGGCAGAGGTACGACCATAGCAACAACTATTAACCTTCTGTATTTTTCTGGTTGGTTTTGGTTCAGGTGGCAAACCTATTTTCCAATTAGGTACTTACGACCTTACATATAAATACTTTATAAAATAATATACTTGGAATAAACTAAGAATAAACAAAATCTCTATTTATAAATTCGGAATAGCTTACACCTTGTATAGCTTCAGTGCAACTGTTAATACAATGCTTGTTCCAACCATTGCCGTTGCCGTTCGGTGCTTGTATACTTGTATAAGGTATAGTTGGAACGAAGTTAAGCAGAATTTATTTGTTAGAAAATATACTTTAGCTATTCACGCTTTATTCTGAGTAAAACTATTCCTAGTATAACCATGGTGTTAAGAAGGGTTAGTTTATTTTTGTTTATAAGGGCGTTGATGTGCAATTCCAGGCAATGTTTTTATTAGCATAAATGAAAAAATGTTTTTTAGTGATTTCTTTATTTTTATTTCGTCGATTTATTGCAAAAAGTCTATGTGACAAATTCATTATTCTAAGATAAACGGTAATTTATTTCGGATTAGTGATTGGTTATGTTGATTTGCCCTATCCTATATAGCAAGCTGTGTAACACCTAAAGCAAATTACTAAGAAGTTAGCGAGGTTTTGCATTTTGTAGAATATGACAAAACGAATCCATCCATGAAAAAAACGTTTTTATTTCTCTGAGATTCAATTATCAAATCTAGACTTTATGGTAGTGGAAACAAATTGGAAGTCTATTTAAATTAAAACAAGATTTTTTATAAATGGTTCAAAAATTACAAAGAAATCGATTAACATCACTACATAGCATAAAACAAAGTCACTTTCCGCTATCTGTCTCTATGTATGCTTAGATATTAAAAACTACTTCTGATTTTAAGCACTTTTTATTAGACAGAGAGATTGAAGGGGAAGGCTTATAGGCATATTAACGTAGAAGTTTGTCCACCCGCGATGCTGGTACATGCTGCTAGTACGTAAAATATATACAAGTCGTAAACATGAACACCTCCTTTTTCAAAGTCGGTTAAAAATGTAAAATGGCATCTATGAGTATTATTTCCTAATCACATTTATGGGGTTGAAAAGTAAGTTGAAAGTAGGTTGAAATGAAGTTTGGTCTGCCGGTAAATATTACACCAAATATTTTTTATTAAAGCGAGGCTGCAACAGCTTATTATTTTCTAAAGAACATTTTTGTTACAAACCGTAAAAGCAGCACTTATGTTTGGTTGTATTATAAAAATAATTCTGTAAGATATCGTGATGTTATCAGCAGGATGGTTCCAGAACGGATTGATTCGTCGGCCGCAAATTGAATACCACCATCCTTAGCCTGTTGGTCCACCAACACCGGCACCGGTTCGTCACGGGTGGGTAAATGCCGAGATCAGTAGCAGGAACGAACATTTTTTTGAAAGAATTTAGAGATCGCCTAGTAATATGAGATGCTGGAAATATTCGACAAAAATCAAGAATCATATCAATCAGAAGGGGTTTAGTGAGAGATGTATTTTTTTGTGTTACAAAGTTCATGTTCTAGAACAATTTTTAATATGATTACATTTTTCCTTTGACATTTTTATGCCATTCAAACCCGTTGCGGAAACGATTTTGGATTAGGGATGGAGAATGATCCTTTCCATGGAACATTAACTCCGTCATTAGTAAACGTAAACGAAATTAAGAATAAAGTTAAGTCAATATACATAACATTGTAATAAAGAATTTATATCGGTTTAAACTTCGGAGTACTTTAGTCTATGTCTGTTAAAAATAGAGTAAGTTAAAAGGTAAGTAATGACCCCATCTAAGGGGTTAAAAATTGAAAAAAAAAAAACATTAGTCGATTAATGGGCAGATTAACGATTAACAGTAACGTTAACTTACCGTTAAAATAGGCGAAACTTTGTGCGAATTATAATCCTATAAGAGGCTTTCCGAATGTTAATTTATTTTCAAAATGATTCATGTTCGTTGGTGATCAAACGGTGGCAACTGTTTAAAAGGAAATTATTATACTTCCATTTAAAAAGTTGCCACCTAACGTCTTAATACATTCATGGGAACATTGACTCCGTTATTTTGTTGATGTCCCGGTCCGGGCGTTGGTGGACAACCAGCCTTAAAAGTTACCAGCTAAGGTCTGTGAAATATTTGCCGCTCCCACCTACGGCGGAATTACACGCTTACATGTAATAACATGTATATGTAGATATTACAACGATGTTTGCCGGGTCTCACATAGTATTCTAAATGTGAAAATGAGTTTGTTTTTAAATATCACTAATGTAATAAAACGCGATAGATTTTTATGGGTTAAATAAAATCAAAAGATTTAAGCAATCCTACGTTTTTAGCAAAAAGTTAGCAGTTTTTACGTATATGTCACGATTTTTGTCTTTGCTCAAATTTGCAAGTTAGATAAATATCTAATATAATAACCCTGATGTGCCAGTTGTTATAAATTTCTACTTAAGTGCTAGAGTTTTATGACGACTCATGGTCTCGGTGTTAGTGATAAAGAAATTTTTACTCGCCACCTTTACGCTCGCCTACGTATATAAAATAATTGAAAAAAAAAATTCCAATTGCAATTTTTTAAGTTGACTAAACATGCTGGTTTTACGAAAATTTAATTACTGGTCCTTATAGGCTCATCACGATATAATTATCAAAATTAATTACGATAAATAAATAACAAAATCAAGAAAAATCTTCAGCTCATATAAAAATGGTGTTTTAAAAATGTTAGAAGACATCATCCCGAGCGTCGGCAATTTAAAGTTACTTGCAAATAAGCACTTGAATTAGTTCTAGTGTTACATAATAGATGGCATTAGTATGTCACTGCAAAATGGTTTAGCTTGGTATTTTATATTCAGACTTAAATATATTATATGTATATTTATAATTTTAAAATTGACCAAAAAATATGCGTAATATTAAATGTTTGCTTAATTTTATAATAATTTTTAAATTGTAAATTATTATTATTATAAGTCTAGGATATCTCAATTGATATCGAAAAATATTCTTTGCAATATTAATATCAAATAATTTTTTAAATTTGTAATATATCATATATTATTCAAATAAGTATTACCTATAAAACAATTTCGTTTTTTAACTTACAAATGATAGTGTTTCTACTCGACACTAGATGGCATTAGCTTGATGTAAGTAAAGTAAGGAAGCTAATTTCTGTAATATATACTATGTTGATATGATTTCAGATATACTATGATAATCGTTTGGTTAGCACCTTGAGATAATGTTTGAATAAAATTAAGAATTAAAAAATTCAAATTTTATTGCAAACCTTAAATACATAAAATTGAAAATTTACACAAATACATACAAATTTGTTCATTGCCTAATTTCATTAACATAAGATTATTTTAGAAACATGTAATATTATTTAAATCAGATTTAAGGTTTTATATATCAGATATATATGTTGAAATGTGAAGTAGAAATCCGTATCCTACTTACTTGGAATCGATGAATTGCTAATGTATTTTTAGAAAATTTTATTTAGGGTATTTAATTGTATAACAATTGAATAGTATTATTTTTATAGCTAATAACTTAGAGTAACGACCTTCTAGTCAGATGGCTTTGGAAATCTAATAGCGATCGGCTCCATTTTCAAAAACACAAAATTTCGACTGTTTAGAGAGAACATTCTTAAAATATTTTTCCCTTATATAATAAACAGACAAATATTTTAATTTATGTATAGAGAAACTCAAAGAAAATCAATCTCTACTTTTCCCTTGATTTGCATTATAAGAAAGAATCAGTGGTATTCCTGATATATCAAAAATATCATCAATAAATATGTAATTTTGGTGGGATCGGAATGGATTAATTTTTTTATCACTATTGAATTTTGTTAGCTTAATATAATAAAAAAAAAATTCGTAACAGATTTCGTATAATTTATAACAAATTATGACTATTTTTAATAATTTTAAGCGACAACTTGATCCACTAAACTAAACTATATGTAAATACATCCATCTTAAAAAAATAAATAAAAAAAATAAATGTCGAATAATGTACACACAAGTACATACGTAGTACTAGCAGCATCTGCAAGTTATGTATGTTAAAACAGATATCTTTACGCCCATATCCCTAAAGAAGTAGACAGAGGTACAACCACGTCTAGCCGACAACAATAAGTCCCACATTGTGATAGGTGGCAAGCCTATCACCAACCGGACATGTGTCCAATCGCAGGCAACTATTTATTAAAAAAAGGTAAAAACACATTTTCTATTATTTGCTTGACCAGTAATCGAAATCGACACCTCATGAAGTCAAGTCCAATGCCGGACCGCTAGACCACAAGTGCTATTACTTTCTTTGGTGGCAGAACTTATTCGTACGCTCTTTTTAATACGATAATTTTATTCAAATTTAATATTTCACGAAATCTTATCTTTGAAATTAAAATTTTCACTTCTATTTATATTTTAAATAGATGTATCTACTATTGGCATTCCGACGGTAACAAGTGTGAATAAATTTTCCCAGTTTAAGATAACCGAATCATTATAAAATTACATAAATTTAATATTAGATTAGTATATAGATAGGCAGGCTCGTGTAAATTAGTTTACTGTTACTTGAGCCACGTGCATTTTTATATCGTCGCCACAATGAAGAGCTTTTTACCTAATGGTAAAATGATATTACTTTGCCAACATAAATATATATAAGAAACAAAAAATTCTGGAATAACTGACAAACATACAAGTTATTTTAAAGTATTATGTGATTTCGAAAATATTTTAACTATGGTCTTACAGAATGGATGTTAAGTCAATAACTTATTTGAAAAGGCGTTAATAAAATTTTTTTTGGTTGAAAATAAAAAGAGGTAAAACTCTACTTTTACACAAAGGTAGAGTTTTAAATTTGTATTTTTTGTAACTTTGTGTAAAATTATTGATAAATTTGATCGATAAATTATAATGAGTGTTTTATGCGTAAGAGTATGAATGAAAGGAGTAATTAATACAATAGTTCATCACGAATTATATGCATTTTTAAATAATGTTCCATTGATACCGAATGAAAATATTTTTCATTATTCTTAGTCCCTGGACTCCCATTTAATTTTCTTTTAATTTTTTTTGAGCACGATTTAAAGACAAATTTAAAAAAAAAATCAGGTGTGTATTTTAACCGAGTCCTAAAATCGGAGGTTCTCTATTCGACTCTTTAGTATATTGTATGTCTGTTAATCGATTACTCGGCCAATAATGAACTGATTTTAATGATTTTTTTTTAAAAGGTAAATCATGATTTCGAGGTTCCATGTAAATTTTATCATGACTTAATTAGTGTTATAACTTAAAACGACTAATGGGATGTTGATAAAATTTATGCGGTGCTAATTTGAAATCATGAGATAGAAAGAAAGAAAGAAAATATCTTCACGCCCATATCCCCAAAGGAGAAGGCCGAGGTACAACCAGGGCAGCCAGGGTTTTGTTGCCCGACTAACATTCGAAAAAAGGATGATCAAATTGCGATGTGATACCCAACAAAATAATTGGAGTGGCCTTTTTAGCAGTATTAATAAGTTTAATTCGTTTTAAAGTCTAAACAGAAAAGCACTAAGTGTAGCGAGATTGTCGCATTGTATATAACTTAATAACTTTTCTTAAAAATGTATCACAGATCTCAACTTATCTCAATATATAATTATAGCTTAGCTTTACATATACGCCGCCATAAACATATTTAAAAATGAATGGTAAACTTTTACACATACATACATACATACATACATATCTTCACGCCAAGTCCCTTACGGCGTAGGCAGAGAGTATCGAGTGCCAGACCTCACGATTCTGACAAACCTGTCTAGCTTCCTCCACATTCATTACCCTTTTCACACAAACATGCCGATTTCGGAGACTCTTGACACCACCCTCGGATAATATCCAATTGATCTGATCATGGAATGTCAACCTTGGTCTCCCCCGGTACCTACATCCATCCACATTCGCATTGTATATCTGCTTTGTCAATCTTTAATCTGTCATTCTTTTCACATGACGGAACCAGCGGAGCATGCCCTTTCTCATTTTAACACCAACACTTTCTTTCAATCCCACTTTTTTTTGGATCTCACTGTTACGAATGCGGTCAACGAGCGTTACACCACAGATTTTCCGCAGTGCTCTAATTTCGACTGCATTTATCCTACTTGCATGCTCTTTCTGACATACTCAACTCTTGCTTCCATACAATAACGTTTATAGTAAACTTTTAACTGAGTTAAAAGATAACGAAACCAATATGTTGCAAAAAACCAACAAAATAAACAACACTGTACAACTAAACTAAGTTTATAATGCTACTATAATAACAAGTTTTAAATTTACGCAATGAGGTTAATTTGTCAAAACAGATTTACATTTCAATGATTATAATAGTCTTCTAGCCTTTATAGTCTAGTGGCCAGTACTGGTGTTGTAAACATAAGGTCTTAAGTTCGATTTCCGAGTCGGGCTACTTGCACTGTTTTTTCGATTTTTAAACTAAATAAATTTTGCCGTGGATTAGATAAGTGCCCAGTTGCTGATAGGTTTGTCACATATTACATTGCGAGACTAAGTAACTTCACCGCTAAACTATATACTAAAATCACATTGAAGATGTGTATTCTGAGCAAAGAGATTTATGGAATTAGATTTTTCATTTCAGAGTATTGTAATATAGTTTGAAAAGTCCTTTTTAACAATCCTTATATCACTTCTTCTTCTTCTTCTTACTCATACGCCATTTTCAAGCCTGAGTGTATCTAGCGTCACCTCGTAACCTCTGTTTATTTATAATTCAGGATCGTTATAATTTTATTGAGTTAATTAAAAAAATATTCGAATTAATATTTTATCAGTTCGTAATATGAATAAATATTGTGAGTGCACCTCTGACTACCTCTTTGGGGATATGGGCGTGAAGATTTATTTTTATCATTAATAATTCAAGCATATATTTTTTTACGCTTGTGGTAATCACTTTGCATGTATAATATTATCAACAAAATATATTTAGAGTAACATTATAATGAGCTTGCCTACTCCTGCCATCATGACGTCAGTGCTCGCTATTGTCGTATCTACTCCGTACTTTAGGGTAATTAGATGGTAGAGTTGCACCCAAGATCTGCCACATACACGTGGAATTACTGTACGGGATTTAGTTTCAAAATTTTAAAACAAAATTTTCGCCCATAAAAATCCTCATAAATTCCGAACGGAAAAATTCCAAATGTATTTGGTAACTACATAGATTTGTATGGATTCGCTTCGTTCGAATTTTTTTCAAAAGGAAGTAATAAAACAAAACTCCGAATTTATGTGGCGAGCCTAAGGCAGGATTACATGATAGAGACGCATCATAAAATCAAGAGAGCCGCTTGTTTATTAATATATAAATTAATTTATTTTATTTTTACATACTTACAACTAACTTAAAACGTATAATAAGGATCAAAAATGCTCAAAAGGCGAGAAAATCTTATTTTTGTATATATCGCTTTTACTACGACCAAATAACGGATATTTTTATGTCGTATATATAAAATAATTTGGTTATAATTATTTACAATGTTTATTAATTTATGACTGATTCGCTTAAGATATACGATTTTTTCCGTGTAGGTATTTGTTGAATTTTTAAGTTAAGTTTTTTCCAATAAGAATAAAATTGTGTAGAACTAAGGATATTCTACTTGCCTCTGTTTCAGGTGTTGGACTTGACTTTCTGAGGTCTCAGACTCGATTCCTGGGTCGGACAACATAAAGAAAATGTGGTTTTTCCAATTTTCTAATAAAAATAACGTTGCCTGGGATTAGATATCACATTGTAGAACTTAGTGTATTCGGCTAGTCGTGGGTGCCCTGGTTGTGTCTCTGCCTATTTCTTCGGGGATATAGGCGTGAAGATACTTACTTTTTTTTAGCTTTAAGTAAATTAAATAAGTACAAGTTTAATTTTATTTGTAAAGTGCTAGCAGCACGTGCCGGTTTCATACAGTTGGACAAAGTTTTATGTTTATTATACATACTATAACCTTCTTCTTTAATCACTCTATCTATTGAAAAAAAACGAGTCAAAATTAGTTGATCAAAAGATCTAAGCATAGGAACAGATAGTGAAAAGCAACTTTGTTTTATATGACGTACGGATGTTTTCCTCTGATTAAAACGTGATTATAAACGAAAATTAATATGTTTTTTAGTAATAATGTATTATCTGTTATGTAACAGTAGTATTTTTCCAGTTTTATCGGTATTTTCCGGGAATAATGATGAGTGAGGTACTGTAAGCGAACTTTAACTGCTGTCATATAGAGCAGTAGAGCTACATAACATCTATATCATTTTATTATTTATTTTTTCTTCAGTGTGCTTGTGCTTCCTATCAAATTATAAACTTATTAAATCTATCTTTTAACAATATAAAAATAAGAGATATTTTAACTCTGACCGATATGAAATTTAAGGAAAATAATTAAAAGTTATGTTTAAAATAAAAATAATTACCGAGACACGAAAACATCAAAACGTAAAGACATAAACTTAACACTATTAAATGTAGTCAAAAAAATTAATTAAAATAATGCATTTATATTTCGCAGCAGCGCCTGTTTGTTTACCTACGGACACTATAGTCAGTATTATGACAAATGATTTTTACTACACTACAATAACATAATATTGTTATGACTAATATTTATTAATGTTATTATAATAAGTTGAAATATAATTCATCTAATGTAATACTGATGAGACCAATTTGCATTATTTAGTGTGCTACTTGATTTGTCGTCTTTCAACGCGTGTGTGTATTTGTAATGTTAATGATGTAAAGTTTATATTACGAGGTGTGTAATAATACCGAGCGTAAGTTGTCATTAGCCGATCGCCGCTAAATGATAAAAAAGTGGCATGCGGATTGTGGTATGTTTGTAAATAGTGAGGAGCCGTACCGCTCTACCGGCGCGGTGCGGCGCGGCGGTGAGGTGTAGCGGCGCACGGGGCGGCGGAGCGGTGGGTAGGGCGGGGAGGGGGGCAGGGCGGGGCGGGCGGCGCTGGGCGGGGCCGCGCGGCGCCGGCGCGCGGAGAGCGGCGCTCCGGGCCAGTCCGCTCCGTGCTGCCGCCGCGCACGCACGCGCATGTCGCTCGCTGTCGAATTCGGTGATGTGAGGTGGCCCCCGCCGCTGCCGCAAAGTCGCGCGATAACACGCGCTAGTTTCGCGACACACAGTGCCAGTTGAAGGCTCGAGAGCCTTCGAGCCGGCAAGACGCCGTCCACCGTGGATCTGAGGTACGGCGCCATGGCGGCGACCACGTACATGCCGGGAGAGCTGGACCTCGGCAGCATCGGTGGTTATCACGCTGCCTCGCCGCGCAGCGCTGAGCCCGCCGATATGAAATACCAGCACCATCTGGGCGCGGGCGGGTCGCCATCACCGGGCGCGCCCGTGCTCGGCAACCCGTGGGCCTCGTTGCCGCCCGCAGACCACTGGGCTATGCATCAGCATCACGCGCACCAGCCCGATGTTAAGCCACACGAACACCGCCACCTGCAGGGGCACGGCTGGCACGCGCCCGTCGTCTCCGCTGCCCACTACGGCGCGCCCTCGCCCGTGCTGCACCCCTCTGGCTACCCTGTGCCTATGCACCAACACCACATGCTACGCGATGTACAACCCTCGCCGCATCCATTACATCATCACCACGCACTAGAGCGAGATCCGCCCGAGGAGGATACACCTACCAGTGACGATCTCGAAGCCTTCGCCAAACAGTTTAAGCAGAGACGAATCAAACTCGGTTTCACGCAGGCAGACGTCGGCCTGGCACTGGGCACTCTTTATGGGAATGTGTTCTCTCAGACCACGATATGTAGGTTTGAGGCGTTACAACTTAGTTTCAAAAATATGTGTAAATTGAAACCCCTTTTACAAAAATGGCTAGAAGAAGCCGACTCGACGACGGGGAGTCCGACGAGCATCGACAAAATAGCAGCACAAGGACGAAAACGCAAGAAGCGAACGTCCATCGAAGTGTCAGTGAAGGGTGCGCTAGAACAGCACTTCCACAAGCAACCCAAACCATCCGCCCAGGAGATCACGTCGCTCGCAGACAGTCTACAGTTGGAAAAGGAAGTGGTGCGCGTGTGGTTTTGCAATAGAAGACAGAAAGAAAAGCGAATGACGCCGCCCAATACGCTGGGCGGTGAGATGCTGGATGGTATGGGCCACGCGCACTACGGGCCTGATATGCACGGATCGCCGCCACTGCACGCGCATTCCCCGGCGCTGTCGCCACCGCACGCGCCTCACGCCGCGCACGCCCAGCACGCACAGCACGCGCAACACGCGCAGCTCGGTGCGCATACGCTGGCGGCACACTAACAGTTAGCCCCGTGGGCGCCGCCGCGGCCCTACTACGCGGAGCCTCACTAGCCGCCCGCGGGACATAGCTGCCAATGCTCCTCGTGTTCTTCTCTAGCGGCCCCAACTGTACATAGTTTGCGAAGCCGAGTTTCCGTTGTTCGCGCGGTGGTTGTTGGCCGCGCGGCTGCGAGCCTAGTGACGTCGTAGTGAGTGACTTTGCGGAGGCTGTGGTGATCGCCGTCGTCGCCGTGGTCGCCGCCGTCGGCCGGTAAGTCGCACGTACTTACACGACACGCGCGGCGCCGGGCCCTAGCGTGAAGCGAGAGACATTTCCATCGAATTTATTTATAGATTATATTATAAAGTAATGATGTTAATACACGCCTCCCCGGCAGCGGGGACGCCGTGGTGTGGATCGAATGTAAGACCGTTGATGATACAATGTACATTTATAGTTAGGGAGAAGCTCGCGTTACGAATCGGGTCGGAGCTTCGTTTCCTAAGTGAAAACGATTGAGTCAATAGGTGCAATTTTTAAGTTAAGTGGTCGGCGAAGCTGCGACGCGCGATGCGACGCGACGGTGTCGCGGATGTCGAGTCGCGTCGCGCGGCGCAGTCCGTTTCGTAAGCTTTTAAAATTTAAGCAAATACGATGCCAAAATGGTTAATTCCTGTTTATTAATTTTGTTGTGTTTTTTTTCTCGTTTAAATATAATTGTGGCCAACTTCGGTACTTAATTATTGTTTTAAAGGTATTTTTATATTAAAATAATGTATTGACAATGTATTAGAGTTAAATCAAATATCCGCCGAGAGAATAAGTAGCCGTGCGAGTTAGTGTCTGCGAGTACAAGAGAAGGCGCGGCCCGTGGCTCGCCGCCCCCGTTCGCTATCTCCTTATTTCTTGGTTTACATAGTGTAATATTCCGTCATGTAAATGTTTTGATTAATCCGTCGCTGTGCCGACGACGTCGCCGGTGTAATGTCCCGCGACATGCGGCGCGGGGCCGCGAGCCGGGGCCTTCTGCGAACGCACGCCCGATTCAAACCAAAACATGTAATTAATTCGTTATTCTCAACGAAGTTGACAAGTTGATATGTATATAACTGTATAAACTATATTAGGTAATGAACAAACAGATGACAGTGGTAGTGCAAGCCTCTCGTAGGTAAATAATGAATAATTAGTTTTAAAATGTTTTATATTATGATCTAAGTATTTAAATAAACCAGAGTAAATATTTTATTGAGTCGTATTATTCGGTGTACCCGGTTACTGTCCATTCGGGGTGAGCCTCAGATGTGTTTTTGCTTTGTTGTCGGGTCGCAGGTAGGCCGCGTCACTAAACAACTCCAACTCGACTCACAAATCTGATTAAAAATAAGTTGTTTTGTTCGTTGTTTTACGATAAAGTGATTCTCAAACAAGTGAATATGATTCGGATTACGGAGCGGTTTTTGTTGCCCCGCTCGTTGCCGACGCGACAAATAAAGTAACTCGCACAGCTGAAGCTCAAATCCAGATCTTGTTAGCTATATTTGAACCTCGTTGCTAATAAACTAGTTATCTTGAAGTCACATACTAAGTCCCAAGTTGCTCTTACCAAGCTAAGCAAGTCTCATTTAGAATGGCCTCAACAAATTTTGAACTGCAGATCACATTATACTTTCACTGCTTCACATTACCTACCCACCAGATCAAACATAATTAGGTACTTAGCATTAATTTTATGACTACATATATAACTGCATATAATCTACATAAATTTAAACAGCATTTCGTTGATATTTTTCCTTATTTACTTGAGCCGTCGGTACTTTTAGGTTAAAAAATCTTTGTTGAAATTGGCGATTGTTGTTTGTTGGTTAATACTTGTCTATTTTTATAAATATTTTAGAGATGTTTTATCTTAGAAATATCCAAGAACTGATGGTGTTTTTGCATAAAAGTGACTAATTTCATATTTTTTTTGCCTAGAAATATAAATTGTAATACAAAATCTATGAAGGTTGTAATAGAGTTAATTTTTTTCATTTTGTTCCTAAAAAGTGCTTATTTCATTTGTTTTTTGTAGTAAGTTTTTGATGAAATTATATAATGCTTGCATATAATTTTAATTGGTGGTAATAGACTTAAAGTTTGTAAAGTAACAATCAACAGTCTACAATATATGAAAAAGCTTTGTGCTGCCAAATTATTTTATTTGTAAAATATTACAAGTCAAAAAATTTGTGACGAAATACAAAAATCATTTAATGGGGTTGAAGTTCTATAACAGTTTTTGTTGGTTTGGACGGGGTTTTATTTGTTTGGATATTTATAGTTGATAGTAATCATGAAAGACCATCATATGAGAAAAGTTTGAGAGTGAAATTTAACAACTTTTATATCGTTTTGAACAAAAATCTTAACACAATTAGGTTGTGGTATTAAATTGTTATGAAATTATTTCTTTTTAGTTAGATGGTCGCTTTATAAGTTAAGGATTTACATTTGGACTATTCAGATTACTTTCATTTACTATCGATTTCTCCTTCAAGATATTCTATCTATTATGCATAATAAATGCATAAATGACAGAACAAGTGATAAAAGGCAATGAAAACGATGGAAATATAGTATTGCAGTTTGTAACTGAATTTTTATTTATTTCTATAAATTTTTCTTCACAAAAATTGTATCAAAAACTGTAAATTAAGATAACTTCATTTTGAAATACCATTTACTTGCTAAACACAATTAACAATTTAATAAGGTATCTGAAAGCCTAAATTTGATAAAAATTAACGCTCTAACGGTTCTAATAACTTCTACTACTTACAAAAGAATATAATTTCAACGTCCCTATAAAATTAAATTTTTCAAAATTTTCTTTATAAAACCAATAATTAATAACATTTGTCTAGGTGTCTAAAGTAAATTGTGATTAGTACAACAGAAGTTGTACTTGTTTTTTGAAATTATTTTGTTACCAAAAGCAAATACCAATATTTTTAAAAAGATTTTTTAACAATTTGATAATAAACCCAAGTTGATATTTCACAATATAATAAGTTATAATTTTAATACAAATTGATTAATATTTCTAATAATTAATATTGATTGTTGTATATTTTTGGTTTCTTAAACAAATTATTATTTGGTAGGCAATTAGTTGATAATGAATAGAACTTTATTCCAAAAAAATAATCTTTATTGCAATATAATTCCAACGGTTATCGTTAAATGCGAATTTTTTTGAGAATAACACTAATCAATTAACGTGGAAGAAATGTTTAAATTAAAATATCTTAAGAACCAATGTTAAAACA
The DNA here is from genome assembly GCA_002245475.1 of Calephelis virginiensis. Taxonomy (NCBI): domain Eukaryota; kingdom Metazoa; phylum Arthropoda; class Insecta; order Lepidoptera; family Riodinidae; genus Calephelis; species Calephelis virginiensis. The sequence goes on along the minus strand of NJDC01001839.1, from coordinate 331,231 downwards.
TTTAACTCTGAGTTTGCTTCAAACTCGGGTTAAATTACTTTATATTTGACAGTTTAACTCAGTATTAAATTTTGTGCTGGAACTTGCCTCCCTAAGAGAAATTAAACAATATATGAATTTCATATACAACGAAGAACTCATTTAATTCTTTTCCATAGAACTGTGAAATCAAAGGAGATAAAGAGTTTAAAAATTTCACCCCATGATTTGAGTAGTCAATAGCTAATGTAATGTAGTCTCAAGTGATTTTTTTTCTTTTAAAATTCATATGTTTAATAACACTAAAATTAAAAATAGCAACCCCCAATAAAACACAAATGTTATTTAGCTAAAACCATTTCGATCAGGTCAGCTTTCAAACAAAATAATCAGAATTGAAATCGGTCTATCACTTTAAAAGCAATGATACAGACACGCCAAAGTTATAAAACCCCTCTTTTTCCGTCGGGGATTAAAAATTAGGTGTATAGCAGGCACCTACATATGTAGGTTATTATGGCGTATATGGTGTTGTTACTTAAAATGTACTATTACAGGTATGAGATATGAATAATTATCACCAATTTCTTTTTATAAAAAAAGACCTGAAATAGAAAAACAACTTTTAAATAGTAACTGAACCCATAACCTGCGTTACGTAAGACTTGTATTCATACATATCTTCACGCCAAAACCATTGCGAGTAATCAGAGAGTGTCAAGTGCCAAGTGTCACAATCCTTTTAGACCTGCTTCCTTCACATTTAATTACATAAAAAAGTGTGAAAACTTATTCTAAGTACTGCTAAAATGTTAAAATCAAAATATCTTAACATCAGAGTAGTGATGTAAAATTTTCGATAAGTGAATTTAGTGTTTATCGAAAGAAACCTTTATACGTAGGGTGTGTGATAAACCCACCTTACAAATCGATCATTCGCCTTCACATTAAATTACATGAAAGTGTAGATAAAAACTTATCCCAAGTACGGATAAAATGTTAAAATTAAAATATCTTAACATGAGAGTAGTGATGTGAAAATGAATTGAGTGTTTATCGAAAGAAACATTTATACGTAGGGTGTGTGATAAACCCACCTTACAAATCGATCATTTGGTAATTTATGTCGGCGGGCTCGCAGCTACCTGCGGTGATACTTTTCGGTTATGGCGTAGTAAATTTGATTTATTGACATAAAAACTGATATTTAATTTAAAATGAACACCGTTAACTTACGAAATAAGCCTTTCAACTTTTTCACGTGCCATAAAATAAACGTATTGGTTGGTTCTTTACTTTTTATTTATATTACGCAAAATGACGAATGTTTCATGCCAAGTGTATGTAATGAGTAGAGATGTCTAGTGTTAGGTAACAACATTTGACTGTTAGTTTTTTGGTTTGTTTTTTAGTAAAACTATCAAGCTAACTGTTGTCATGTCTTTAGAAAATATGTCTATTTCTCGTCTTTTTTATGGCCTTAACCATTAATTGGTATAGATTACCTACGTGTAGTGATTCACTTGTCGGAATCTATAGCTTTAGTTAAGTATAAAAATTTTAACCTTTATTAAGATACTTTTTTCTAAAAATTTAGTTGTCTTAGATACCAATTGAGGCGCTGTTAAAGTTTTCATACAATTAATTTATTTAGACGCTAGCGGGTATAATAAACTCAACAAGTCCTAAACACATGGTAGGGGCTCGGATGCTAAGAGACAAATGCGGGCTATAGACTCCATAGACTGTTATGTACCTAGTATATAAAACACATAAAACTCACTAAACATTAAACTAACATAGTTGTTAATAGCGATTCTGTAAGAAGTCTTTACAGACTAGAAGTCTTTACAGAAGCGACTTTTTTTATGCTATGTAGTGACAACACAGAAGGATTCCAACAGTGCGAAGCTGGGAAGGATTGCTAGTTTTATATAAAAGAAAAGATATAAGATCTATCATCAGATATTACACAATCTTATAATTACGCAAGTGACTACACCATTCTATTTGACGCATCATTTTAAAGTAAGTCTATATAAATCAATTTATAATTATAGTTGTCGATAGAGTGTACAATTTTTTTATTGTTTTCACTAACCTTGTGTTTACACGTGCGATTCTGACAATTCGTTTAATGACTATCATATCTGAACATCATTAATAATGCGTTGATATAAATATATAAGGAAGGAAAGGCGGAAGGTACCTAGGGAGAGCTAAGTTCCCATTTCAGCGGCCAACTCGCTTATATAGTATCAAAAGGTGGTTTCAAGAGTCTTCAAAATCGTTGTGTTTGTATAAAAAGAGTAATGAATGTGAAGGGAGCTAGGTCCGCAAGAACCGTGACACTTGGCACTCGATACTTTTTGCTCAAACCGCAAGGGATTTGGCGTGAATATGTATGTATGAGTTTATGTGTGTGTAAAGTAAGTTCGTCCCTTTCTGTCATAGCTAGAGTTAAAGAGATAAAAAAGGTGTTTGCGAAGAACGCCTGTTTGTATAACATTGTTTCAATATACGTTAATTGCATAAAAATTACCACTGCGTAATAAATTCTCGTAGGATACCAATGTCTGATTGGTTGAAGATATTATCCATTTATAGCCAAAAATAATTCAATCTAATATCCGCGAACAGCAGTTTGATAGCTCTAATCTGTCTCTTATACTACACCGATTTTTGTAAAAACACATTAAATCGTGTAGATATTATATAGGTTATATCATTAAAGTGTTATCGTTTTCAGATAAAAGAATTTTCAAAGTGTGTAATAAAGTTTTCTACTACTGTATGATGCGGTATGGATAAAAAGATGTGTAACTAGTAAACTTTTTTGTAGACGCGTCTCTTTGTGTGATATAGGTAGAAAATTATATTCAGTACAAACTTTCCTTATATTCTGATCCGATCATAACTGTTATAACAAACTGGAAAACATTCTGCCATATAACATACGTGAAAGGTTGGTAAAAAAAAGAATCGGAACCAGGAAATTGGGCTGAATAGACAGTAAATAAATAAATATATGTTTTTTAATCTGTAAATTTTGGTATTGAATTCACGTATGTTCAAGCTAGTATTTGTTCTACTCGTGCCCTTACTATTACGTTCGTGTATATATTAGGTACTAGCTATTGCCTGCGGCTTGTGCGATCCTGTTGCACGATCGGGATTCAAAGTAGCCTATATATTAATTCAGGTCACAATCTATCTGTCTTCCAAATTTCAGACAAATCCGTTCAGCCATTAGAGCGTGAAAGAGTAACAAACATCCATACTTACAAACTTTCGCATTTATAATATTAATAGGATATATGCTGATATATGTTATAAGTATCATATGTTACCAGCTGACGCAACAGACATTGTCTTCTATCGTAACCATGAATACTGAATTCTTAGATTTTCTGATGTTTCTCTAAAGTAAAATGTTTTCATGCCCTGACAACAAAAAAAGTAAAACATGTTGGTGCATAATTCGTATAAAGGAACGCAGGAGTGTTTTACAAAAAAAAGTTGTGAATTTTGTAAGACTGTTGATTTCTACTGTTTTCTTCAAAAACAAACTTTTAGAAATAAGTAAAAAGCCTTTTTAACTTTATTTTCTTTAAATTGTAACGTAGAAGCAACAACAGGGGTTTCTAAGTAATTAGGTATTTATAATTAGGTATTTATAATTAGGTATCTTTTTTAATTAGGCACTTTTACCGTTCAAAGGATTTTTTTTTTAATTTGCTGTCACCAGGGAAAGGCGAAGGTTACATGTTTAGACACTGCCTTTTTTAAAGTTTTTTTTTCATAACGAATTTTTAGAAAGTTAGTTTTTTCTTTACGAATTTATAGTAGTTGTTATATTATATTAATAATTCAATACCCTAAATATAATATAATTATTGGAATAGTGAAAAAAGTACAAAAATGTAGTCTAATCATGTTTTTAATTAAGTATCTATCCGAGCTTCTGATTTACTTATGTACGACTTGATTTATTAAAGAAGTTATACTCGTTTAAGTCTAATGCACGAATGCCGTCGGCAACTACTACCAAAAAAAAACTAAATAAAATCTTTTGTCGAAGTTAAAAATATATATTTATTTTTTAAAGTAATTTTCGACTTATGGCTTTTACAAAATATAATAGTAAATTTGTTTAGTTAAAATTCTAATGTAGCTATGTAAGCAAATAAAAAAAGCACTTACGTTAGTCCAGGGAAAATAAGATTTTTATTTGATAAGTCAGTGAACGACTTTTTGATTGTTGAAGATACTGCTGTGCCCACACCAAAAATGTAATGGAGAAAATCACAGAAAACGTTATAATGAGCTATGGATAAATAACATAACGTTTATAGGCTTAATTACTGTAATAAGTTTGAAGTAGAGCGTTTATTATTAACTTCATAGGTATCGAATAATAATAAATATTAAATAGTTAATTTAATTTATCCTCTCTGTAGTCTAGCGGTCTGGCGTCGGACTTGACTTCTTAAGGTTTCGGGTTCGATTCTTGAGTCGGGAAAAAAACGGAAAATGAGAATTTTCAAATTTTCTTCGGGGATATGGCCGTGAAAATATTTACTTACTTAGATGAAGCTGATAAGTAGCTAAGCTAAGTAAAGCCATTTATGTTTTATCATAAAATCTGTTAATTAAAGTTTGTAAATTTTGTTTCGGGTTCGCGTGATAAAGTTTGGTGTCAATTTTAGTTCTTATAACTTTCAGTTATTGCTTTTGATTTAAATTGTGATATGCATGTATGTTTGTCCCTGGGCAATCTCACCGATTAAACTGAAATTTTGCATGCCTGTGTAAATCGGATAACAATGCAAAATTATTGACACAGAGTTAATTTGTTGGAAGTGGAAGGTGGCCATAGGAAACCCTAAAATTTCCTTTCATGTTTCGGATTTTTATGTATTTAGTAGAAAAGTATTTTTCAAATCTTCTGCTTGAAAAAAAATCACAAAAATTGTTCTTCTCAAAAACGTAGTTTGGTAAAATTTTACTTGTTAAATTTTAAGCCACTGTTAAATATTTATGTATTTTAAAAATCAATTGCTGTTCGTTAGTCTCGCTTGAACTCGAGAACAGTTGGACCGATTAGACTTATGTTTGTTTTGAATTAATTGTGACAGTCCAGAAAAGGTTTAAAACATAATAAAAAAGGAAAATTTCGAGGAAATTAGAAAAACAAAATTTTATGTTTTGCCATACAAACTGCAGGTGGAACAAAATCTGCCGGGACACTTAATTATTAAAACAATGTAGAGTTATTCATAATTTTACGTCACCAAAAAACGGTTGCTTATAAAAACAAAATCATTTTATGTAACCACTCGTAAACTTATTGTTACTTTTAAATAAACATATTACTACTAGCAATAAAACGTAAAAGCTATCTTTTAAACTTACCCCCATGTTTATTAAAATATTTAAGTAATAGTGATAGTAAGTTCAGTTATGTTATTGTTTTTATAATTGTTGCACAGTATACAAAAAACGCCGGGTTGCATTTCAGGTGTGCCCGCAGAAGTGAAAACTTGAATATTAACGTTGTGCATTTTTTAATATTTTGGAATGGTTAGAGAATAATTTTGCACGAATTGCTTTAATTATCAGTATGAATGTACTATTATTTATGTGGTAGAATACAATACTCATTTCTATAAATTTTAATACTCATTTATTGCGCTTACGTACACAAACATGACAACACGAACATTAGCGCTAGCGCCCTGCGTCGTCTTACGAATTTTCGTCTTACGAATCAGGTTTTCAGTTTTCACTTCAAATATTACATCAAGGGAAAGAGATAGGCATAATGAATACGCTAAATAGTCTTTTAATATTTTATTAATAAGGGGTAAGTTTAAAAACAAAGAGTCAAAGCGCTCAAGTCACTTTGCATTATGCCTTTATGCTAGCGTTACTTTTTGGAAGCCAGAGGTGCGTATGTCAGCATGAAAGTAGGATAAATGCTGTCTTAATGAGAACGCTACGGGAAAATCTGTAGTACTTTGAACGCTCGCCGATTCGCGACAGAGAGATCAGAGAGAAAGTGGGATTGCAAGAAAGCGTTGGTGTAAGAATGAGAATCCGTTCATGTAGAAAAAATGAAAGTTTAATACTTATATAGTGGATTGATATAAGTATCTAGAACTGGGGAGACATAGGTTGACATTCCAAAAACAAATCGCTTCGGTACTATCCGCAGGCGGAGTGAAGTCGCTGAAACCAGCGCATCTTGTATGACAACAGCAATAAATTTTAAAGAAAGAAAAAATTTCGCCCCAGACAGGATTTGAACCTGTAACCTTTCGTCTCAAGCCGACGAATGCTCTAACCAATTGAGCTACTGAGTATTCAAGTCCCGTGTCGAAATTTTTAATTCCTTTCTTACCCGTTAACGCGGGTAGATTCAAATCCTGTCTGGGGCGAAATTTGTTTTTCTTTAAAATTTATACAAATTTAACCCAAGCACAGGGCAAGTGCTAAAATAAAAATACGTTAAGAGCAATAAATTTATTAGAAACTATAAGATCGCGACACTTGGCTCTCGATTCTCTCTGCATACCACGCAATAGACGCGTGAAGATATACTTAAAAGGGGATAACTGTTTGAAGGGAAATACAATGATTCAGATATCTTAGTTCACAAATACTACACTCTTGACCTAAATAATGTTAACAATGTTACATGAATCTAAGAATAGGTACTCGTAAAACATAATTCGAACACAAAAACCTCGCTGAAATCTGCATATTGTTTTAATACACAATTACATTTTTATTATATTTTGACCTCTAAGTAATCCTTATTACAATAAAATAAATGATACCGTGGAGGTATTTATGTTGATAACAAAAAATATTAAACGATTGAAGTCATTTTATGGTTTTAATTGTGTATTTTTTTCCGTAAATGACTTAGACAAAGAGCTTGGAGCGATTTGAACAAGGGTTTTGTTATATCATTGAATTTGAGGTTCGCACGTGTTGCTGGGAGGAAGTGCTGGCCATTTAGTTATCGAAATACCAGAAATTATGATGTAGGAACCATAATTGATACACCTGAACTGCGTTTTTGATACGAAACCGGTTTCAATAATTAATTAAGTTTGGTTGAAGATAGAGTTTTGTATGTTAGGTGGATTTTTTTCTAATTAGCTTCAAAATAGATAAAACATAATTAAGCCGTACATACCTCCTTGTTATCTTGAGTTGGTTCAAGTATTTTTGTTGTAAGTACGTTTCGTTTTTTGTTTAATATATGGTATACTAGATAAGTTTCCTATGGATAGCGTTTCTTTATGTAAGAGATATCAAGCGTCAGTAACATTTAATGAAATTGGTAAAGTACGAGATTATGTAACACATGAAGGGTTCAGTAGTGTTAAACAAAGTTGCCAGTTGAATGAATTAATAATATTTATTATTTTTTATAATGTTTATGCATATCTTAGGGAATATCTTTTCATAATGCTTGAGGCTTCCTGGTGTAGTATCACTACGTAGTATAAAACAAAGTCGCTTCCTCTGTCCCTATGTCCCTTTGTATGCTTAAATCTTTAAAACTACGCAACGGATTTTGATGCGACTTTTTTGATAGATGAAGTGATTAAAGAGAAAGGTTTACATGTATATTTTATAAGTCGGGGCGGGTCGCTAGTTTTATTATATATTAAGTTTATTTTTGATAATTATCTTTGTTTTCATATTAAATAAATAAACATAGGTATACACACAATAAACTTGTAAGTGATCGATAAGGGCATTAAACTTACTCGGTGATAAGGTTGTCTGACGAAAAGCAATAAGTTCATTTTGCTAATAAATACAACAGTGACAAACTATAATAATAAAATTAAAACAATTCAATAATCGCCGGTTAAACCTATCTGTAATATAGATAACGTTAGCTTAGTTAGCTTTTAAACAAAAAATCCACATCGAAATCGGTCCATCCATTTACGAGCTATGATGCTACAGACACACACGCACACATGTCGATTATGTCGAATTCATAATACTACTCTCCTTCGGAGACTAAAATACTAGCAATGCCAATAAATGACTAAGTACATGCATCTTGCTCTACCAATTAAGGCTTGGGCTCAATTCCCAACAGAGGGAGATATTTGCGTAATTAACATATTTGTCTCTACTTTCGAGTCTGAATGCTTATGAAGATTTTTACATCACTTCTGTGTATTGTATCGTTGATTAATACCCATATTTCAGCATAGTAGTGGTCGCTCGTTAGTCGAAATTCGACCATAATACATTTCAATATCTTGTTGATAAGAACGCCATCTTCATTTCTCAAAACCAACAACTTTGTTTCCAAACTGTATGGTGCACCATCTGTGATCTTTTATCGTTACCATCAATATATTTGTTTGTGTGTGTCAAATGCATGATAGTGTGGGTAATGTTTTATTTATTGATTTAATGTACTTTGTAAGCGTTATTATTGAAAAATATTAGCGTTCTGCACTTCTCCTACACATAAACTATAATTATGCCCAATTTTATGCTCCTGCGTCAGCGAAGTTTTCAAAAAAAGAGGTCCAAAGTTTTGGAATCACGTATTAATATATAGTTTTAACATTTGACCACTTTCTTGATTGAAGTTGGTATACACGTCTAACTTCATCGAACAACCACGACTTGTCTTTCTTTAGTCTTCGTTTATTAATATGAAAGTAACTGTTTAGTCACAATCTATGCAGACGAAAAGTTTTTTAAAAATTTTGTTTAAACTAGGTTTGAAACTTTCTTACCGATTTACTATTTCGTATTGCTAGCAAAATAAATTTTAGTATCAATTTACATTAATAAGATTACGTAAATAAATTAGTAGTTTTTTTTGCTATCCGTTAACAGCCTTCATAAAAGTTAAATGCATCTATTTTATGATTATTTCAATAGTATATAAAGTGATTACATAAAGCGATGTAAGTGCTTAAGTCAGCGGTCAAGACATATAAGGCTTATGTGAAACTTAACTATCATAGCTTACACCTATACCTACATATAATAAAAGTATCTTCACGCCCATATCCCCGAAGAGGTAGGCAGAGGCACAGCCAGGGTACCCACGACTAGCCGAAGATACTACGTCCCACAATGTGATAGGTGGAAATCCTATCGCCAACCGGGCACATATCCTATCCCGAGCAACATTTTTTTTTATCAGAAAATTGGAAAAACCCAATTTTCTTTTTGTTGCCCGATCCGGGATTCGAACCCGGGACCTCATGCAGTCAAGTCCAACAACTGAACCGCTAGACCATAGAGGCAACAATATAACAATAAAATCAAAATTATTCAACTAACCTCCGAAAAATCTTACATGTAATGTAGCGAAGAACCATCTGTATCACGTCAGATTTTAAACAAAAATCCGTATCGAAATCCGCCCATATGTGCAAAAGTAATGATACACGGGGTGTAAAAACAAACAGCGACTCCATAAGTCGCACTTCATTCTTTCAAAATAATATTATTCATATTTATAAAAAAGTTAATGTGACCAACTTTAAAACAATTAGTCGACATACAGGGGCAGTATAAAATATACATAGGGTTATGACAGAACAATGTTTTGGAAACAGTGGTCTATATTAGTTATGCTCAACCCTTTGCTCAGGCTCAATTTGAGAGAAAGATCTAAGTATGTATATGAAACGTTTTAAAAAAAATATGCTAAGTACTGTATACAGGATACCTAAAACGACCTAAAAGTACCTAAACCGACGGTTGTTAAAATCTTTGTCGGTTTGTCTATTTTTGTGATATTTTTTTACGCAAACCACTAAACGGATTTTCATCTAAATTTTTGTAGTAGTAGCTTGTAGTCGGGCTACTTCACTACATAGTATAAAACAAAGTCGCTTCCTCTGTCCCTATGTCCTTTTGAATACTTGAATCTTTAAAACTACGCAACGGATTTTGATGCGATTTTTTAATAGATAAAGTGATTGAAGAGGATGGTTTATGTGTATGTTTCATAACCGTGAAAAGCCGGAGCGGGCCGCTAGTTTATTATAAGAAAACCTTCCTTTCCTGTTACTAACCACGGAAAGTCATTTACACGTATGTACGAAGTCGCGGCAATAGGTAGTCTTATACATTTTAGTTACAAGTATGATTATGTTTTTGATATTCACGAGTTCATTTTTCTATTTAAGTAAACTTTTATTTTAAGACTATTTTTAAGGTAAAATGTTATTTAAATAGGAAAATAATTAATGACTAATTAAAAGTAAACGTGAAATAACTTAATAGAGGCTATATTTACAACAGGTAAGTATTTTCAAATGCATAAGTACATTTATGCAATTTAACTTAATATGTATGTTTTGTTCGAACTTCTCTATATAATGAACGTCTTAATTGGTTTGAATAGAGTATGTAGTATTGATAAATTAGTCACAGATTTAGATAAATTAATCATAATGGTTTTATATATGCCTATGGTAGTATATTTTGAAAATCAATATTGGATAATAAATGTAATTACATGCGTTCAATAATTCTAAATTGTAAAAGAATTGTACATAGCATTCTGTGTTTGACTCCTAGACGATAGAAAAAAGGAATGTTCAACATATTCCTAAAAAAACCATTTTGGGTAGTTTGAGAAACGTTTTTATTATTTTTTTTTGTCAATTTGTCATTTTGCATGTTATAAGACTTCCTGTCACTTCAACTTAATTGTTGTGATGTTAACCATACGAAAAAAGTTTTTTTTTAAATTTTCGAACGACCTAGGATTGGAAATATCTGCCTAAAAGGATTTTCCCAGGATATAAAATAGCGTCTTCAAACAAAAAAAAATACAGACCATTTAGCAAAGAGTTTACAAATACTACGCAATAAGTGGTGGATCTTCCATAGATATATAGCAAACCCGAATTTTGTATGAAGTTTTGTTTAGTTGAAGTGTTAGTTTGACCTCTTTTTTTTTTACATTCCATCAGGTTATTTAAGCACCACAATACTGGGCTATAAGTATTTATTAATAATGTAAGGGTAACAAAATGCAAAATAACCGATTCCAATTACACAACTGAGTCCAATAGGCACATACATACATATATATCTTGCTGCTGTGCTTGCTTGCTTACACATATATGCGAGGTTGGCCGATGTCATCAAGAAGAGTGTTCTAGATAAACAGAATTTACATTAATATAGAACCACTCGTTGAATTTTCATCAAATTTATATTGAACCTCTTAATTTACGAAAAAGTAATCAAAATATATCCCTAATTGGCGAAGTTATCGTTGGTCGAGTGGCTAGCGTACATGCCTAACTACACCGATCAACAGCGAGGCTCGGGTTTGATTCCCGACGGGGGCAGGCATTTGTGTGATGTACATTTAAATGTCTGCATTTCCGGGTCTGGGTGTTTAAAAAAAAATTCTGGTATCTATTTAAGTATTTCTATGTACCAGTATCGTTGACTAACACCCAAAACACAAGCATATAATGCTTACTTTGGGGTTAGATTCAATTTGTGTAACTTGTCCATAAATATTTATTTATCACTGAAAAAAACGAATACAGAACCTTTTTTTTGAGTTGGTTAAAGATATGAAATAATACCTAATGTATTACTAATACGAGAATCACCACCCGCACGCGTGGCCATTGCTATATGTAAGCCACCAACCTGTAAGCTACGTGTCGAAATCTAATTGGTCTAAAAATGTGTCTAATTGGCCTAAAAGTGGTCTAAAAATCGAAATTGGTCTGAAAGTTTGTTTATCTTAGTAACCAATAGGAGCGCTGTTTAAAGCGAGTATAAAGTATACTTGACAAACCGTAAACTCATGGTAAGGGTTCAATAGTCAAAATCAGAAAATGACCGCTCTTCTGTAAAACGTCATTTCGCTGTCAGTTTCTGAACTATGGACACCGAAAATTAAGTTAACGGACCCACATTTTTTGTTATTATTATAAAAAAAACATTGACACACTAAAACTTACCATACATCTTTAACAAAACAATAGCTAGAAATATACCCTATTTTTAAAATTATGCAACTTAAATAAAGGAAAAACAAGTGATACTAAGATATATAAACAGTGTGGTAACATGAATCCCCAAAGGAAAAGCTTAGTATTTGTTAATACTTAATCTACCTGAACACTGATATCGGCATATTCAGGTAAAATTTTCAATCAGAAACACTAACGACACCTAGTGTTTACTAAACGGACAAGTTGGTGGCAATGTACAATTTAATTTCATAAACAATTTTCACCTGTCAATAACGTCGTAAGTAGAAATCTAACCTAAGCCTAAACACAAGCAACTTAAATAAAAGTATCTTCACGCCCATATCCCCGAAGAGGTAGGCAGAGGCACAACCAGGGCACCTACGACTAGCCGAAGACACTAAGTACCACAATGTGATAGGTGGCAAGCCTATCGCCAACTGGGCACATATCCTATCCCGAGCAACATTTTTTTATTAGAAAATTTGGAAAAACTCAATTTTCTTTTTGTTGCCCGACCTGGGATTCGAACCCGGGACCTCATGCAGTCAAGTCCAACAACTGAACCACTGGACCACAGAGGCGATTAAATAAAGAACTTAAATAAAGGACAAAAAAGTGATAATAAGATATAGAAACAGTGTGGTAACATGAGTCCGCAAAGGAAAAGTTCAGTATTTGTCTAGGCTTAGCAACTTCAAACTTCAAAGTGGTATCTGCATATTTCAGGTAAAATTTTCAATCAGTTTTGGCGCCGTCGAGGGAAATGATGGTCGAAGTTTTTTCATAATTGTTAAAGCTCGAGTTTATATTGAGTGATATTACTCAATTTTTGTGGCATTTTGTACAATTTTGTTCAGTGAAAGTGCACAAATAAAATAATCATGAAGAAATTAGCGTATCGTGTATGTCCTCGTTGCCGCCAAAGCTCACTACATGGGCTTGAGTAATGAGGCCACCGCTTTACCCAATACCCTGACATGTCTTATTGACGACTTATGACTTATTACTAATTATAAATGAATCCCGATTTTAGTAAATTTGATGAAAATTTCTACTTGACTAATGTCAAAATACTATTGTGAATGCCAAAACCTAAAGAAAGAAATTTTCAATCACAAACACTAACGACACCTAGTATTTACTGAACGGACAAGTCGGTGGCAATGTACAATTTAATTTCATAAACCATTTTCACCTGTCAATATCGTCGTAAAAGTTGCTAAGGAGTTGAGCGGTTTTGCTATGGCACGTTACAGTATGAGGCAAAAAATCTCCGTGCGTCGCGGCTTGTCCATGGACGAAATGACATTCCGCTGGTGTAATGAAGCGTATGCCCGATACCTAGTGAAACCGTATGTGATAAAAAAATGGACAAGTTAAAACAAACGACGTTTTTCTCGTGTCTCGCTTGAGGCGGTGTTTACTGGCACTTAGAAGAACGCATTTTACCTTAAATGGAACGTAACAGCAAAATTTATCGTGAAATTGATTGAAAGTTTGTTGCGGTTACGGGTTAACAGTACAGGAGTTCTGTCACTTAGGTTCTGTCATATGTCATTGTTGCGTGGTTTTTTTTTTGTTATTTTTTATTTTTGTAATGGGCTTAAGCAATTGTCTTTAAGTTTAATTAATTTGTATTAATTTATCAATCGATTTCGTAACATAGGTTTTAAATGATTGGCAATAGTGTTAAGTGCCATAAGTCGTCAAAATCAGTTATACTAGGTTCCTTTATATAGCAATAGAATCTTAGTTTATCGAGAGAAAATACACAATACACTAATTTCATTTGTGCACTTTAACTATTTTTTTATAATGTCAACAATGTCAATAATGAAAAATGTACGTATGAACCTATCGAGCCCGCAATAACCAAGAGGGGTTACTAAATACAAGTAATATCCTTATTTTAGGTTATGTCGATTTTAGTTATTATGAATAGAATGTTATTTGTTTAAGTCAAAAATACTTTTATCTATATTAACCAAAGTCTTTAATTAACATTTAATTAACTAATTATTAACTTAAGCAAAAGAGTTTAAACAGTTTACTACATTACTTAGTTGAGTTAAACATAATAAATTAAATCCTGGTAGATGACTTTTGGTAGAACTGCTAAGGCAATGGAAATGTAAAAAATATTTACACAATGGTATACTCTTACAAACAACCATTGATTTTGCCTAAATAACATAAAATAAACCAGTACACCTTAATTGTTCTCGAAGGAAATAGCTCTATTTCTGCAGTAAGGTAAAAAATAATAATTTAGTGAAATAATCGGTAGGTATAACACACTTTCGCGAAGTTTCCACGGATAAACTATAAAATATCTTGTTTTTTGTAATGTATTTTTACAAGAAGCTATAAAGTGACGTCACCCATGATACGTTTTAAAAATATTGTTTTTGTTCTCTAACACGCCCGTGCCTCTGCACGGGCGTGTGAACATTGAAAACTTACTATTAACATTGTTAAATAAAAAATAATACTTTATTAATAAAACAATCTGTTTAAGCAAAATGTTAAGATATTTTATTCTATCACGTTAACTGTGCTTGAAATATTTTTTAAAGAAAGAATAAATTTCAGGTGCTAATTTTTTTGGAACCCATACCGGGTTTAAATCCTGCCTGAAATTTGTTATTTTTTAAAAAAAACCTGTATAAACTAAACTTTTCTTAGGGCGTCAATATATCGGCTAACCCATGTGTTAAATATTTACTCAAGGGATACATTTCAAATATAATTTGTTAAATATCAATATTAGTTAAGGAAGAGAAGATACATCCATCATAATTTATTTTGAGGAGTAGTTTATTGTCGTTTATAAACAACAGCATAATGTATTTGCAAATTCAACAAAAATATAGAATCAATAGAATAGAATCCATAGAATTGAAATCCATGATGGCGGGCTCCCGCTCGCTGCCACGCTAAGTGGCTTCTTACGACACCCAAATACTATTAATTATAATAATAACATAAGACGACTCGAGTGTTACTTCCTAGCGGAAAGTTATTAAGTATATTTTCTTACCCATATATCATTATTTCAAAAGTTACATATTTAATGATTAAGTGCGTCATTAAAAATACTTTTGTTGGTATGTTTTAAAAACGACGTAATATCTTTTAAGTGTTAAAAGATGAAACATTTCTTTATAATTGTAATATTTGTCGTTGTTTGTTGGCAAAAGTGATCTTCTACTCTAAATCTCGAATGTATTCAAATTCTTAGGTTGAAAAAATGTACAAAAAACACATATCACAGTACAATATGAAATTAAGATTCGTAAACCATTTTTTAGCTACATACAGAGAAAATTGAATATTTAAATGTCAAAGTTCATTCTTCTTCTTTTCTTATTGTTGACCAGGATAGTCAGTTGTGGAATAATCTTAATACATATAAATTACGTGTCACATTGTTTGTCTGCGATGGACTCCTAAACTACTTAAGCGATTTGAATCAAATTTGCACACCGTGTGCAGTTTGATCCAACTTGAAAGATAGGATAGCTTACATCTCAATTTATAGTCAAAAAAATTAACATCCGAGCGAAGCCGGAATAGGCAGCTAGTTGTAATATAAAATATTGTAAGTATAAAAAAACAAATACCACGTATAAATAATACATCGCACCAAAGATTCTAACGTGGCTCAAGATCTTAACCATAAAATATGGACATACTTAACATCTATGGTGTTTTACAGATAGAAGAGCTGCCTGCTTGTTTCTAATCTCAAAGCGTAAAAATGGGTGAAATATCAGGTCTTTTGCTAAAATCTATTTATTGGCTGTTCCATTCCGAATGATCAAATTAAAAAACAACGGGCGCTGAAAATCTTAAATATAAAATTAAGTCCCCATTTTCCTTTGTTATCGTATCAAGCGTGAACTGATGCATCAATTTTGCTAATTCTTTTTTGTTGTAATTATGGTATGGACAAGGATCATACAATCAAGAAAATAAACGTTCATAATTAGGATAGAACAACGTGTGTCGATTCAGCTACTATGACATGCAATGAGGTAGTATAGTTGCAAATATAAAAAGACGAGACGGAGAAAAGTGATAAGTCAAGAAAAGACGGTGAAAATATACATAAAATTAGCTTGTAACTGTGCAAAACTTATTTCTACAACAGTAATTTCGTCTGAGTACAGAACCATTTCAGATTGCTCTCACTGTTGCGAAGTCATCGTAAGTCATGGTCGCGAGACTATGTTCAAATCTATTTGATATTGATTTCAAGCCAAATGTGAACCAACATTCATTATGACCAACTGTTAACATCCTACGCACCTGAACACGTATCATTTTGTAGCCATAAATTTGTTTGACCGCATAAAAATCTATATTAGGCAAAATGTCATGTGTAATTTGATAGAAACTCTGTAATAGTCTGCCTTAGTCTTTAAAGATGAAATATTTGACACTAACACATATTATTTACAATGTTTAGCCATGGACTCCACCCAAATTTAAAAGTCAATGACGACTTTTTTTGACTAACTCCGAAAAGGAGGAGGGTTTATTTTTTTGTACATTTTTATGTTATTACTCCGCAAACTATGAATATATTTTGCTAATGTTTTTCGTAAAGTAAGTAGGTATGATTCAGAAATGGACTCAAAAAAGTTTCTTTTGTGCCTTGCTGACGTGAAACTAAAACAACTCTGTTCTTCTGCAGTTTTACAAAGTTTGAATTCTTATAGAAGACAGTCTAATATAGACTCAAAACTAACGTGGTACAACGTGATGTTCTAGTCAAAGATGTAGGTATACAAGGTAAAAGGTGCCTGTTCACTAGCCGGGTGTTTCTACCCAGTTTGTGATTGACTTTTTTTTTCACATTCACTAATCTTTAATGGACTAAAATAAAAAAAAACAGTATACTTGTTATATTTAGAAGCGCAGCAAATTGTACTTCTACGGCAAACAGTCAAACTTCAGTTTCTATGTCTTTAGAAGTCACTGAGAGGTCTACAAGGATTGAATAAAAATCTTTCGTAGTTGGTAGCAAGGTAGGAGGTATTGTGTCCGTTTGCTTTTTTGTAAACCAGCTACCTCAGCTTCCAAACCAATACACAATGGTGAGATTTGAGTTGTGCCTAATAACATGCCAAAGTTAATAGAAAAAAATATTTAAGAGTAGCTATTAATATTCTAGATACATCATATTCTAGAATTATTCACACTTGCTTAGTAACCACTTACATTATTACACATACACACACAAACACACAAACACACACACACACACATACACGCGTGCACACATACATACACTCTAGAATGCTCAGCAGCAACTTTTCCTATCGCCATAATCACAGTTTAGCATTGCATGTTCTGATCTGGAGGGTAGTCTGTAGACTTATTAGGTCCAAAGTCCTGACCACAGGAGAACAAGGTACCGATAACATCTATGGTGTCTAAGTCAATGGGTTATAGTCCTCTCTTATAATAGAGAGAACCGTGTCTTTGTTGGGTGCTATCCTATAATAAAACTGCATCACGACTTTGCCCTTATTAAAGGATTAAATGTGTCTAGTTTCATAGCCTAGATGTGAAGATATCCAGTGGTGAGAGCAGACCAGAAAATTTGCCGATATCAGCTCATCTTTACATGAAGAGATCATAATATGCTTCAGACACTAAAGCAGCAGATTTGGAGGCCAGTATATAATAATATAAGTTGATAAGTAAGTAAGTAAATAAGTTGACGTATACTTTTCCTACCACCAACCTCCACGAGGCTTGGATTCGATTCCGGATAGAATTATTTGTGTGTTGAACAAGTTCGTATTTATAGAACTGGATATTAATTGTTTGTGCCATTATTTATTAAAGTATTTCAGTACATCAGCATTTTTGACCTTTGACGCATACATTAGTATTATAACATTCTTGCTTTAGTATTAGATAAGTGTTTTTGAAATTAGTAAGCAAGTATTTGTTTTAGAAAATACTAAAAAGAACCCGACATGTTTAAAATTTCTGCGATTGAAGACACTATTCAATAATTTACAGTTGTTTACTGTAAGAAGATGTGATATTTTTATAACATTAGATGTTTTATTATAAAGGTTTCAGAAATAAATGAAATCGCAGATATCTGACCCCTTCATAATAATACAAAATATTATAATAAGGAAGTCATCTACTTTGGGATTGTTGGCGTTATCGAGAGAAAAGATGGTCGTGATTTTTACGTAATAATTGAATTTTGTGTCTTTAAGGAGTTAAATTAGTCAAATTTGGTAGCATTTTGTGCAAATTTTGTTCAATAAAGTGCACAAATGTAATAATCATAAAGAAGTTAGTGTATCGTGTATTTTCTCCCTCCCGCCAAATCTCATTAAATGAGCTTGAGTAATGAGGCCACCGCTTTACTCAAGACCGTGTCATGACTTTCTTTGAATAATTTACATCAGATTTTAAACTTGACAAATGGCAAATGCTAACACGAATTCCAAAAACTAAAGAAAAAAAAAGAAGTACATCTGCTTAGATAATTGTACGTCATATTGCATGGAAAACTAATTCTTCCACTACGAACGTAAAACAAATAATAAAATATTATGTATTACCTACTAACATAAATATTCATAAAATGATGACTATTTATGTTATTTGTGTATACAAAACTTTCGATTTCAAATGCTAATCAAGTAATTTCATATTGAAATTTTTGGGATATTTGACTTCCAAACCGGTGGTCGTCTTGCCTTATTTTTCTCGTGATTATAATAATTGCGTATCATTAAAATAATTCTACTATTAATCACTTCTGGAGCAAGGTCTTATCTAAAAGCTTTTAAAATATCTTATAGCGTTTAACTAATTTATCTTGTCTTTATGAAAGTGACTACTGGAAGATTTCTTTAGTTTTAGGTTCGTGCAAAAAAAACTTATACTTTTTAATGAAAGTTAATTAATGTTATTTCAGCTTTTTTTTATTCCATAAATTTGACGGCAAATAAACACTCGGGTTTTTTGATTGTAAAATACACCTGTGGCCCATAGATACCATAGATTTTATTGGTGTGGCGCTGTCCTATTTCCAGTTTATTGTGCTTACCCTAACTTACAAACCAGAACGTGATAATGTTATTATGGCAGCAGGAATGTTTGAGGTGATTTAAAAAAGTATCTTCACGATCATATCCCCGAATAGGTAGGCAGATGCATAGTTGCATGATGCATGCAACATTTTTTATTAGAAAATTGGAGAAATCACATTTTATTTTTATTGTCCGAGCCGGGAATCGAACTCAGGACCACATGAAGTCAAGTCTAACACTTAGACTGCTACACCATAGAGGCGGTGTTTAAGTTTAATTATGAGAAAAGTAATGAATATGGAGGAAGTTAGGTAAGTTTGAAAGATAGTGAAATTTAGCACTCTTTTACATTATTTATATTAGACTTAGCGTGAAGATGTGTATGTTCTTAGTTTCAGTCAAATACTTTGAAATCATGAGAAATTATCTTGGACGTATATATTTTATAAAAGCTCACGCTGCTTTACTTTCTTTAATAATGTTTTTTTTAGTTGTTAATAAACCATTAACGTGGTAATTATTATATCTTGATTAGGAAGTATAAATCGTACTAAACAAAGACAAGTTGAAAAACTTTCAATTTAAAAGTTAATTAAAAATACTGGCAACATTTTACAAGTATCTTACGTTCACACATCGTCCCTTTATCTACAATGGTTTACTTAATTAGTCTAACTGTTAAAACACCTTATCATTTCGATTTAATTTTGAGTTTAAAATCGTTATGTAAATTCACCGTTATATTCAAATTTCATATATTTTTGTTTTTAAAAACATCTACATTAATGTTAAAAAACAATTATAATGTTATCTGAAGCAGTAAAGAAAGCATTGTAGAATGCAATACGTAACTGTGTCAGAAAAAATACCGTAATGTTTGAAATATTCTAACAAAAAAATAAGTGTAAATAAAGTCTCAAGTTTGTAATGATCATATATTTTTTATTTATTGAAACAACGAATACGTCTTTACTGATGTTAAGATATCTTTCTTTCTTTCTTTAGGTTTTGGCATTCACGTTAGTATTTTGCCATTAATTAGTAGAAATTTTCATCAAATTTACCAAAATCGGGATTCAATAATTCAATAAGTCATGTCAGGGTCTTGGATAAAGCGGTGACCTTATTACTCAAGCTCATGTAGTGAGATTTGGAGGCAGCAAGGAAATGCACGATACTCTAATTTCTTCACGACAATTTCATATGTGCACTTTCACTAAACAAAATTGTACAAAATGCCACCAAAATTGACAAATTTCACTCAATATTAACACGAAATTCAATAATTATGAAAAAACTTTGACCAACTTTTCTCTCGATGGCGCCAAAACTCGTAAAGATATCTCTTACCTTGACACCATAGATGTTGGAGTTAGGTCGCTGTCATGTAGCCAGCGTTGGTAAGCCTAATATGCAAAACTGCCATCTAGTTCGGATTATGATAATGTTTTATTCAATATAATACTAAGAATAGACAAAGTAGTGGGTTTCTATCTAGGCAAAATACACAGCAATCTGCTACCACTGATCTTGATAATGACTTATTTAACCTTTGGCTCTTACAAATAGCCAGGATATATATAGTAAATTCTACATAGGAGACCGACATGATGTAAAAGTCGTAACAATGTTATAAGAAGAAAATTCTAAGAGTCTTTCTGGTGAAGAAGATCTGGGAAGACATTAAACGGCAAACATATGTTCAGTATATTAGAGTTCAACGCATAGCAATCTCTCAAAGTATTATTAGAAACTCATATCTAAACATTTACCATGACTCGCTATCGATTATGTTTAATAATAACTTATCTAAATTTATAGCGTTTGTTCTCTAAAAGTTGTTTCTCTTAGCTAACAGTAGTGGCGCTGTTCAAACCTTCATACAAAAAGTGAATTTTAGCAACGTAAGCTCATGGTAAGGGCTTCGAGTTTCATGTAAACTATGTATCTATTATGACAGGAGAATTATGGTAATATCATCTATGTTCCTTTTATAATATTTATTAACTTACATATTTTTATTGAAGCATAGTAAAGTTAAGCATATCTTTGTTTGATATTTGTCAATGTATTTTATGTGTACATGAATGTGTGTGTACATGTATCTTTACGCCCATGTCCCCGAAGAAGTAGGCAGAGGTACAACCAGGGCATCCACGATTACCCAAAGACACTAAGTCCCACAATGTGATAGGTGGCAAGCCTATCGCCAACCGGGCACATATCCAATCCCGAGCAACATTTTTTTATCAGAAAATTGGAAAAATCCAATTTCCTTTTTGTTGGCCGACCCGGGATTCGAACCCGGGACCTCAAGCTGTCAAGTCCAACACCCGGACCGCTAGACCACAGAGGCGCTAGCTAATATATAATAAAAGCTAAATGTTGCAGTAAGAAAACCCGTAGCTATGTATTTTATACTAGGTGACCTGAAGCATTGCCCTGTTTTAACTATGAATATTGAAATTTCAAATTTCGTAATGTTCCGCTAAACTTACATTTTTCTTTCATAAGAACTTTCTCATGACAACAGTTGTTGCTACAAAAAAATTATGAAATTATTTCATCCGTTCAGCTAAGATGCGATAATCCAGGAAAATATTGATTAATTTTTATATATGAGACATACGGGAAAGTCATTAAAATTATATTTTCATCGAGTTGGTCTGTGGCTGCTGTATAGAATAGACTATCTGCTCCTCTACCAGGTAACTCGGAAGATGCAAGTGTAGGTAAAATGGGTCTCTACTAACAAGACCACAGGTGATAGAGTACTGTGAACAGCTTGGCCGGATGAGGATCCATCGCCTTACCAATTCCTGCTGACATAACGACTCCGTTATATTCCTGTCCGAAGGGTAGAGAAGCCGTTAGACTTTCAGAATTAGCCTAAGGTACCAACCATAGGATAGCAACTCACCTGCAACTTCTATGGTGTTAATAGTCTTCGGTTGTCTCTTTTCATCAGAAGACAGTGTTCTTCTTCTCTGTTCGCTCATATAAAAAAAACAGTTTTCGTAAATCCATTTGACGTCCTTACTCACTATGGCTCTATCAGTATAAAAGTAGTATCATTTATGCACAAATATTATTTTCATATCTATAACCTACGCTTGGCTTGACAAAAACTCGCTAAAGTAAGACCACGTGACGGCTAGGAGCGTCGTCATATTATCTGTACAACGAACATTGCTTGTCTACACATAAAGCTTATTTTCAAGATGGAATTGTGAGAATGTAATGGTAGGTATATTGCGGCGTGTTATTAATTGTGAATCCTATACTCTTCGGAAATATCTAAGCAATACAAAAACAGCAATGAATCTACGTTTTATTTTAGATCTCGCACCGTCTTATTCGCACATGCGCCCTGTGCCATCTTACGATCTGACTATCTGACGCGAGTTTAGAAAATTTTACCAATTCCAAAAAAAAAGTTTTTACTTCAAAAATAAAACCACAATTTCAATTTATTTCATTCGGAAAGCAGTCTATTAGTTAATTTTTCTTTTATTAAATGGTGCTTTATTTATAAATTGTTTTTAAATTACAGTTAAATTTTCAAGTTCAGAACATATTATGTTAAAAAATAAATAAATAATGCATGATTTTACGTAAACAATGCAAATAACCCCAGCGACCTGCATTCATATGAATTTGTATTAAAGACGGCGGAAATGGATTTTTAGATCGAATCTTAATATGCTAGAATGTAAGGAACGAGTTTACGATATGTATGCATGCCAATATGGATAAAATATTTACTGAAACTTTTAATTTATTAATCAATAAATTCATTGATTTAACAAACAAGATAAAAAATAAAGAAAAAAACAGTTGGCTGACTTTATTTTAACACTAGATATATCTACCGATATAAATGGCTATTGTGTAAATGGTTGTAAGTATTCTCTTTCATAAGGCAGTGTTGAATTCAATAAGGATAGCTTGAGTATGTTCATTTATTGTAAAACAGACAAAATTTATTTAAAAGTTTAAATAAATCCTGACACAAGAACTTAATTTCTCTTTCTTTCTTTCTTTAGGTTTTGGCCTTCACGTTAGTATTTAGCCATTGGTCAAATAGAAATTTGCATCAAATTTTATATCCATTTCAATTAATTTTAATTAGTCATCAGTCACAAGTCGTCAGGAAGTCATGTCAGGCTCTTGGGCCTGTTTACTCAAGATCATGTAATGAGATTTGGCGGCAACGAGGAAATACACGATACGCTAATTTCTTCATGATTATTTCATTTGTGCACTTTCACTGAACAAAATTGTACAAAATGCCACCAAAATTGACTAATTTCACTCAATATAAACACGAAATTCAATAATTATGAAAAAAATTTGACCATCTTTTCTCTCGATGGCGCCAAAACTCCCACTTAATTTCTCTTCTCTTAAAAAGTCTTTAAGAAACGGATGCAGTGATTTCAATTTAGTTTGTTTTGGTCAAAGAATATATAAATACTACGTAATAAGAGGCGGGACTTCCATAGATACATAGCAAACACGAATTTGTATAAAGTTTACTTGAAAATGTATAACCCGTATAATTTGAAAGTAAGTCTAAAGGCATTCAGATATAAGGCAACTAGTGTCATATGATTTGGGCGAATAAAAACACAGCAAACTTATTTTTTTTATTTTTTGATATGGAAAGTTGCGCCAAACTGGTTTTGGTATTAAAGGTAACTTATTCTTAAACATGTTTGATGAAAATTGGTTGAGCCGTTTAAAAGTTGTGGGGGGGTGAAAGTGGGGAGATTAACCGAATGTCTACAAATATAAAAAAGTATCTTCACGTCTATATCCCATATAGGCAGAGCCACAACCAGGGCTCCCACGACTAGCCGAAGACACTAAGTCTTACAAAGTGATAGGTGGCAAGCCTATCGCCAACCGGGCACATATCCAGTCCCGAGCAACATTTTTTTTATTAGAAAATTGGAAAAACCGTATTTTCTTTTTCTCCGGGATTCGAACATGACTCATGAAGTCAAGTCCAACACTTGGACCGCTAGACCACAAAGTAAAAAAAGTGATCCTAAATATTAAAAAAACATATTCAAGTCAATATATAAAATATACAGAACTTTGAAGTTTAAAATAAAATTGATATAAATATAAGAAATTGAAAGTAAGTAACAAGCATTATAAAGACAACATAGGAAAACCAAATTAATAAAAAAGTGTCACAAAAAAAAATAACAGTATTAGTAATAATAATAAAGCAAAATCGCTTTTATTACACGAATTATTAAAATAGATATGTAGAAAATAAACCAAAAACTAGAAAAAATGAAGGTATCATCACAGTATCATGGTGTTATAAAAGTAAAGAATAACATAGAGTTAAGTAGAAAGTAGATGTGTTTTGGAAATCGTTAGCGCACGCTCCTCGCGTTAATACGAGTATATTCGGATAAGTTAACATTAATGTCGCATTTTACAGTTTTTTACGGCTCGGGCCTCGGGCAGAGTGTAATTGACGTATTGTGAGGCAGGTGGGCTATGTAATTACCGCTACATAATGTCATATAAATATGTCTTTGTTTATATTTGTTACTGCCTCTGAAAGGGTAAAAGTTCTGGGATAGTTTTCAACAGTAAATATGCCACATCTGCTTGAAATGCTCAATGGTTTAGAATTTACAGGTAGGTACTAGGAGTTTTGGCGCCATCGTGAATGAATTTGGTCGTAATTTTTTCATAGTTATTGAATTTCGTGTTTATATTGAGTGAAATTAGTTAATTTAGGTGGGAATTAGATTAATTTTGTCCAGTGAAAGTGCACAAATGAAGTAATCATGAAGAAATTAGTGTATCGTGTATTTCCTCGCTGCCGCCAAATCTCAATAGACGAGCTTGAGTAATAAGGCCACCGTTTTACTCAAGACCCAGATATGACTTACTGGCGACTTATGACTGATGATTAATTATAGTTTATTAAAATTGAATTAAAATTTGATGCAAATTTCTACTTGACTAATGGAAAAACTAACGTGAAGGCCAATACCTAAGGAAAGAAAGAAAAAAGGTAGGTACTAAGCTTAGTAGTAGGTAATTTTTCACATTAGTTAATTTTTTACTGTCTAGATTTAAATCTAATCGTATGTTTCTTACCACCCGTATCTTCAGTTTGTTACCAATGAAATACCAATTTGTAGATTTAATTGTGACGGTGATAAAAAAAAATTTCTTTATTATTTCCTATGTCCAGACATCTAGATAATAACTAACCTATGCTCGCGGTTTTACCCGCGCGCCAATGTCGAAATTTGTTAAATTATAATGTTCTAGCTGTTACCGGCGGCTTTGCTCGCATGGCAGTTAATATATAGCCAATTAATAATTACTTTGATACAAATTTTCAACCCCTATTTTACCCTCTTAGGGGTAGAATTTAAAGAAACTCTTAAATACATATCTACTCGTTTTTAATGAGCAGCCCAAAAAAAAAGTTTCACTCAAAAAATGACGTTTTTCCATACAAACTTTCAACCCCTTTACAACCCCTTTAGCGGTAGAATTTCTGAAATTTCATCTTTAGTGGATTTTCACTCAATACTAGACCCTCCTCACCAAATTTAATTGTTGTAACTCTAACAGTTTTTGCTCGGCGATAATGAATCAGTCATTTAGGTCATGCTTTTTTATAAGCATAGATAAAAGTTGATCATCTTGTTGGTCGAAGGGTTAGCATACGCCTCTAACACCACCTCTTCTAAAATACAGACACACAATTCATAACCCAAATGCTGCCATCGTTAATAGAACCTAAGCCTCACGGGTGGTCGGTAGTGATAGGCAAAAGGAAAGAGGCAGTCACTATCTCAAAAGTAATTTAAATTCGAAAGTAAATTTATAAATAGCTAAAAATATCTTGAAGATTTTTTGAAACCGTTATGAAGTTAATTTGATCCTCCAGCAAATGTCTTCATTAAACCTACTGATAATAATTTCACGCACAGTAATGAGTGTTTTATCAAACTGGCTGATAATTAGAGTAATTAAAATATTTTTACTAAAAAACAAGCAGTTTTAAGTTAAGGTTTTATGGACTCAATACTTTCTAAGTTTGAGTGTAACGGATTTGGTCAATTCAGCTGGAGTAGGCAGAGTAGGCAGGTGTATTATCACGCTGGCTCGCGGACCTCGGGCGCGGTTTAGTTGCCACAATTTATAGGATCCGGTTGAGACTCCCCGCCGAGCCAAACTTTGTCCTTAGGTAGATGCTTTAAAAATTTGATTTCATATGTTAAAGGTATAAATATAATGAAGAGCAGGCGGTAAAATACATAATAAATTTATATAAACCTGTATGTATTTATTTAATCATAAAAAATATTTATTAAAATACTACCTTTATGCATTAAATTTAAATATCATAAGTGAAGTGTGATATTTTAAATTTTGGTGAATAATAAAGTGTATTAATTTATTCATTCATTCATTCATTCATACACACAATAGGATACTTTGGTCAACAAAAATACAAACGTATCAACAAAGTTAAAGCTACCTATTTTGGATGAAGTAATATTTAGATTTCTTGCAGCAGTACTCAGAAACGTTAATTGTCATTAAACCTATCTTATGTTACCAACTTGTAACATAATGACAGAAGTATTGAAAATGTCGACTTATGCCCGGTTTCTATATTCAAGAAACGAGTCGTGTTGAGTACGGTTGGTCGAATTTTGTACGATTATTAAAATTCCTAACAACAGTCGCTCGTTTCTGAAAGTAAATTCTGAACATTTTTAAAAATATGAGTAACGCTCCGTTGATTTTTAGCAAACTACGAATGTTTCAACTTACGGATTACGTTTCGTTGATTATAGGAAATGTGCCCATTAAGGACTGATTAAAAAAAATGATGTCTCAAAGTACAGCCGGTAGTCGATTTATTTATTTCGAAACTTTGAACTTAGTGAATTATTTGGATTAAAGTTTAGTCAAGGATACTGATACTATATTCATTTTTATACTGTAATAAATTTACACATCCAAACGTTCGAAACATAGTTGAATATGTTTATCAACAATGTCTATGTCAAGAATCGAACCCTAGAATCATGCAAGTTTGTTGGCATAAGACTCTCGATTAAAGAGGCGTTAATCTAAGCAATTTTCGACAAAGTTTGTACCAATCCAAAGAACAATAAACGATGTAGGTGTTTGAGTATTTGCATATATTTTCTGTGGAATAGCGTAACTAAAATGTATTTTGTTAAAATTTATTTACTTATATAATATTTGCACTCATTTATAGTAGGGGAGACCAAGAGAAGATTTGAGCAGTTACTCAAACATGGCAGATGAAGATGAATGATTGAAAATATACTCGAACATGTTAAATTTAAGTACAGTGGGCTAATTGCATGCTAATAAGTGCATGTATCCCGTATCTGACATTGGCTAAATAAGTCGTGAAAAACGATTGAAAGCCATATTTATAAAAGAAGAAGAAGAAGTGCATGTTCAAATATTTTGACGATTCCAGTGTGATACACATGAATACGAGGTTGAGAATATTTCAAAAAAACGAGGCATTTATAATCTAAGATTAAGAATTGTGGCTGCCTGTCTGATTAATATGTTTCTGTCATAGACGCCCTTCGCACCTTTAAAAATACAATCTTAAAAATTCTCTCCAAAAATTCTCCACCATCTTATCGACAATGTTCAATAGGTCCCCATGAAGCTGGTGTACTCTAAATTTAGCATCCTTGGCTCCCCTACTAAAGTCTATAGATTGAAATAATCCGTAAAATAAGCCGAGATGGTTTGCGAGCGCCAGTACTTGTGTTGTCAATGCAGAATCCGTTGTTAGTCGTTAGAGGAAGGTTAACTTACAGATATCCGTCGGTTATCCGCCATAGATAAGGAAGGAGGTAGTTAAATGTTTGTCGGAGGTATATCTGCATTTCCATTACATGTTATTCATTTATATATCGTTACTGAAATAGTGAGGTCAAATGTGTTAGTGTATCTATCAGTTTATGCTAAGCTTAGAGCAATTTTTTTGCCTCTGCAGCACCGCGAAAACTGCTTAAATGCCTTGTCGATGCGCATTAGTGTGAGTGTACCGTTTTGAACGTTTGCAGGTAGTTTCTAATTAGTGTGAGTGTGCCGTTTTGAATGTTTGCAGGTAGTTTATATACTGTTTCTTACTTGTACTAAGGTCGTACGTGAAGTTCTGGATTTGGTCAATACCAAAAGGGGCACGAAATCAAAATGCGCCCGGCTCCTATTAGGATAAAATAAGACCTATAACTCATTATCTTCATTGTCGATACTTGGTAAAAGTAGAATTGTTATTTAAAAAGGGCGTAGTTAATATTTAAGTTAATTTGAATAAAGAGCACCATAATTTTACATATTTTGGTTAAGAAATAATATTTGAAATATTCACAACTTTTCAAAGCAAATATTTCACCTCAGACAGGGTTTAAGCTGGTACCTGTTTGTCTTTCTTTGACGAACGCGCCAACCATTTTACTGAGGATTCAAAGCCTGTGCTCAAATGTTAATTCCTTTCTTACTGACTATGTCAAAGGCTTACTTAGCAAGAGAAAAGTGCCAAAATTAAAATAACAAATAAATGTTAAGATATCTGTACATGTTCATGCTAAGGTACAGTTGACTACAACTGCAACAGGACCCTGACCAAGAGTTTACGGCTTGTCAAGTTTACAATACTCGCTACCGTCTCTGTAAATTATTTGTGTGAAAACTTTCAACAGCGCCACTGTTGGTAACTGAGAGAAACACATTTTTAGACCAGAAGTGTCATAGACACGTTATTTACCGAACATAATCTATACCAACTCATGGTAAAGGCTCATAGCTTAGTTGCAAGTTTCTGATAAACAATTGTGCGCTGATTAAAAAAAACATTTAAACACACAATTGAGGTCGTTAACAAAATTCATTTTTGGGAAACTCAATGTGATTTCACAAAGAAACGTTTAATAATTTATGTAAAGTATATATATCATTGGTGAGATCGTGAAATTTGATTATCTGGCAGTTTGGAGTTACATTTTTGTTAGTTTAGCCCATTGCTATTTAAATGGTTATATTATGTATTTAAGTCGAAATTTTCTACATATATTTACTATAATGTGATTTTTACGATTTAACACAAGTATAGCTTCATCTAAATCCACCAACTCCAATCACCAACCAACCGTCCAATCTCAAAAAACTCAATTTTACTACAGTGTAAGTC
This sequence comes from Calephelis virginiensis, assembly GCA_002245475.1. Taxonomy (NCBI): domain Eukaryota; kingdom Metazoa; phylum Arthropoda; class Insecta; order Lepidoptera; family Riodinidae; genus Calephelis; species Calephelis virginiensis. The sequence goes on along the minus strand of NJDC01001839.1, from coordinate 301,916 downwards.
ACCATAAAATTGAGTTTTTTGCGATTGGACTATTGTGTCACATTAGGGTCAAAACACATAACAGCGTTGCAGTGCCGCGCCGCTAAAATAGTCGGTTTTGCATTGCGTGTCCCTGCCATGGACCATCGTGAGAAACTTATTTATTAATTGTTATTAAAAATATATTACACTGTTTAATATAAATAAATAGTTACAATTGGCAGTGATGCTATTGCCGATTCAAGCGGTGCTGCGCCGCGATGCGGTTATGCGTTTCGGCATGGTTTCGGCCCTTAGAGCTGTCCCGAAGATGAAGTTTTATATGATTAACTGCCTCTGTGGTCTAAATGGTTTTGGACTTGACTTTGTGAGGTTCCGTCCTCAGGTTAAAAAAAAAAAATTTCAGTTTTCTAATAAAAATAAAAAACTGGCTGTGATTGGAAATGTGACTGGTTGGCGATAGGCTACCACATTGTGGGGCTCAGTGTTTTCGTCTAGTTATGCGATACTCCGGTTGTGCCTGTGTCTTCTTCGGGAATATCCCCGAAGAAGACACAGGCACAACCGTGAAGATACTTTTTACTTCGTATGAGTACGAAGTTCAATGTAATGTCAGGCAATACAAATAAGTTGTAAAATTTCCACAACGGTAACAAACAGAGCGTGAACTCGACCGCAAAAATAACTCAAATGTACTATTCTTATCTTTTACTACTCCATTTTGTTATTTTGAGACTTTTTAAATTATATATAAAATTTAAGTATACAAAAGTATGCTTAAGTTATTTTATTAAGATAAAAAAGAATCAGAATCAAAAAAATCTTTATTTACGTGGACCATACAAGTAACTGGTACTTGTGCGCGTCGACATTTTTATATACTACAACGGATGGGAATCGCGGCCACACACTGGGTATCTTCAAGAAAAGTTGTCATAGTTTCCAAGTATCTTTACGCTTATATTTGACGAGATATACAGAGGTACAACCAGGCCACCCAAGTCTAGCCGAAGATACCAGGTAATACAGATAAATAAGAAATATTATGTCAGAGATAATCGCATCTAGTGGTGTGGTGTTGGTGTTGACTACATGGTGTCATGATTACCGGGTCGGGCAATCTAAATTTTTGTTTAAAATTTTCTAATAAAAACAACGTTGCTCGGTATTTGATAAATGGCGATAGGCGTTTTTGAACACATCGCGTGCTAATCTACCGAGGGATTTACCTTCTGAACCAGAGTATGCCAGAACCCAAAACTGTTATGGCGATCGGATCCAAATCCGGTTTAAGGTAGGTAACTGTTCAGCACTTTATTTTTAGTGGTCTTATTAATAATGACCTATTTAACTTTTTGCTCTGACAGATGAAGAGAAAAACAGATGATGATATGCCGAGGACCCAGTAAAAACGTGAAAACAAGCTGATATGATTGATGGTTATTAAATTATTTGTATGAGCGATAAGTAAGTATCTCGTGCCCATTTCCCCAAATAGATAGGCAGAGGCACAACCAGGGCAGCTACGACTATCCGAAGACACTAAATCTCACAATGTGATAGGTGTGGCTTCAGATTTATGTGGCCAACCGGGCACATAAATCTCAAGCCACATTTTTTTTAGAAAATTAGAAAAACCCGGTTTATTTCTCGACCCGGGAATCGAACCCGGGACCTCATAAAGCCAAGTCCAACATTTGGATCGCTAGACCACACAAGCGTATTAACGATAATTGTATATTTCACTAATGAAGTGTTAACCGACGGTTCAAAACGTCACACAACATTGAGCTTGCCCAAGGTTCCTGTGATACGGGCATACACCCTAAATAGCGTATTCAAGGATACACATTCTTATCACTCTCGAAAACTACTTGTGTTTTACTTGAACAATATTTTACTGTCAGTTAACATGTTTTTCCCTCTTTTCCCGTGTGGGTTCGGCTCTGATGAAAAGACCATGTGCCTCCCAGGTAGCTCTACAGTCGCATGGTTAAAATATGGGTCAACAAGACCATTGCTGGTAGAAAGCTGTGTAAGTCGCTATTACCCGAGTAGGGATCCACAAGTCATAATGACTGTCGTGTTCAGGTCCTGAGGGTAGGGTAGCCAGTAGACTTGCAGAATAGGCCTAATATCCCGGCCACGAGACAGCGATACATCTGTAATATCTAGTATCTATAGGTCCTGTTTATCTCTTATCATCAGGAGAGCCATGTTGGCTGACCTCTCTCATAAAGAAACTTAAAATCGATAATCGAGTTGTTAACAATAATCGATAATGGACAAGGGTAGGTAGTTAATGTATATCATTTTCTGGTCATAAGCTACCGAAAGGGGCCATTCTCTACAATTTATGCACTATACAACTACAAAACTGACAAGTAACTGCTTAAGGCTTAATATTAATATTGCCATCCTTTTCCATCAAATTGAAATAATCTTTTATCTACATCCAACCTGGTTGTAAACGTCCTTGATGTTACTTGTTGATACACAACAGAATAAAAACCAAAGCCGTTTGTTCCAACATTATCGCCAGCCAATATATCAGAGATGACAGTTATTGGCATCAAACAAACACGCAAGCAGCAGTGACGTCACGTTGAGTCAATACACGGACGTATCTTGCGTCTATCTCGCTGGTGGCTCAGTAGCACGTCAAATGGCTTTAGATAACAATATTATATTTCCTCTAGTGTGTTTCAATATCAATAACTATGAAAAACGACTTGACCATATAAAAAATTAAAGCCGCGTTGGTGTAGGGCTAACTCCACTGACCTTTTGCAAGGCTCAGGTTTGATTACCTACCGAGGCAGGCATTGTATGATAAGGTACAAATTTGACACACAGATAGTTAATGACGTAGCTTCGTTAAAAGAGTTTTTTATATTTCTCTTTTAAAACGGTACAATGATGCTTTACCTAAATCTTTCCCAATTTAGGTAAAGTCCATCAATTTTAAAGTTACGAATTTATAATGTTTAACGCTCGACACTTAAAGAAATCATATTAGCAAATGAAATAAGGTAATTAATTTTTCTGTGGCATAAGTTGCATATTTTTTGATTGAGTTAGCTTGGCTTGATAGATAATGCTCTGTAGCATATAGACCAATTTTTACATCACCTATACATTTAAAATAAACAAAATTAATTATCATTAAATATTAAAGAACTTCCGACAAAACATATTCGTTAATTATTCTTAATAGCCATCTCGATAACGTCAGTTTTCAAACAAAAAATCCGAATCGAAATCAGTCCATTCGTTTAAGACCAAAGATTTCACAAACCGATGCACACCCAAGACATGTCAAAGTTTAACACTCTCCTTTTTGGCACGGTGCTCATTAAAAACTTGTTTTAAAATTAGTGGTTGTGATTATTTTTCAAGAGTGTATTTACTTGTCTGTTACGTCTTTACTACTTTTCTTTACTTTACTACACAGCTTACACATCGTCTTTGTTAGCGTAATGTTAATGAATAAGTCCCTGGAAGATTACAAATTACTAATTTACGATAGCTTATCGCATTTGCAGGCAGAGGCGGCAATAAGAAGGCCTTATAACTCGATAAACTGAACATTGGTAGTTGTACAAAGTTGTTGAATAGCGTATCTTTACGTATTTTTCTTTGTTACTCTTGATCAAATTATGTTTTCCAAAACGTTTATATGCTAGTCATATCAAATTGAAGAATCTCTTGATTTTGATAAGAAAACTGTTTATTTATTTATTAATTTCTTTCCTGTTTAAGAAGTGGAGGCACTGGCAAGTACGTATTCCATTTGGAGGGCTTGAAAGAATTAAGAGTGAAAAGTTGCAAGACCCGAGTGTAGGAAGCATGTATGAGAGTCAAGTCCAAGACAGGCTGAATAGTGTGTGCCTACCGAACTTAGACGTGGATGACTGTCCTCAAACTCTTTTGGAGGGAGGTGAAGAAGTCTCGGAGTTGTTCGTCTACCTCCAGAATGAATAGAATTAAGTCTAAGAGTGGTGATATCCTTACAAGCACGCATGACGTGTTAAAACGGTGGAGTGAATTTTATGGAGATATGTATGAATGTGCCCAAGATGCTGCTGCTGGGTCCGAGTACTCATACAACTCGGAAATAGCGGAGGCATCTGACGGCATTATGATGGAAGAAGTTGAATGGGCGATAAAAAGTATGAAATATGGTAAGGCTGCGGGAGTAGATATGGTTACAGCTGAGATGATCTAACTCGCTGGTCCTGCCGTCCGGGACTCTTTCTGGGTTCTTTGTAACAAGTGTTGGAAGACCGGCAGAGTACCCGAAGACTGGCGACGTGCGGTCATCGTGCCCTTGTTGTTGGCAAGGGTTCACGTATGGACTGTACAAGTTACAGGGCCATTAGTTTGATCAGTT
>NJDC01001839.1:266146-297001 GCA_002245475.1 Calephelis virginiensis | reverse complement strand
GAAAGGGCATGCTCCGCTGGTTCGGTCATGTGGAAAGAATGACAGATGAAAGATTGACAAAGCAGATATACAATGCGAATGTGGATAGATGTAGGTACTCGGGGAGACCACGGCTGACATTTCACGATCAGATCAATCGGATATTATCCGAGGGTGGTGTCAAGAGTCTCCGAAACCGGCGTGTTTGTATGAAAAGGGTTATGAATGTGAAGGAAACAAGACAGGTTTTTCAGGATCGTGAGGTCTGGCACTCGATACTCTCTGCCTACCCCGTAAGGGACTTGGCGTGAAGATATGTATGTATGTATGTATGTTATTTCTTTCCTTCGTCTTAAAATTATTCTATTCCAATTGATAGCGTTATATTTCTTTTTTTTTTGTGTATTAAGAGCACCGTGGTGCAAAATTTCTTTGATCTTAACACAAGATTGTCTGGAAGAGATCGCTATTTTGGCGATAAGTCCGCCTTTGTGTATTATTTAGTTTTTAAGTTTCTTTAAATGTATTATTTTTTTATGTATTTTGGTGCACATAAAGAGCTATTCTATTTTACCCTTATAATTTTTTTGCAAAACGTTTATCAAACATCGGAGTTTAGAGATCTAAGGTAACATAAAATACCACCAGTCCACCATATACGTTGGGAATTCCATTTTAAGAAATCCGCATTAAATTCTTATAAAAAATACTGATAACTACCTATTTCTATACCTTCTTCTTATTCATTCTTTAGGTTTTGGCCTTCGCGTTAGTATTTTGCCATTAGACAAGTAGAAATTTGCATCAAATTTTACATCAACTATTATTAGTCATCAGTCATAAGTCGTCAGTGAGTCATGCCAGGCTCTTGGGTAAAGCGGTGGCCTGTTTACTCAAGCTCATGTAATGAGATTTGGCGCCAACGAGGAAATACACGATACGCTAATTTCTTCATGATTATTTCATTTGTGCACTTTCACTGAACAAAATTGTGCAAATCGCCACCAAATTGACTAATTTCACTCAATATCAATATGAAATTCAATAATTATGAAAAAACTTCGACCATCTTTTCTCTCAATGGCACCAAAACTCCATTTCTATACCTACGTATAGATAATCGTGAGGTTTGTGTCCGAATTTGCGTTTAGATTTTTCCGTCCGCAATTATTCCGAACGTATGTGCCGGACTTAAGTTACTAAGCAAAAAAACTTTGCCCCAATTTTATAAAATTAGCGGTTCTAGAGATTTATTTAAAACAAACATAAAGACGGAAACATTTTTTAATAATTAAAATATAGCACATTTTTATAAATGTTTGTTAAAACCTCGATATTTTAATGTATTATTGATAGAAGTATTACTAATTTCGAGACTTGCCGTCTAGTTCAGTAACGTTGTTGGTGGACAAATAGTACAGCAGAAATTCTCTTGTAGCAATTTTTTACAAAAGGATTGCAACCTGTTGTATAAAATCTAATGAATTTTAATGTTAGATTAAAAACTTTCACTTTAACTGTTAGTAATTAAAATAAGAACTGGATTTGAATTAAAATAATAACGTGTGATAACAAATTACTTTAAAGTAATTAATTTGACAAATGTACTTAACGTGATTTGCAAAAAGCGGAACAAGACAGTGCCGTTCTATTAATTAATTTAATATTTTTTATCACGTGTTTCATGATAGTATGAATCACGTGGATGAATACTAAAAATGTTCATGCACCATACATTGCTAACTTTTCCTGGTGTGTTACGTAAATTGGGTATGTTAACCAAGTATTTATCTTACCGTTAGGGTTACTCTTAAAGCTCGATTATTTATTTATTTATGTTGTTTTTATGGTAATGGAAGGCAAACAAGCAGATGAATCTCCTGATGGTAAGAAATTCACGTCGCCTAGAGACACCAAAGGTGCTAATGGTGCGTTGCCAACCTGAGACCGGGATTAGGCCTCGAGCATAAGTAGTTTACCGGCTACCTTACCCTCCAAACCGGAACACGTCAAGGGCAAGCATTGGACGTTAACCATAACGTCCAGGAATAGGTAAGGCGGTGGTACCAATCCAGGTGAGACGCTGCTAAACTCTACCACCTAGTAGGATGTCAAGGTGTTAGTGACGGTAAGCCTAAGCTCGCCTTTTACGAGCCGCCAGACAGGAAGGCAGGTGGTCTATTCTGCACAGGTCAGGTTCGAGTATGTCATTTTGAGTACTCTTGAACACAATACTGGAAAATATTAAAATTAAGTTAATAAATAATGAATTATCGTGTATCGTAATGGGTTCGTTGAATTTATATGTAACTAAATGTTAACAATCCACTAGTACCTACTGTGTCAAAAATTCCTATGTTCAATTCGCATAATATGGAGATTCAAGAGTAATCCTATATCTCAAGCGGCATACGACTATAATGAGTACCATTTTAAGATAAAATAAGACAAAATAAAAATTGCTGAAATCATGATGACGTTACCATTATCCTTTGTTTCGCAATTTTATTGCGACAGTGAATGAAAAATTAAAGCGACTATAAAATTTTATAGAAAGCAAATTTTATGTCCTCACAACTTTAGAAATCGGAAGAAGCTGTGATCTATGTATTATAATAACTTTCTTTCTACATTGGCGTACCTCTCTATTTTAGTTGATAGCTTTTGTGAGTAGAAAACTAGTTTAGAGTTCCTTATAGTATGTTACCTTTAACCAGACCTTTAGACTAGAAAACAATCCGTTAATATGCGTTTTTATAAATATAATACTAATATTACGAAATAAAATTTATCAAAATCCATTCATATATTGGTGTAAGTTACCTGCAACCAGACGTTAGAACAGAAAACAATCCGTTAGTATACATTTTTATACACGTAATACTCATATTACGAATTATTATTAATATTATTAAATATTACGAAAACTTATCAAAATCTATTCATAATTGGTGCAAATATCATGTAACATACTAAATAAATAAAACCATTCAGAAGAATTGATCTCTTTCTGTTTGGCGTTGGTAAGAAAATATTATAATAACAAGATCATGTTAAGTCATCGATTTAATAAATATAATACATATAATTTAAATTGAGTTTAAGATTTATGAAATGGTTATAATTTTTGTAGCAAGTATTAAGTTATAAGTTATGCGCATATACTATACATATTTTTTGTAACTTAAATAAAAAATGATAATTTTTATTAACCTTTAAGATAATATTAATAATTTCTTAGTGATAACGATAATATATTTGTTGACAAATTATACAAATTGATCTAACCCCAAAATAATAAACTTTATGGTTGTGTTATGGGCCGACGATACAAATACACAGGAGTTGTTAAATAGATACCAGAATAGATATTATAAGCACCTAAATTTGGAAATAAGGACATTGTCGAATCATACAAGCAAGCAGCGCATATTCGCTCTGCGCAATCCAAAAACCTTACATGTCGTCTTCACTACATAGTATAAAACAAAGTCGCTTCCTCTGTCCCTATGTCCCTTTGTATGCTTAAATCTTTAAAACTATGTAACGGATTTTGATGTGTTTTTTCTAATAGATGAAGTGATTGAAGAGAAAGGTTTATATTATATTTTATAGCCGTGCGAAGCCGGGGCTGACCGATAGTAGTAGTAGTTGCATTTTGTAAGAAAGTGAAACTTCTGTACGTTACTATCGTTTCCTATTATGTAACCAAGTACCTGTCCCGTATAAACAATTAAAAATTTTATATGTCCCCTATTGGTCATCGAACACAAGCCTCACAGACGATTGGTCGGACTACCACATACGTCACAAAGAAATCGACTAGCATTAAATTGTTAGTTCAAAATAAATAAATTTAAATATGGAACATTTATCAAAACATGTTTAGCTTAAAAAAAACTTTCTTTTTATATTTTGTTATAAACAGTACAATATTAAAAAAGACGGGTTGCCCTCCGGGAGTGCCGGCAGATGTGAAAACTTAAATATTAACGTTGTGCATTTTTGATATGCTTTAATTATCAGTATGAAAGTTCTATCATTTATGTGGTATAATACAATAGTCTTGTGCTTAATCGGACATTTTTGGATTCGCACTATAATCGTACAATCAGTAAAATGTACTAGTACACCTAATTCATACTATTAGTACCTAACTATTAGTACTCTGTGCTAACCCATGAAACTTCAGTATGCTACCTACTAGTACAGCCACTTCATTTATTTACCTCGGCCAGTTAAAAGAACATTACTTTGTGATAAAATATGATAAAATATTTAATTTTTCAAACTTTTACCTATTATTTCCTTTGTTAAACTTACCACTTTCGAAAACAGTTAAACTTCTTCACAATGTTGTGTTGTACTGTAATTTCTATTAACTGAGAAACTATAATAAGTAAATATACCAATTCGCAAACAAATGAAAATATGTTTTACTAAACTAGTATCTATTTTATCTACCACAAACTGCAAAACATTCAAGAAACAGTTTCCATTTTACAGTACAATTATTAGTATATAGTATCTTCACGCCCATATCACCGAAGGGTTAGGCAGAGGCACAACCAAGGCATTCACGGTTAGCCAAAGACACTAAGACCCACAATGTGATAGGTGACAAGCCTATCGCCAAACGGGCACATATTCAATCTCGGGTAACATTATTTTTATTAGAAAATTGAAAATATACAATATCTAATTTTTTTGTTGCCCGACCCGGGAATCGAACCCGGGACCCCAAGAAGTCAAGTCCAACGCCGGACCGCTAGACCACAGAGACGATTATTTAATACACAAGAACAACCCAAAGAGTATAATAATATCCGGCCGAATCGCAGTAGTTTTTGCGATTGTTTTACACTCACTCGTACTGGAATTATCCATTGCGAATCCTATACTATTCGGAAATATTTAAGCAATACAAAAATAGCAATGAATCTACGTTTTATTTTAGATCTCGCGCAAGCGACCTGCGCCGCCGTCTTGTCCGCGCATGCGCAGTGCGCCGTCTTACGTTCTGACGCTCTGACGCAAAATTAGAAGTTTTTACCCATTCCAAAAAAAGTGCGCAACGCCGCAAAAGAAACTTTCACTTCTTCCCCGGACCGGTAAACAGAGGTACAACCAGGGCACCCAAGATTAGGCAACGACACTAAGTCCCACCATGTGTACCAACATATCCAATACCGGGTAACGTTGTTTTTCTTAGAAAATTTAAAACACATTTTCTTTTTGTTGCCCGACCCGAGGATCGACATCGGGCACTCAAGCAATCAAGTTTGTTGGATTTTTTCCAATTTTTTAATTTAAAAAAATGTTAGTCGGGATTGGAAATGTGCCCGGTTGATGATAGGCTTGCCACCTATCACATTGTGGGACTTAGTGTCCTCGGCTAGTCGTGGGTGCCTTGGTTGTACCTCTGCCTATCTCTTTGGGGATATGGGCGTGAAGATACTTTATCTAAATACTTGATAACGCAGAAGCAGTTTTGAGCTGGATTTGTCTAATACAAAATGACAAACTATCTGGTGAATTATGATTGATAGGCTGTCTGCCGCTTCCTGAGATTTAAGTCTAGACAATAGTTATAAGAGGTTAGGGTGATCTGAACCGATGTGTCTGTTTCATTTCCTACTCAGTAGAATAATGGTCAGAATTTCAATACGTTTATCAGTGCACATGTAGCATAGTTTTACCCGACTGGTAGGTAGGTAGGTAGAAACCGGGTATTCCGGTCAATTTTACGTGTGCTAATTTTTAGAATGACTTCTAATATATTCAATGAAATTACTTAGTGCTTAGATATACAATGAAATTACTTAATTTCTTATTGAACATATAATGTTTCAAATAAATGTAGTTTATGAAATAATAAACTACTCTACTAGTATTGGTCTTGTTTTATTCTTTTTCAAATTTAATGTATTTTTTAGGCAGTTGGGTTTTTGTTTTTATAATAAACTTGCCGATCTGAATAACTTCATATCACTTGACATTAACTGCCACTAACAATTTGTAGGGAAAAAATATAGCATTGTTTTTCCCACTTTCTCCGCATTTTTCAAGTTTTTTCCCTTCTTGAGGATGTTTTCTTGTAAATAATCAACACAACAAAAAAGTAATTAGCAAGATTGATCAATCTATTCAGGTGTGATGCGATGACCATGTGAAAAGGGAATTAATTTTCCGGCAAATTTCGTATCGCATGACATTAACAGGTACTAAAGCATTGTTTTCCCCATTTTCCTTGCAATTTTCCCGAGTTTTCTTGTCAATAACTAACGTAGCGTATTCGTAGCAAAAATATATATAGCAAAATCTGTCCATCCGTTTAGGTATGATGCGCTGACCATGCGAAATGACAAATATACACTGGTATTTGTGTTTTACAGTAAATAAGTAGCCACAAACAGGGTGTCAGACATAATTCCAAAGAATTTTCTCCATCTACGGAGATAGACTTACTTTCCGTTCTTTTCAACTTTGGCGCTACGTAGGCTACGTAGTATTGCATTTATTATTATAAAACTGTGAGTAGTGAAGTTCACTTACTTCTTTTGTCCTAATTTTGTGTTCTACATTAGTAGAACAGAGTCATTGTTTTGTTACAACTTGTAAACGTTCGACTAGTAAAACCGAGTTTCTTTTATTACGACTTTTACAAAAAGATGGGGCTAAATATACTCCTTAAGCTAAAATAAAAGTTTCTTAACGCCCCGATTATGTAACTCAGTTACCAACTCAAAATGGATGAGTGTACATCGAATCGCTGTCAAATGACGTGTTTTGTATTTGTTATCTTCAGTGACCAACAGAAATACAATAGAGATAGCAAACACAAATGACGTCATTTGATGTACACTTTTAAAGTTTGAGTTGACAACTGAAATACATAATCACCCCCCAGATCAAGTCAAGAAGTCAAGTCCGACGGAAATCCGGTAGAGCATAAATGCGATTATTATACTCCATAAGGTACTAATTCGTTAATCGATTTCTCGGTCATTTGTTACCAGGTTTTAAAACTTCTTTTTTTATTAGAAAGTGCCCCATTGGCACTGAGTCGGATCTAAAGATGGAATCCCATGGAAAAACTAATTATTGTATGTTTTATGTTAACATGGTTTCTCAAAGTGCAGTCCCTGCTCCACTAAGGGTTCATGATGATAACATAGGTCCACAATAGTACCGAATGTTAATTAATAAAAAATCAAAGAAACACTTATTAATTGTTGTTTGTTTTTCAAGTGAAAACTTCTTAAGCAGCGTTGTGTACTTTTTTTAGAATGGGTAAAAACTTCTAAACTCGCGTCAGATCGTAAGACGGCGCACTGCGCATGCGCGAATAAGACGGCGCGAGATCTAAAATAAAACGTAGATTAATTGCTGTTTTTGTATTGCTTAGATATTTCCGAAGAGTTTAGGATAGGATAGGATATAATACCAGTACGAGTGAGTAAAACAATCGTGAAAAACAGTTTGTGTTAGAAAAAATAGATATTAGTTTAGTAAAACATCTTTTATTTTGTTTGCGACTTGTAGGTGTATTTATATTATAGTTTCTCAGTTAATAGAAATTACAGTACAACATTGTAAAGAAGTTTAGCTGTTTTCGAAAGTGGTATGTTTACCAAAGGAAATAATAGTAGAAGTGAAATCGATACCTACACATTTAGATTATATTGAATTGAATTATGTATAAGTTTGAAAAATTGAATATTTCATCATATTTTATCTCCTAAGTTACATTATTTTAACTGGCCGAAGTAAATTATGAAGTGGTCGTACTCGTAGGTAGCGTTCATGGTTGAAGTTCATAGTTAAGCACAGAATACTAATAGTACTAATAAGGTGTACTAGAACATTTTACGCATTGTACGATTACAGTGCGAACCCGAAAATGTCCGATTAAGCACAAGACTATTATGTAATACCACATAAATGATAGTACTTTCATATTGATACTTAAAGAAATTCGTGAAATTATTCCCTAACCATTTTCAAGTTTTCACTTCTGCCGGCACTCCCGAAGTGCAACCCGTCTTTTTTTATATTCACCCGGGGTCCGTGGTAATTGTGAAATTCTAAATATAGTTCTTAACTTCCAAAGTTTAAGAATCCCTGACTTTGATGATCAACTTTTGAAATCAAAGTCGATTTTTGCAATTTCAGATTTGCAATCCATTGAAGTTGTTACACCAATTCTGACTCTCACTTTACTAAACTTTATTCTCCTGTCCATGTCGTTATTTCTTTGTATTCAAGTATGTGTCCCAGTTTACTAAATCACAAGTAATTATTTTCTGTCCCATGAAGTCTATGTCCCATTAGTAGAGTCATTAGTTTCATTCTGCCCTTATTCTCATCACTAAGAACATTGTCACAAAATAATGTCGAAACTGTCTAGACTTTTTTCAAATTGCAGTAACCTCTTAAAGCCTCTAAGTGCTCTTACACACGAGCGGCATGTCACCAACGACGTAGGTAACTGCAGTCGGCGGCAGTCGTCGACACACGTCGGCGTCAGTCGTCGACGCAACTGCCGCCGACACATGGCGACGCTTGCAGATGTAACGGCAAACGTTGACGCCTGTTTACAGCAGTCGTCAACAGTCGTTGTTCGTCAACGTTCGTCGTCGTAACAGCTCTAACACGTTTTGAGAGCTCTAATAATAGTTAAATCAATTTTGCTTGATTTGCCCAATTTACTAATGCTTCAATTTTTATAGTATAAATACGAATTGCTGTATGTTTCGCTTTAATTTTTGGTAGATTTTGGTGAAATTTGATATGCATATACTTATAAACCTGAGTTCAAACATTGTTTACAGGTTTTTTTTAAAGACCAACACCTCAACGATACGACTAAAAGGGAATTTACTAGGTGGTTAAGTTTCACAGCGACTCGTCCGGATTGGTAGCACCGCCTTCCCTATTCCTGTCGCCATAGCGTCAATGCTTGCCGTTGACGTGTTCGAATTCAGAGGGTAATGTAAACTTACATTAGCTCTGCGCCTAACTTCCCGGCCTCAGTTTGGAAACACACTATTATCACTTTGGTGAATTTTTTACCATCAGGAAATCCGTCTGCTTATTTGCCTTCCATTGTCATGAAAAAAGAATGTCATAAAAGGGGGATAAAAGTTTGTATGAAAATCATTTCACGTTGACGAAGTCGCCTTTGAAGAAAGTTTGTTAGGACGGATGGATGTTTATTACCCTTACACGAATAATAATTGAACAAATGTGGATAAAAATTCACAACAGTACAGTTTATACAACAGAATAATACATAAACTGTAACTGGCTGTTAACTCGCAACTTTGTTGTTGTACGAAAGATTTCCGTACAAACTTTAGCATAAGAGAAGAGGAGGCTATTTTTTTAAATAAAATTTAGTACATATGTAAATTCAGTTAATAAACTATATGCAGATAAAATTTCATCAAATCAAGTCTAGTCCTGAAAGCATAACAGACGACAGGTTTTCGCTTTCATACTATTAGTTGATATAGATGTATTAACTAGGCACGCAGACGAAGCTTCAAGTGGAAGCTAGTATTAGTTTAAACATATAAAATAAAATCAAAATTTAAATTTTTCCCATACAAACTGGAATTCGCCGGAACAACTGGTATGTATAGAACCATGTTCATCATTTAGCTTTAAATTCTGAGCATCAACAGCTGTTATCTTATTACTGGGGTAGTTTCTCAGTAAGTTTGAGAACATAGTTGACGTCTTACATGGACGCCATTTTAGAACTTCTTTGTCGTAACAACTATCAATTTTTCAGTAATAAATTATCATACAAATGGTTAATTATAAAAACGAAAACAAACGGATTTGATAAACCTGTGACTTGAAGTATAATATACGCATATCATATAAAAATTTATGTACCGTTTAGAGATATGTGTGCTTATAAGTTACGCTTTTTTACCTTCAACGTTATCTACAAAATATTCCTACTAAGTAATTTTAATAACTAAAGCAGACAGATTTTTACTCTACGTTTTTTATTAAAAGTGATTAGAATACTACTTTTGAATAGATAAAGTATATATAGTAGCACTGATTATTATATTTCTTATCAAATAGTTTAGTAAAAGGTGGATAATATTATGAACAATTCTGTTATAGCCAGATTCCTTATTTTAGCTGGAAATATAAAACAATGTACAAAATACGTTTCCCGTGTTAGTTCAGGTCCCCTGGTTGTAATAGACTCCTTTTTTATGACATTGGAAGGCAAACAAGCAGACGGTTTTTTTAATGATAAGAATTTCACGCCTCCTAGAGATACCAAAAAGACCAAGGAGTTCGTCTCTATAAACATAGTTTAAATTGATTTTACTTGTTTCATTTAATCATTTATTGTATCCAAAAAAGACATAAACTATAAAACAAAGAGATTTGTACAAAAGGTCAGTTTATCGCAGGTAAAGATATTTCTTCCAGATCACCCAAAAACGGAGCTGATAAAGTAAATGGTAGACAACAAGTACATTTGTGATGGAGTGCTTTTCAGTAATTTTCTAGGAAGCCACTGCATTGTCTATGCCTGCCGCCACAAAAAAACAATGTTCATTCCTGTTAATAAGTTAGGTTAGTCAAAGACATGAATATGTAGCGTAATAGTAATAGTAATAGGACAGTGATACACCTATAGACGCCTTATATATAGACCATACTTTATAAACCATATTTTATATTTTGCCCAAATTATTTTGTTTCATACACCACTATCACATTAGCCTGTGTGGTCTAGCGGGCCGGGTGTTGGACTTGACTGCATGAGGTCCCGGGTTTGAGTCCCATGTCGGCTAACAAAAAGAAAATTGGATTTTTTCCAATTTTCTAATAAAAAATAATGTTGGTCGCGATTGGAAATGTGCCCAGTTCGCGATAGGCTTGCCACCTATCACATTGTGGGACTTAGTGTCTTCAGCTAGTCGTGGGTGCCCTGGTTGTGCCTCTGCCTACCTCTTCGGGGATATGGGCGTGAAGATACTTACTTACTTACTTAGACCACTGTCAAAATAATGCTGGATTTGTTGTACCACCTGCATGGCCGTAGCTAGGGGAAGTGCTTTGTGGGACAATGCCCTATACCTGACTACCCTTTCCAGTGGACCCCTAGTGGTTTACATGGACCATTTTGAGAATGGATGTATACATCAGGAGAGCTGTATGTTTGTTTGATGCCTTATCACATTGCAAAGGATAAGTTACAAATCTAATAAAAACAAACCTATTGCTAAATAAAATATTTCAAATTAATATATCAAGATATCTAACAATTTAAAGCTAATTCAAAGTATCAATCATAATTATCGTTTATAATAACAATATACATATTCAACAGGAAACAAAATCGATAAACGACGATTCGAATAGTAATTAACCGATCAGACGTCGATCTCGACTCACTCTCGATGTCGATTGATTGAGTCGTGGGGTATCATTATCATAATGACATTGTTAGCGGATGCAAAATAAACGAGTTATGTACGCGGGCCGACGCGGGTCGCGACGTCTGCCCATTGTATGACTATCGACTAACAGTATCGATACATGCTAATTGGATATCGATTCTTTGTATTATCCTCTAAATTGTAACATATAAATATTATTAAAAAATACTGATATTTTCAATCGGCGCTTGTCAAGTAGTTTAAGCCCTGATGATGCTGTAAAAGTGAACCCATATGCTGTTTACATAATAATATAAACATATTTATACATATGAAATAATATGTAATGCGAATGTAAGTTTGTTTGTTACACGTTCACGTGAAAACTGCTTGACCAATCATTATGTAAACTTGTGCACATATTCTTGCAGGTATTAATAGTAACATAGGATACTTTTCAATGATTTAAATGCGAACGAAACCGTAGATGAAAGCAAATCACCACACACAACTAGCTTAAGACAATTAGTCGAGCTGACAAGCATATCGCCAACCAGGCACATATCCAATCCCAGCAACGTAAGTTTTGTTAGAAAGATGAAAAAAGGAGGAGGTTCTCAATTCGACCCGTATGTTTTTTTGTATGTATGTTTCGCGATTATTCCGGTGTTTGTGGACGGATTTTCAAAATTGTTTTTTTAATTGAAAGCCTATAATCCCGCGGTGGTCCCATTATAATTTGGTTTAAGTCTACATTAGCATTTAGGAGAAAACCACATAGGTGTGCTCCAAATTTGAAATCGGTTTTTTGCAGTTTTACTGCGTTTAAATTATTTATTTGTTTCTCGACCCGGGACTCTCAAACCTCAAGAAGCAAGTCCAACGTCGGACTCACAGAGGCGACCATAAAATTGTTATATCTCCTAAAAGTTGTGAAAAGCGTTTGGGATACACTGGCAAATATGGCAAAGGAAAAGTGCTGAAAATAAACATATCTTCAATTTTTTTCCTTATATTGAAACTTAACCATAGATCTACTACATGACCATAGGTAGAAGGATGTTTATTAAAATTACACTGGCATTTATTTAAATGCTTCTATGTATTAGTGATTGTATAACACCCATAACACAAACATTTGCTTATTTTGGGATTAGATTAATTTGTGGTATTTGTCTAGGTTTCTTTTGCCTAAGTGTTTATTTTACACAAGGTAATTTGTACCGTGTTGGTCCGGTCCTTTCGGTTTCTTCCAATCTCATGCATAGAATCGACCATCTGCCATCCTGCAAGCAAAGATTATTTGGGTCAATACCAATGAGACCACTGGTGGAAGGGCGCTGCGCAGCATTTTGTCCATTTAGGGACCTTCCGCCGTAACTATTCATGCCGCTATAATGACAGTGTCATGTTAATAGGGTAGCCGATAGAGTCGCACTTTCGACTTAACACCCCGGCCAGAGGTTAGCGACACACCTATAACATCTATAGTGTCTGTAGGCAGCGGTTATGTCTTACCATCAGGGGAGCTGCGTGCTCGTTCGCTGCCCTTTTTCCATAAAAAAAATGTTAGTCATGAGCATCACTCTGGAACAGTAAGGGTGTGGTCTAACACTTATTCTTATGCTATATTTTCGTGTATCCATAGCCTTATCAGCACTAGCACAAGTGATACGAACACATCAGACAGGTTCTATTTAATTAAGCCCTGCACCAACTCGTTTTCTTAATTAACTCTTACACCTTAATACCCGAATGTTTTTGAAATAAGGTGAATTTCCTAAATGCTACTTTTATAGCGCAGTATAAATTATCGCTTTACTGATTTTGATAAAGTTTAAAGCGGCTTAATTAGGTGTCAGTTTGTTATTAGGTTGAGTAGTTGCTCTAAATGATTTTATTATTTTTGTTTTATAAAATGGCACGGATGGTAAAAGACAATATTCATATTTTCAAATGAAGAAACTCTTGTACCGCTTTACGTACATATCAATTACAATTTATTATTTAACAAATAGCCTACAGGTTTCGTTTATAATTAGGGCTAAAACTCAAACTAATCCGGGTTTGGGTGTTTGTTATATTTGTTCTGGTATATATTTAAGTATCGTTGACTAACAACCGTAACACATTCAAACAAACAAAAAATCATATCTTTCCTCTTTATAATATCAGCATAGACGTATAGATATATTCTTCCATAAGAGTTTTGAATGCGTCCGTACATTATTATATAATATTTTTTTATCGGGTGAAATCGCAACTACATGTGATCTATATATTTAGACTAATGTTGGGCTACTAACCCAGCATATCATTTGCTTACTTTGGGCTTAGGTTCAATTTGTGTTGCTTGTCCGGAAATATTTTATTCTTTACTATTTAATGAATATTTGGAAGTTTCACCAAGCGCTGACGATGGACAATTTCAAATATTTAAAATACAATGGTGGCCTAAAGACATTATAGATATTATAGGTCATATTATAGGTCATATTACAGGCTGCCCTATGGCCTTGATGTGACGCTTATAATAATTAAGCATATAATTTTTATTGGCCACCGAAGCAGAACAAACACTGTCAATTTGGTAGAATGAATAGGTAACGCGGTTGATCCCTACCACTATTCTACCACCAGCGCTGTTCTTGAAAAAACTGATCTACTATGCTCGCCTTTTACGAGCTACTAGAACGATTTATTCAGCGAATCCGAATCAACACAGATAATCTTAGTTTTAAAATATTTTTCTATATGTCTATATAATTGTATAGACATTTTGTATGTCTGTATATCGAGTACTGTTAAGGAAAATCAATCGAAACACTCAGGATTTAAATCGTCCCAGAAAAAAAAAACATTCTTTCCCATAGTGTGTTCAGTTAAAAGGTAAGACGAATTTAAAACTTTTACCGTCATATTAATAAATGCTGACTAAAGTGCTCTATGGTTTAAGGTGATATTACAGTTTTTATTACATTATCATCAGACTTTAAACCAGACAGAAATTAAACCTTGGAGCATTTGAGTTCACATTTTTCATTAAGGTACAAATGTCTATTTACGTACACTTAATGTAATTATATCCAATGTAGCTTAGAACCATCTTGATCACGTTAGCTTTCAAACAAACAATCTGCATCGAAATCGGTCCGTCCGTTCAAAAGTTGCTTATACTCACAAAACATAGAAATGAACAAACTCATACACATACACACAGACACACATGCACTTTAAATTTGTAAGGCGACTTTTTTTTCGTCAAGGGTTAAAATTACGTCCATTTTAATTATTTTTTTGCCACTCTAGTTGATATGATATGATTTACTCTCTGCGTAATAAGTTATTAATGAAATACTAAAGAATAATTGCAAAAACACTAACTTTTTCTAAATATTTGCTAAAGAGCAGACAGAGCTTTTACTATTAGTTACAAAAGATTATATTCAATATTTTACGTGTCGCATATATAGTGCTTATGGTTAAAAAAATAATTGTCTTAGTTACAAGTAGAGGGTTTTTTTTTAATTTATGGAAATGCTAACAAATATTAGTACTATGAAGTCATAGCAAGGCTTCAGCGGCATTTTTACTTCTTTAGTTGCTGCAGTAGAGTTTGGTGCAGCTCGCTCGAATCTTGACGAAAACATGAGATGGACGCCAACATTTTGGATGGAGCTATAATTCTAAAGTTCAGTGTTCAGCTTCATTGCTGAATATCATAAAGTGCAAAACGATCTTTTGGTGGATGTTTTACAACATAAAAATCGTCACAGAAAATCGCACATGTTGAGAACTCAACATGTTTTAAAGTCGACCCAATCTACTCGTATATTTTGATATTCATACTTTTTTTTATAATTATTAGATAAGCGAAAAAACTTGAGTATCTTTAAACCCATATCAACGCAGAGGTAGGCAAAGGCACAACCAGGACACTCACATCTAGCCGGACACTAAGTCCTATAATGTGATAGGTGACAAGACTATCGCCGGCCTGGCACTTCAAATCCCTAGCAACCCTTTTTGTATTAGAAAATTAGAAAAACCGCATTTTCTTTTGTTGCCTAACCCGATAATCGAACACGAGACCTCCAACACCTGGACTGCTAGACCACAGAGGCGAAATAACGAATAGGTAAAAAAATTTAGAGACTGCTTCGCACAAAAACAAGCAGCTGTTGTAGACGATGACAATTAAAAGATTTTACAGAGACCCAGTTACACAGTATCATAACATTTTTAATTATTTATACGGGATACTCACGATCTCTTTTTATTTTATTTGTCGATATTTCGGCCTAGTTGCATAGGCCGTGGTCACGACGGGACTGCGGCGGCGAGCTGTAACTTTTGACAGGAGGATCTACTGACAGATGAGCCTGTCAAGCCTCCGTCTAATTCTTCTTTTTTGAACGTCTTTGTCACTATCATTTCTGGGCACTATATCGTGACACACAACACTAACTATGTCCCTACACTTTACGGCACTTTTTGTAATTATAGCCCGGCACCGACCTACAATTGGATCCCACGCCTGGGCCAACTTAAAACCGTCTTCCCTATTGAAATTATTTGGTGTATTTTAAATTTGAATAGCTTCACGTACTAGGCGAGGAATGTAGTGGGATTCTATAGAAACTATTTGTGGATTATGTAGTTCTATCCAATGGTTGGTGGACGAATCTAAAACATGTTCAGCAATAGCAGACTTCTGAGGGTCATTTTTCTTGATTGCGCTGATATGCTCTTTCGCAGTCGCAGTCTATGCGCAGTCCCGTCGTGACCACGGCCTATGCAACTAGGCCGAAATATCGACAAATAAAATAAAAAGAGATCGTGAGTATCCCGTATAAATAATTAAAAATGTTATTAATTCGCGACGATTTAAGTTTAAAATCCTATACACAGTATCATGTTGAAACTCTATTCAACGATTTTAATTCTTTTCTGTGAGTATTCCTATATAACAGTAATATCTAACTAAGGCGGCAAGAATAAGTAAGGCAGTACTAATTCAAGTGAGATACTGTAAGACCCAATCACTTATTTCTAGACTACGATGTGAGTGAATATTTAAGATTTTGTTCCCTTGCAACCTGCTTGCTAGAGAAAATATTTTTTTTATTACAGACATTCAATGGTACAGCAACGAATTGGTGGTCATCAACGTTGAAGAAAATGCTGCTTGGAAACTGTGTAAATACTTAAAATTTGGTCTAGCTGTCCAAATAAATTTGTGAAACCAATTTTTTAATAAATCTTGACAATATGAAGACTTGAGTATGTTAGAGTAATATTTTCTAGCTATTAAAAAAAAAAGTATCCTCACGCCCATAACCCCGAAGAGGTAGGCAGAGGCACAACCAGGGCACCCACGACTAGCCGAAGACACTAAGTCCCACAATGTGATAGGTGGCAAGCCTATCGCCAACCGGGCACATATCCTATCCCGAGCAACATTTTTTTTTTATTAGAAAATTGGAAAAATCCAATTTTCTTTTTGTTGCCCGACCCGGGATTCAAATCCGGGACCTCATGCAGTCGAGTCCAACAACTGAACCGCTAGACCACAGAGGCGATAACTAGCTATTGAGATTAGTTTTACCTACTCGACCTGAACTTGGTTTGGGTTTTTAAAATACACCTAATGATTTTAAAATATTTAAAATAAATAAAAACTTTTGTTGAATTATAGATAGAAGAAGCGGTGATTTCCATTATTACAGTAGCAGAAGCTGTCGCGGGGTGAACGCTGAAGACTCCAGCGATGGATGAACCTTATAAGAATGGTTAACAATGTGTATCTTCACGCCCATATCCCCGAAGAAGTGAGCAGAGGCACAACCAGGGTACCCACGACTAGCCGAAGACACTAAGTCCCACAATGTGATAGATGGCAAGCCTACCGCCAACCGGGCATATGTTCGATCCTGAGGAACATTTTTTAATTATAAATTTGGAAAAACCAAATTTTCGTTTTATTGCTCGACCCAGGAATCGAACCCAGTACCTCATGCACTGTATGTCGCAGACCTAGAGACACCAAAGGTAGTAATGGTGTGTTGCCAACCCGAAGCAGGGATGTTAGGTCTCAAGCAAAAGTAAGTTTACCGACTACCTTACCCTCCGAACCGGAACACGTCAATGGCAAGCACCGATGTTATGGCGGCAGGAATAGGCAAGGCGGTGGTACCAATCCGGGCGAATTGCTGCGAAACTCTAACACCTAGTAGGATATCACGGTGTTAGTAAGCCTACGCTCGCCTACTGGCAGATGGTCTATTCTGCAAAGGAGCTCGGACCAACACGGGGAAAAACAGTTTGTTGAGGAGTTACGAAAAATATGTTTATTGTACTTACACATTCTATAACACTGTGATGTGACAATGCTTTAGTTGGGAATGACATATTTAACCAGCGTTTTACAAGATGCCCAGCATAGACTGCTTGTCTATTCTACAGAGGACCAACACGAGGAAAAACTTATAGGTACACTGGAAAACATGCGTCTATATTATAAATGGTTGTAATATTTTCAATTTTAAACTTTGCCAGGTCAAGTTAATTAAGATATTATTCTCCACCTGAATAATTAAACGTGATGAGTTATGGCATTTAAGTGCAGCTACTGCCGCGGCCGTTACTTACCGCCCTCCGCGAGGTCACCTGCCCACACGAGCTTTACACGCAAGCTTTGGCTTACAAAGCCTTCTTATCCAGTAATTCTGTGTGAATTTTACAACTAAATTTGTGTAAATTTTAAAACTAAATTTGTGTAATTTTTAAAACTAAATTTGTGTAAATTTTAAAACTAAATTCGTGTAAATTTTAAAACATATTAAAAAATCGTTATAAGTGTTTTTGTATGTTTGCCTGTGTTAGTCAGACCAACTCTTACTCTTTACCCTATGTAGAATATACTATGTGCCTTTCTGCTTAACAGCTTATAAAAGGATCATAGGTTAAACGGACCATTAGGCATTACCACTGATAGTAGAGTGCTTTGGAGTAGCAACTTGGGTAGGGATACAACGCCTTAATTATTTCTATCATCCAGAAACTTGTCTGGGCAGGGCCTTATCTATATCCGTAGCCTTATTAGTGTCGTCAAAATGACAGTTTTTGATACTATCGCGTTCAACTTTGGAGGGTGGGTTGGCAGGTATACTGGCAGATTAGGTCTACCGTCATGGCTAAAGCGAAAAACAAATCATAGCTATGACAACTACTCACAGGCAATTATTGTCTTTTATCGTCAGAAAAGCCATGTACCTTCTTGTTCTAAGCCAATAAAAAAGGTTATTTTAAAAGTTAGTTTTATTTCAAGGCATTTTCAAACACTTACTTGTTGATCAAGCTGCAAAGCATCCATTAAGTAATATGCTGTCCATTCTGCCAATCAGTACAGGGCGTGTCGAATCATCTACTGTCAAATGCGATAATGACTGATGTCAGTCATACGTACTGAATGTATAATTAGATATATTTAATATAGAATTATTTGATCAGGTGCGATTATGTCATGAGTCGTAATTGTTGACAAACCTGACTAAAACATCTGTACTACGAGTACTTACACCTAAAACAGAGTTTTGTTGAATTTCAGTGAAAATTTTACATTTGAAAATGGCCATCGCTTAAGATATTTCTAACTGTAAAAAATCTATTTATGTTTCGCCGACTTTACTTATAGCTTTGTATCCATTTCCTCTGTATATATCAATCCCCTGTCTACTGAAAAAATATCTAGGCAGATGGTGGTGCCGCCATATTAGGTATAAGCTGGTATTTGAAATGAAGTTATATGTCGTCGCTAACAGGAAACATAAATTGTAAGGCTACAAATAACGTTCACAAAGCGGAGGGCACACGCGCGACAGTCGCACAACTAGCGGCTGATTTACGACTGGAGCTGTCGCGCGAACCACGAACCTGTTTTTATCAAAAAATAATTTTGTATGTACTTAAAAATATTGATAGGGCTAACGTGTTAAACTTACTAAATATTTATGCAGTTTCTTTGGAAGTTGGATTTGAGAGTTCACAGAGAGAGAGAGAGAGAGAGAGAGAGAGAGAGAGAGAGAGAGAGAGAGTCACAAATTACTCAGTATTTGTTTTTATTTTATTACAAAATATTATGATTTGAAACAAATACCCAATGAAAAACCTGTTGTGTTTAAAAATTGTATATTGTACCGACTACCTTGCCCTCCAAACCGGAACACGTAATGACGTTATGGAGGCAGGAACAGGTAAGGTGGTGGTACCGATCCAGGTGAGTCGCTGCGAAACTCTACCACCTAGTTTTTCTTTTTCGTCTAGCAAGTACTTTTTAACTAAGTTTGGGATTAAAATGTTTGAAACGCATTTATTTACTTTTTTCAGTAAAAAATATATAGACAAAGACATATAAATACATTTATTATTTTTTATGTCGATTCATTGTAGATACACTATTTTCCAGTGAAATGTGATAACCGCATTTATTGTTTTTGGTCTGTAAATAATTTATTTCTACTTTTTAATTACAGGTGAAACCAGTTAAATACAAGCTCTTAGTCAATAAAATATTAATTTGTTGGTAAATCTTTGCGAGTAATGTTTTCTGAAATCAAGACATATAGACTGAATTAGTTTATCTTAATTCTGTATAGTAAATTTAACAGTAATCTAATTAAATTATTGTCAAAAATATATTTGAAATTTCAAATTGAAATATCTCAGTTCAACAAAATGTTCATTTATTTCATTTCAACAGACGATATGTAGGTTTATACTTTTTACTTCAAATAAAAACATGATTATAAATACATTATTTTAGGTAAACCCCTAAAACCCCTCCTTTGTACAGCGTAGTCGAAATGGCAAAAGTTAGTATTACTAATTAATTCAACGCTAACTAATTCAACGCTAGCTATATGCAAGTTTGATGAGGGATACTAGCAGCAAGTACTACGAGTATTTGACTAGATACCACAAAATGTCACTACAATTTTTCATTAACAAAATAACAACTTTTTATGTTACTACGGATTTCAAAGTCATATTGCAGTTATTGAAAAGTTGCCTTACCTCAAGTGGTGAAATTAGCGCAAAGAGTTTTTTTTTAGTTTATTCACTTTTTTTAGGTATTCGAGGGGGATACACACATTTTACCGCTTTGTAACTATCTATCTTTTATGCCACTGAGTTCGAGAACAAATGAGTTTAAAAAACTCAGTGTTACTTTTAAAACCTTTAAAGAAATACCCCACATGTACTCGTATATGTTAAATTATCTTTTTCTAATTTTAGTTTCATGTTTGAGGAGCACCACCTTTTAATTATTTATTTTTGTCAAACAATAGAAAAGCAGTTCACGGAATACATCTATATTCCAAATTTTGCCTAGAATAAAATGGCCTTGTCATATGGAAAATCAGACGGGCATATCGAATCTATAATCCGTTTTTGACATCAGTCCTTGAAATCCCAAAATGATATACCCAATTCCATTGAGCACATATGGGACGAGCTCAAAAGGAAAGTTAGAGCGAGGAATCCAGCTCCGACAAACATCAATGAGCTCAAGACTGCGTTGGTAGAAGAGTGGGGTCGAATACCACAATCATCCATTAAAAAGTTGATAAGGTCGATGAAGAATCGCATGAGAGCAGTGATCAGAGCTAGAGGAGGAAATACCAAATATTGACACGAATAATTTTTTCATCTTACGCACATTTTGTTTCATTTAAACACAATAACCCCATACTGTGAAATTGTATGAATTTTCAACATTTTTTACATTATCATTGGCATTAACCTTTTTTACTAAACTACTGAATCGATTTTGATGCAACTTACACCATTTTAAAGCTCAATTACTAGGCTTTAATTATGTAAAACATTATATAGAGGTATAATAAGGCATTTTAAAGTTATATTACTTTTTATGCGCACTTGAGACTTGAGTCGATTTACTTGCACGCGACTGTAGTTTAAATGTAAGTTTGTTACTTCTTCACTCTAAGGACTAAGACAATATTTAGGTTAAGATAATATTTAGCACACCAATAAATTGTTGAAGTATCACATAAATTGTTTCATAATGCTATGGTTTTTCCTGTAGAACAATAATAAAAATGGAAATTCGCAAAATAGCACTAGTCACTTTATGATGATGCCTTTCATAGTATTAGCTTAGTTTAATTTAGTTTATTACAGAGGTATGTATGAACCGTTATAGTCTGTATATATAAAAAAGTCATATTAGTTATATTAGTCATACTATTTATAACTCAAAAACTGATTTAGCTAAACATTTATGGAGAGGTAGCTTAGAGCCAGGAAATGGATATACGGGTATACATACGTACTTGTCATACTTATCCCGTTCGACTGCGAAGAAACTAGGCAAAACAAAATTTTAATTTTTCACATACAAACTGAAATGGTGGAAAGAACGAAACCGCTAGTATATTATAAATAAACCAGGCATTTTAAAATAACTGAACTTTTGCGAATGACTTTAATTTATTAATCATAATAAAATTAGACTACTATTGTAATTTATAAATAGGTGTACATAATACATTCTAATCGCACGATTGGTAATTTGGCAAAAAAAACCTGTCGTTGCTACTAATCACACCGTAGAACTTTATACCTTCAGCTGATCGTAAGTTCTTGTTCCTTTGCCTACGGCTTTGAGACACGGACGTTAAGCTATTTAGTTCCTCATTTTTTCATTATAAGGTGATTTCGCTGTTTTGTCTTTTTTTATAATTAGAATTCTTCACTTCACTTCTCTTTGAGGTGACTTAGGCCATATGCCTAGCTGTAAACATAGAGATTTTGATTGCACAATAGCCTTAAATAGTAAAAAAATAACATAGTAAAGTTGATTGCTGCGGTACCGTTTTTAAGCATAATGTCAATAAATTACGTTGCAGGTAAGAAGAAAAAAAACCAAGCAAAGCGTCTCACTTAAGCGCTTAACACGCAATAAGCTTAGATGTGTCTCTATTACTGTCAGTAATTCGTATGCCGGTTTGAAAACTTATAACACAAATGTCTAATGTGATAAAATTTTAATGACAATAATATTAGAAAAAACAATTTCAAACAGGAAACTGGTTGGCTGAGCCTGTTGACGGCCGATAAAACAAAATTGTCACCGTAAAAAGGACACGCGTAAACAGCCGTGAAGGAAACGCGTTATCTGTTTGATCGACGCACGTCGCGATCAGGTTGCGGGCGCGGCGTGCGGTGTGCACCTGCCTTAATTACCCTCGCCTACTGTCTTCATATTGTTAGTCCATTAATCTTTACTACTCACAATGAATAAATTCATTCTTTTTTAAAATATATGTCTACTTAGACAATTGTTTCAAAGTAACCGAATTTCTATGTGATAGATTTATTTGTAAGCAATAGAGTTCGTTTAATACAGGCAGGTATTTAAATGTCCACCACAGATTATCAAGATAGCTATATCTAGGATCTTACCATGACGTCAAAACGTTGAAGTTTTTTCAGTAATTCCAAATGACGTATTATAAAAACGTCCTTAATATGTAACGCATACACAATGTAGCGGTTTTAAATGTCAAATTAATACCTTTTACCAACAGTATTAAATTAATACTTCTTAAGGGAGCTATTACACGATATATTTTGCTGTCAGTTTTATCATAGCACTAGCGTGTAAGGAGGTGATTGATATTTGTATGAAGCCGGAATTATTACATATTTTGTCAACCATCATTCAAATGTAATTCAGTGTCTGTGGTAATACCGACAGCAACTAAAGACGTCATAGTGTTTGTTGTACCCCTAATCATATATGTGTTATGTTCTTGTTCGACTGTGCTGGACAAAATTTTCTCTCAAGATTCACCTTGCACTAGTTTTGCAAGGTTTAACACGACTATCGCTAGGTTAGTTTTTTATCATGGCAGTCCTGACTTGAAATAATTTATAGCCATCAAGAGGGAGATTTTACTGGCTACTTTTATCTTCAAAACGAAATTAACTCCGAAATTTAGCTGCATTTCAATAAAGAATTTTATTGTATTGGTTGTTTGATTTATTTTCCTAATTTACAATTTGTTTCTTTTGCTTCGATCGAGTGCAAGTGGTATTGCACTCGATTGAAGCAACTCAAATCGATTTACACTAACCGTTCTAGAAGCATATAGTAGGGGAAGCAGATATCCAAAGGCTTTAAAAGTAATGGCTGGCATTTTGCAAGGTTACGTAATAACGACCCCTGATTGTTGATTTAACAAGTGTCTGTTATGTACAGGAACCTTACTAATGGAAAATTTATATCCCTTATTTGTAGTTATTTGAAGAATATATTAAAGTAAAACCTAGGTCAAGGATATAAATTTTCTATAAAATAAGTATGAAAGTAAGAGATAAGGAAAACCAAATGCTCACTTTTGATTCAAAAACGAACAAAAAAGGGAAGTGGAATAGGGCTCAAAGATTTTTTTATTTATTTATTGAATTTTGGAAAGTCGTTCTGTTAACTTGTTGGCACTATAAATAATAATAGAAATATTCTTAAATAAATTTAACTACGTAGTATATATAGTGTTTCAGTATTGGTGTTGACTACATAGTTACATAGTCTCAGGTTTGTTTCCGGGTGGAGCAGCTTAAGTGTTTCTCCAATTTTCTGATAAAAATACCGTATTGGTATTGAAAATTAGTGAACAATTGGCGATTCGTTCACCATCTGTCACATTTTTGGACCTAAGTAACTTAGTTCAGTCTTAGATAATCTGGTTGTATTTCTGCGCTCTTGTTCGTGCATGAAGACTATTATTTATATTATTTTCATTTTAGCGGGCGATGGAGTCATCATATCCTGACGCCGAAAAAATTGAAATTTCTTCAAACCTTGCCTTTGCCATCCTTGGCATTATCATGGTGTATCATCAATGTAAGTTGAAATAAACCTTAAAGTGTGGTGAATTTTATAAATACGGGCCATAAATCCGAGGCAGCGCGCCGTGCGCCGGCGGCTATCAATAACCAATATTGATTAGTTCGGCACACAGATGGCGTTGGCCCCGGGCAGCACCAATCGTCCAACGTCCATGTTATTATCCACACACGCAACATACACATTTAATGGTATTTTTTCCACATTCTTACAATGTACTAAAGCTAATATTTAAGCTAGTTTAGTACATAGGTGTCTATAATATAACGAACAAGATGGCCTTGAAACTTGGATGTCAAAGAAATACTCGTCCTTGTGACGCATATTTCTCCAAAAATTTTGTAGTAAAGGAAAATAAGCAGTCCGAAGTCCAACTTTATAAGAAATACGCGGCACAAGATTACAAAGATTTGGTAATAACGGAAAACAAGCAGACTAAAGTCCAACTCTGTAAAAAATACGCGCCACAAGACTTCAAAGATTTTGTTATAATGGAAAATAAACCGAGCAAAGTCCAACGTTGTAAGAAATACGCGTCATAACACTCCAAAGATTGTGTAATATCGGGAAATAAGCAGAACAAAGTCCAACTTTTGTAAAAAAAAAGCACGTCACAAGACTTTAAAGATTGCAGACAAGCAAGCAGACCGAAGTTTATCTTTTAGGAAATATGCGTCACAAGACTCTATAGATTTTGTAATAGCGGAAAACAAACAGACTAAAGCCTATTTTTTAAGAAATACTCGTCACAATACTTTAAAGATTTTATAATAATAATAACTTGGTTTCCAAGTAGATGGAAGACCAAGTTTCTAAGAAATAAGCATCACCTTTATATATAAAATATTTTGTATCAATAAAAACAATCACGCCGAAAACAATTTTTTTTAAGAAATATACGTGACCTATGGATAAAGAAGATTTTGTATTAAAGGAAAATTTGTCAGCAAAAGACTAGTTTTCTAGGAAATATGCGTACACCCATAGGCTGAAACGATGGTGTTAGGTATATTGCTTACTTGAAGCTTTGATGTCATGAATCTTGGATACATTTGGGCAAAGAACTAGCCATAGAAACTAGAACCGTAGTCAAAATTAGCCAACCGTTTTTAATAAATCTCAAACGAGATAAGCGTAGGTTTGTTACTAAAATCTCGCCTCTGTGGTCTAACGATTGACTTCCTTAGGTCCCGAGTTCGTTTCGAGGCAACAAAAAAAAGAAAACATGCATTTTCAATTTTCTAAAAATGAAAATGCTCTGGATTAGATATGAGCCCAGTTGGCTATAGGTTAGCCATCTTGTGGGACTTCAGCTGGTCGTGGGCGCCCTGGCTGTACCTCTACCTACCTCTTTGGGAAATGGGCTTGAAAATACTTGTTACTAAAATCATGGTTTTAGGTATTAAAGGAACAGACGACAAATTCAGCCTTACTGGTACCACTCATCCTTATTCCTGTTACCATAACGTCAACACTCGATTAGGTTGTGTTCCAATCTGGAGGGTAAGTTTGCAGATAAACTGACTTACAGAAGATGCTCAACAACCTCGCAATAGCTAAGTTAGCGTCTAACATTTTTGGTGCTTATAGGAAACAAAATCTGCCATTGTTTACATTGCTACCTCATTTACCTTTACAAAACTGGAGTACGACAATCTAATGCACTGAAATTTTACAACTAAAAAGTTTGTTTATACAAACAGCAGCCACTATTTTATGGGATAAGTTGTGCAAGAATGAATAAATGATAACTGGCATAATATAAGCTTGTGTCGAGTTAAAACCGTGTTTTAACTTCTTCGGACTGTATACCTAAATCTATCAAGATTAATTTTACGCGGTACTAGCTGCTCTGGAAAACTTCGTTCCACATTTTGCCAGGCTTATGCGTACCTCGACACGTTACGGCTTTAGCAATAGGCAAGGCGGTAGATTCTTACCCGGAAAAGTTTCTGCACAGTTCTCTACCATCAGTAGATTTGTTAGTAAAGACTTATGTAACATGTGCTCACCATTTATGCCAAGCAGACTATCTGTTCTACAAAGAGCAGAGAGAGAGAGAGAGAGAGTGAGGCGACCACTACTGTGAAAATTAGACTAATATGTTTTTATTTGTTTGTTGGTTCAGAAAAAACATAAATATATGGACATAGACTACTTAACACAGAACCTCTACTTTCTATAAAACGTAGAGTGACATTAAAGAGTTTATGCGAGAGTAAGACTTTACCAAGCAAATCAAAATGCGAATAACAAAAGAAATTGACGTTCGTCGGCAAAGTATAATTTGGCGTTTGGTATGTACACAGGATCCACGCATCACCTGCACCTTTATTACCTAAAATTAACATGGCCGGTAAAACCATATTTATGGACTTACGTTATAACTTCTTCACTGCTGATACGAATCTTAAAAACAAGCGTAACCTAAAGAAAAAAGCTTGCTAGATTTTTGAAATGGGTAAAAACTTCTCAACTCGCGTCAGGACACGTGACACGGCGTAACACGGCGCAGGGCGCTTGCGCGAATGTTTGTGTTTTCATGTTTGTGTACGATAGCGCAATAAATTAATATTGTATTCTAACACATAAATGATAGTACTCTCACACTGATAGTTAAAGCAATCCGTGCAAAATTATTCCCTAAACATCCCAAAATATCAAAAATGCACAACGTTTCAAGTTTTCACTTCTGCCGGCACTCCCGGAGTGCAACCCGTCGTTTTTTATGTAAAAATCAGCAAAAAGAACATGGCTCTTCCTATAGTAAGAGATAACCGTGGTCTATAAAAACCATAATATATGTTACTAGATGAAACTTGGAAACTTTAAAAAGATAAACAAGGCGACGAAATCCTTCTCTAATCAAGGTATGACGAGACAATTGATTATATAAAAAAATCTTCACGTCCATATTGCCGTAGAGGTAGGCAGATGTACAACTGCCCTGGCTGTATCCACGATTAGTAGAAGACACTTAGTCCTATAAAGTGATACAAATGTAACACTAAAGTTAAAAAAATCAGCAAACTCTGAAAAACTTGTATATAATGTAGCTTTAAACCATATCGATCACGTTAGAGAGAAAATCCGAATTAAAATCAGTCACTTAGTCCAAAAGTGTTGGTACCACAGACAAACACATACATATATACATATATACATATACATTGACACTTTAAACTCATAACACCCCTTTTACACCGTCGGAGTTAATATGTTGGTGTTATGTAGATTATAATATATTAAATACGAACAAATAGCACCACCAATAGGCTCTGGAATTTTATTAGTGGGTAATATAAAAATACAAACCACAAAACAAATAAACGGAGGTTTGAAAACTATGGGTTAGTTTTAATTTGACAGATACCGCTCGTCCGCGGTAACAGCAGGTGTCCCGGGTTTGTCCGTGATGAATACGTCCCATCAATATTGGGCTCACCCTTTACTGGCCCTAATGAAACGGTAATTGTGGCCACGACGATTCCTTTACGGTTGTTAGGCGTTTAATCTTTAGATAAATAAAAGTTAACTTCGGATTAGAAACCGTTTGTGTAATTTGAAAGAGCCTCGAGTAGTTTTTCTGAATCTACGCGTTATAAAGGGCATACTTGTATTTTTTCGCCTCTGTGGTCTAGCGGTTCAGACGTTGGGCTTGACTGCATGAGGTCCCGGGTACGAATCCCGGGCTGGACAACAAAAAGAAAATTTGGTTTTTCCAATTTTCTAATAAAAAAGTTATTCAGGATTTGATATGTGCCCGGTTGGCGATAGGCTTGCCGCCTATCACATTGTAGGACTTAGTGTCTTTGGCAAGTCTTGGATGCCCTGGTTACGCCTCTGGCTACCTCTTCGGGGATATGCGCGTGAAGATACTTTAATATTTAGATAGTTTTTGACGGTTGTAACTGCAAAACTTAAAAACAATTAGCTGATTTCAAACAATCTGTTCCCGTGTTGGTGCAATCCGCAGACTGAGTAGAATAGACGATCTGCCTCTCTGTGAGGCAGCTCGTAAAAGTCGAATACAGGTTAAAATATTGTTCATTACCTCTGAAACCACAGGTATCTGTGGTGTCTACTGGTGTATGCTTGGTCGCTGACTCCATATATAAAAAGCCTATAGAATGCTACTCCATGAATCATCGAGGCTATATTAAATACTAGAAAAAAAATATGTGTACCCGAATAAAATCATTTAATTCTAGTTTCTCAGGTATAAACCTACTACTATGGGTACTAATATTATTATAAATGCGAAAGTAAGTTTGTTTATGTCTTTGGAGACAGGAAGTTGTCATTATTTGTCATTGAAGAGTATATTTTTGACTACTCTATCCCTATACTTTAAAAAGTTTGTATGTAAAATCTAAATACGTTGAATACGAGGGTATATCTGTGGATACCATTTAGTGTTTTATCATTTGTAGCCGATTACAAAAAAGGTAATGTTATGTATTCGGTTCCCATATTTTTTTATGTATTATCAGTTTCTTCGTCATTTCTGAACTGATTTTATACCTTATTTTATTTGGAAGAGCGCAACTTCGTGGTAATTTGTTTACCACCATATTTGGATCTGATAATGGAATCCCAGGGCAAAAGAGGAAATTTTAATCGAAGACTTCCGATAAAGAGGAGGTTGTATGTTCCACTTCTATATTTTATATTTATGTAGGTATCTTATTCGATTTCTTCGTCATTTCGGAACAGATTTTAATAATTCTTCCATTTGAAAGTGTGTAATTTTGAAGTGGTCCCATTGCCACCAAGTCTACATCTGACGATGGAATCCCATGGAGTACTTAATTTTTGTGTATGTAGATGATTTACTTATTGAAATCGTAGTCGTTTTTTTGCTGTTTTGTCAGCTATTTAAAAAAATACAATTCTCACTCCAAGTCTACCCAAACAATTGAAGGTAATAAGTAGTAATGGATGGAAGAATTAAAAATAAAGGCTTAAATTTGTATATATTTAGTCAAGATTTGGAGTAAATTATATCAAGTATGATGACAGTCAAAAATATGTTGACAATGTGCATTGGGGAGTAATGCAGCAATCTTTAGCAGGCGGTAATCCATATAATTATTATTAATGCGAAAGTTTGTCTGTCTGTTGCTCTTACATGGCTACACAGCAGAACCATTTTTGATGATGAACATAGCCTTTTTTTAAAAAAAAATCAACCTCCAAAGGATTATAATAGGGAATGTAAATTTGTTCTAAAATTGTACCTATTATACGCACAAAATCGCGGGCAAATAGCTAGCAGCAGAATTATATTATTATAATATTCATACCAGTATTAGAAAAGAAGTCATATGCACTACCCCTAGGTTGTCGCTGTTGGTCAGTATTACAGCACCCACTTTAATACCACATAGAGAACATTTATTGGAGTATTAATGTTAATTTATCTGTATGTTAATGAAACAAGCACAAAATAACATATCTCTGTATGAATGATTAAGTAAATAAGTATTTGTCGCGAAGGTGTAGTGTAATAGTTTCGGTACCCGAGCACTTATAGGAGCCATAGAACAAACGACACGACTAACGACAAGAAAGTCACAAAGACACGTATACGTTAAACGCTATTTATAAAAAATATTATTATTTTAGTAATTAATTTACAATTATCGCCTCTGTGGTCTAGCGGTTTAGTTGTTGAACTTGACTGCATGAGGTCCCGGGTTCGATTCCCGAGTCGGGCACAAAAAAAATGGTTTTTCCAATTTTCTAATAAAAAAAGTTGTCCAGGATTGGATA
Organism: Calephelis virginiensis; assembly: GCA_002245475.1. Classification (NCBI taxonomy): domain Eukaryota; kingdom Metazoa; phylum Arthropoda; class Insecta; order Lepidoptera; family Riodinidae; genus Calephelis; species Calephelis virginiensis. Next base: position 266,890 of record NJDC01001839.1, on the reverse strand, counting down.
TGTGCCCGGTTGGTGATAGGCTTGCCACCTATCACATTGTGGGACTTAGTATCTTCGGCTAGTCGTGGGTACCCTGGTTGTGCATCTGCCTACTTCTTCAGAGATATGGGAATGAAGATACTTACTTCTTAATTTACAAAAGTAAGTATTTTCACGCCGGTATTCTAAAAGAGGAAGGCAGAAGTCCAATCAGGCACCTAAAACTATCTGAATGTGACAGGTGGAAGATCTATATCCAACTGGACACTTATCTAATCTCAGACAGCGTCGTTTTAAAAAAAAGAACATTGTTTATGAGTTTCCTGGGTAGGGCGACTCTAGATTCGAACTGTAGACTGTACTACTAGACCACAGAAGTGATTTTATGACATGTTTGTAAATAAGCAAACGAGATTGCCGATGGCAAATAATATATAACACCTTTTTAGACAAAAGATAGCTATTGCCAATTTAAGATTTTAATATAAAGTTTGTGACTTGGTAAAAAAACGACAAAAAATCGAGTCCACAACAGTTAATTAAACAAAAAAAATATAAAAAGAAATCAGTTTTACATACCTGTGTCTGCTACATATTCTCCCAAAGCTAAAACGGTTTCATTCAGTGTCCCTTTTATCTTGTTCTTGGATAGGCTTCTTTTGTCTAACCTTTTCCTCATATCGTCGCATAATGACTCACTATAAATTGCAATTCAGTCGCAGTATCAATGGCGACTATTGCAACATTTTGACATTTCCTCTTCAT
>NJDC01001839.1:254268-265804 GCA_002245475.1 Calephelis virginiensis | reverse complement strand
CGATGTCGTCCGCTTAAGTTATAAATTATTGAATGAATACACTTTCATCAAAATCAAAATGCATCAAAAATTATAATTTTGATACTGTTGTACTTATACTATAACACTAAGGCGATCTTATAGTTTCGGATCGATCTCTGCCAGACAATCTTAAGGTGAAGGTCATTCACAACTTATATAAGCTCTCTTCTGGGAACCCATATAGATATCAGGATAAAAAGTAGCTTTTATCACTGGCCAGCTTATACCTCCACTGTAATTATACCTTACCATTTTTCTACTACAAAGACGAAAGATACACAAACAAATTGATATTAGTACTAGCCGACCCAGCAAACTTCGTCTAGCTTGACATTAACAGCTACCTACTATATAATATTTGATGCTCTGATAGAAGCGCAGTCTGCCAAATTCAATAAAAAAATATTCAAAAATCAACGAATACTTAAAAAAAAAATACTTAATTAAAAAACAGTTTCCAGTGGACCAAATTGTGCACAAAAAATTTCATCAAAATTGCTCCAGTCGTTTCAAATTTAAAATATACATTCCCTAATATTTTTTTGTTTCCCCGACCCGGGGATCCTGGACCTCAAGAATTCAAGTCCACAGAGAGGCCGCTAGACCACAGAGGCGATATATATAAAGATGGATAGTTTATAGGCAAATTGTAAAAAAGTCGTATCGTTAACAGCAGCCTCCTAGTGGATCCCACGCACGCTGAGCCCGCGCCAAACTGGTAATTCTGCTCTTACGCAACATGGAGACTACAGTTGGTTTCCAATTTTATTGACCGGTTTTAAAGTTGTCTTAGCCTTCTAATTTCGGCTCGTAAAGATTGGAAAATACGCCGAAGATATGATCGGAGCCGCGGCAGGTGAGATCAGCCTGTTTTCACAAAGCCATAAACATAGAGCACAGCACTGTCATTAATTAATGGACATAGCTCACAGTATAGATAATGATATCCAAATGAAATGAAGATACTGTGGTTCTCAAATTAATTTCACATTTACTGTTTCTATTCGGTCGAAAATTCTTGCGTGGTATTGTCGAATTCAATTTATGGTCGAGTTTGTGAGTGGGAGATCTCAGACTTTACGTTCTCACACTGTTGTTGGGAAACCATAGGTTGATTATGTCTCATAATGGTATAGCAGAAATTGTAGGGAATTGCTGGTGGGTCGTAAATTGTAGTTGATAAGATTGGCTCATAAACGGATCTAAGCATTATAATATGAATAGGTTCCCTACTTTTTAGAATTACTAGGCGGTAGAGTCTCGCAGCGACTCGTCCGGATTGGTACCGCCGCCTTATCTAGCCGGTAAACTTATTTTGCTTGAGGCCTAACATCAAGGTCTCAGATTGGCAGCGCACCATTACCAACTTTGGTGTCTCTAGGCGACGTGAATTTTTTTACCACGAGGAAATCTGTCTGCTTGTTTGCCTTCCACTATCATACAAAAAAGAAATAAATATATGATTGCAGAAATGTTACTCAGGCCGTTTTAACCTGAGGTTGAGATACTTACCCTATAGCAACAAGGTTATTAGACTATTGGGCCCTCCAATCTGTATACACACCAGTACAGTACAGTAGTTATTACAGTACAGTAGTACAGTAATACACAGTCTGAATAATCTCTTAGTTATGCTTTCACAGCTAAACCGCTACACCGATTTTGGTGAAATTAAATATGCATATATGCAGATACCCGAGTTCAAATACAAACTACTATTTTTCTACAATCATCTACCTCAAAGGCTATATAAAAATTGTGTTGATGTGATCAATCAACCCTGAGGAAGTCGCGGAAAATAAGTATTCATGCATAAATAATGCAATAATTATGGTGGCAAAAATAGGAATGACGGTAAATGACTCTACTGTTTGCTCTGACTGTACTAGTATTTTTATGGTATAAGACTGTGAATAAACATACGGCTTTTTTGATAGTAATGACAACCGTGACCTTGAGATACCATGTTGTATTCCCATCGCTCTCCTGTGGTGGATAAAGTGCAAGTCTACCGGCTACCTTACCCTCTAGACCGGAACATGACAACAAATAACTTGTTTACAACTTGTGTTGATAACGACCCATTTAACCTATGCTTGCTTTTTTTTTGAACTACCAGGTAGAGAGGCAGATGGTCAATTCTACATAGAGCACCTGGACCAGAAATGTTCTGTTTAGCTTGAATAATCACCAGATAGCTTATACAATAGGAAAAATGTCACCGGTTCGACCCCCTTAATTATTAAATAAAATATAAAGAACAACTTCCAGGGATTTCTTACACATGTCTTCACGCCCATATCCCCGAAGAGGTAGGCCGAGGCACAACCAGGGTACCCACGACTAGCCGAAGATACAAAGTCCCACAATGTGATAGATGGCAAGCCTATCGACAACCGGGCACAAATCCAATCCCGAGCAACTTTTTTTTTATTAGAAAATTGGAAAAACCCAATTTTCTTATTGTTGTTCTTACACATGTCTAAGTGACTTATTGTGGAATTTTATTGACAAAAGAATCAAAAAAGAATTTCCCGCCAAAGACTACATTGCCCGCATTACAGCAAATTTGGTAAAAATCTGTTCGGTAGTTTCTACGTGAAAAGATAAACAGACAAACTGATAAACAATTTAATAACCTTCATTTTGGGTTTGGTGAGCAATACGTAGAATTTTTTTTAAATTTTCATTTTCAGATTTCTTATTATTATGGTTTTATTATGCGTGGACGCTAACATCCAACAGTTTCGGTGAAACAGAATATTAGGTTCTAGTTACTGCAATTTGTGAGTACATTGAAATGTGCATGTGTCGAAGGTGGGAAGAACATGCGTGGTAGGATTGACAGGAGCGGCTGAGGTGGTGTCGCGCGGCGTGGGTGCGCGGACAAATACTGTCGACGGGAGGGCGCGCACAAATCAACGCGCTGGGACGTGCGCGAGGACCCCCGTGGACATCCACCAGGGCTGGACAACTTTGCTTTTGGATATTTAACTTCCAATTCGGCACTGGATTATAAAAGCTTGTTCTGATATTGATGAATAATTTGAATGTAGGTTAGGTTATGAATATGTTATTTAAATTTTTAATTTTTTTTTACACTGGAAGGCAAACAAGCAGACGGTTTTTCCTGATGGTAAGAAATTCTCGCCGACTAGAGACATCAAAGGTGGTAATGGTGCGTTGACAACCAGAGGCCGGGATGTTAGGCCTCGAGCAAGAGTAAGTTTACCGGCTACCTTACCCTCCGAACCGGAACACGCCATAACGTTATGGCGGCAGGAATAGGTAAGGCAGTGGTACCAATCCGGGTGAGTCACTGCGAAACTCTACCACCTAGTCAGATGTCACGGTGCTAGTGACGGCAAGCCTATGCTCGCCTTTTACGAGCTGCCTGGCAGAGGAAGGCAGATGGTCTATTTTACAAAGGAGCCCGGACCAACACGGGGAAACTATTATTCGTTTTTAAGAATTAAAAAAAGCCGTTTAACTTCTTCATGAGCCTGTAATCTCGTCATTTTTTTCAAGTTCTCGTTAAAAACTATTAAGGGTTAATGGTTTAAGGAAGAAAAAATGAAAAATTGTATTTAAAAAAATACAAACCCGAGATTAGTAATATTAGTGAATTTCATTTTAATTTTTTTTCTCTGATTTAACCCTATATTGACTCTACTTTTATTTATGTCATTGTTAAAGTCATAGCTAGGTGAGAGGTGGTCGGGAGTAGCACCACCTGTTGCTGTAAAGTCAGTTATCAACATTTTCGTATTGCACACTGGAGGGTATCTTCACGCCAATATCCCCGAAGAGGTAGGCAGAGGTACAACCAGGGCACCCACGACTATCCGAAGATACTACGTCCCACAATGTGATAGGTTGCAAGCCTATCGCCAACCGGGCACATATCCTATCCCGAGCAACGTTTTTTTTATTAGAAAAAATTGGAAAAATCCAATTTTCTTTTTGTTGCTCGACCAGGGATTCAAACCTCATGCAGTCAAGTCAAACAACTGAACCGCTAGACCACTTTTTTTTCACATTGGAGGGTAGTGTAGCTTATGCATATAACATTATATAGACAAACATTATATAGACAAACATTATATAGACAATAGATTTGTACCAATACAAATTTAAAGGTCTTGAATTAAAAAGAAGGCTACACCACTACCTCGAATCAATATGGTTGATGTTTTTGAAAAGGCAGCCCTGATGCAGGCCCCCTACTGGGGAGACAGCGCCAGCATCTCTCACCTCGAGCGGGTAATGAACTATATAAATGTGCTATTTGTGTGTGTCTGTCCGCAGCTAGCACCCCGCCTCACATATATTGGTCAGTCAGATAAAATATAATTGCTCTACAATCTCTACATACTGGAAGAAAATTTACTTACACGTGTTTCGTGTTTAGTCAACTTCATATTTTTTTGTTGGTACTGAGAGATATATTCTTTTTCATTTTACTTTTAGGAAAACCCACAGCTTTATTTTTTTATGACATTGGAAGGCAAACAAGCAGACGGACTTCTTGATGGTATGAAATTCACGCCACCTAGAGACACCAAAGATGGTAATGGTACGTTGCCAACCTGAAGTTGCAATGTTAGGCCTGAAGCAAAAGTAAGTTTACCGGCTACCCTCCAAAGCAGAACACGTAACATTGATGTTATGGCAACAGGAATAGGTAAGGCGTTAGTACCAATCTACCTACTACCTACCTGGTAGGATGTCTCGATGCTAGTGACATTAAGCCTCACCTTTTACGAGCTACCTTGCAGGAAGGTAGACATCATTCAGTAAACATCACCTACGTTATTATGTTATTAGTAGAATGTCAACATTAAAGTGTTTAGCTAAACAAGCATCCATATATTTTTTGTGGTAAGGCAGTAAAGGTTTAAACTTGCCTCTTATTTTCAAGTCACTTAATAAAAGCGCATTATCCCAGAGCTATAAACAAAAACACCAACTTCCGCTGTTTAAAGAATTAATTTAACAATAAAAATTTAACAATAAAAACAAAACTATCAAAGTTAAACTCTAACAAATTTTCAAAATAATAACATAAACTGCTAAATTTCGTCGCTTATTACCTGTTACGAAAATTGTCCTTTACTTTTTTGGAAAGGGCTGTGACAGGACTATTATATAATTAGGAGCGCTTTAATAATGATAGGGCCGTACCTCGTATCGCCGGGAGGGCTAATCGGCCCACAAAAACTCGCCCCACTTCGTTTTAGTTGCATTGGACATGATTAAAAGTCCAGCTCGAGACGGTTTTGCATTCCTTTACGCTGAGTGAAGCTAAATCTTGACAGGGACGTCGTAAGAACAAATTAAACCACGTATTTAATATAAATCCCGAAAATAAAATCCCCGAGGCCCCACAATGAAATATAGAACGCCCAGACAATAGTAGCAAAAAATGAAAACGAAAATGGGATACCGAGGAATTTGGAAACGAAATTCATGAATCGCATTTTGCGAATACTCTCGCGTGTTACTGCATTATTATTTAAGTTGTGGCTTTCAAAATGGCTCTGATGGTTAGATGTTTTTTTGGAGGCGCGTGCGCATCGCATAATTGGCACGACTGACTTCGCTTTTTGTTGCTGGGTCCTGAATCTCATTTAACGTGCGTCACAGACCCTAGCTGTACCTTTATGGTAATGACTGGTGAATCCATATTAAGTTATTTCATTTATTTAGGTCTACGTATGAATTTAAAAGCATTTGCAGTCTTAAAAATGTAGATAAGTGTGACGGGAAACTTCAATAGTGAAAATCATAAATAAAAAGCTGATAGGTACTTCTAAATGGTAGATATACTGTTTGAAAAGGAGCGAGAGGAAACATTGAACAATGTTAATAATTTATTGGTGGTTAAAACGACATCTTAATTTGTTCTAGTAACTATGGAGAAGTTCCCCGTCTTGGCCCGGGCCCGTTGAATAAAATAGACCATCTGCGTCTCTGGCTGTTCATGCGAGCCCTGGTTAAAATATAGGTGGTACAAGATCACTGGTTATAGACTGCTGTGCAGCATTTTGCCTGAGTAGAGTCCACTGCCTTACTTCCTGCCTTAATGCCGCCATAATAACTTGGTCATGAATCTGTTTGCAGGTGGGGTAGTCCAATAAGCCTAACACCCTGACCGCAGGACAACGTCACACCTATAAAAAACTACTCTATACTACTACTCTATAGGGCACAATTGTGCCTTAATATCAGGGGGCTGACTATGTATCTCAGTGGTCGACTCAACATGGAAAAGTGTACATAGCTGTCAAATGACGTCATTTGTGTTTGCTATCTCTGTTGTATTTCTGTTGGTCACTGGAGATAGCAAATATAAAACACGTAATTTGATAGCTGTTTGATGTACACTTTTCCATTATAGTTTGCAACTGAGATACATAATCAGCCCCCAGGAGACCCATGTTCTTGAGTTCTGTATTATCACATAAAAAAAGAAAAAATGATGACGTATAACTACTTTTGATTAATTTAAGCCAGATTTTGCAAAATTGGAATTATAAATTTGACTAATGGCAAATGCTCACGCTCATGTCAAAAAGCTACAAAAACTGTTGGCAAAAATTCGGTGTTTGTAGTATAAGAATATAAGGCATGGAAACATTTGGAGTCATATAACTAATAGTGGAAACAATGGCTTTCCCGTGTTAGTATTAATATACATTTCTATTTTGAACTTTGTATTGTCCCAATAAGTGATGTAACAGTTTGAACATTATTAGTTTTGAGGTTTCAAAAATAGCAATTAACTACTAAATTTCTCCGAAAGCTAGAGGTGGTTCTCGTCTTTTACTCTCAGATGGGATATATTCCTGATTACTATCTCACATTTCAAAAAATAATGTAACTTATTGGCATGTAACTTTATTTTATTATGTCATAGTAATCAGGGTTAATTATTTATGATTTTAAACTTAACTATGGCCTATTAATCCGAAATATTTGCAAAAAAATAAAATTATGTCTTAAATATCCCATATAAATAATTAAATAGGGTTTATTATTTTCTTGTTCACAGCACAAATAAGCACATGGTTCTTAATGGTAATAGACAAGCACGGCCTACCGATAGTATAGATATCACAGGTGCGTTGCTGTCCTATGGCCTGAGTACCTTCAACCCCATCCTCCAGCCCGTCAGGCTTATATTGCTTGGTCATATCAGTATATATCACTATTGGCGACAGTAGCAGGTGGAAACGACTCTTTTACTTGTCTTTCTATAATTTTATGAGCTACCTTGAGAGGCTTATACTTTTTATAATTGAGTACATTATAGCAAAAATACATGTGTATTAAGGTAAACACAAACCCATATATAGAAGCAGACAGCAGGTAAGAAAAAACACGGAGTCCCAAAACGGTCGAACGTTGCTCGGAGCGATGGCTGACCGTCGGAGTCTTGTTCGTTTTCGTAAAAAACATTTGACGATGTATGATAACAGGAATCCCGTAGCCTCGGGTGGTGCCTTTGTTCCCGAAACCTTGGCCAGGAGACATCGGTGTGACCTCGCAGAAGCCACCCCCGGGTTCTCGTCAAATGTCACTCGCACGAACAATGGCAACATGGCAAAAATGGTACGCGTGTCACAGCCGACGAACCTAACAATGGCTTCAAAAAACAATCGAATAGAAATCGAAAAGAGCTTCTTACGGACGCGACAGAACGGGATTTTGGAAATCCGGTTTTGATTTTGTTTGGTTTGTTTTCCACCGCTACCGCGGCCATTGTCAACATGTCATGCCTTCGGGACAATGTTTTATGAATACACGTAAATATAACGCTTTTTAATATAGTTACCGGGATTACGCAACATCTGCAAACGTATAGAATATGTTAATGTCGGTAGTAAATAAAGATAGAAAGTTTGAACATTATGATCACTTACGTAGCTAATATTATATTTCATTTCGATAAATTATATCCGTGATTTCATCTGACCTGAATGAGGTTTAGCTTTGTTAAAATTTATATTGCAGTATGCATCTATAATTTTAGAGAAAACGGCGGCATCTTTTCTTATATATAAAATTTTCGTGTCACAATGTTCGTTCCCGTACTCCTCCGAAACGGCTGGACCGATTCTCATTAAATTTTGTGAGCATATTGAGTATGTCTGAGAATCGGCCAACATCTATTTTTCATACCCGTAAGCGATAAGGGTGAGCCCCATAATAAATAGCAGAACAACGTCTGCCGGGTCAGCTAGTTTATTTATAACAAGCTGCTCAGGCAGAGTTCATCTTGTTTTTTAATTTTTCAAATGTATAAGGATAAGAACATATTCATGTATATAACATATACCATGTAAAAGTTACGGTCTATACAAATCTAAAAACTGCCACCGGATCGGAACGGGGACAATTCGGATTTAAACTCAGCGGACTTGTCTTTTTTATTTACAAAGTACGTTTAATATATTTTATAAACTATATTAGACGCTTAGTATAATAGTTATTGTATTTTAGTTTAGTAAAGTTATTTTTATGAAATGTCCGTGATTTTTGTAGTATTTTGGTAAACATTAAGTTGTACACACAGATTACAAAAACAAATTCGTTACTAAATTAAAAAAAATATAAATACTTTGAATGGCTTAGTAGGCGTTTGGCCCGCCGAGTTTCGCCCGATTCGGGTGAAACGACCACGTCCATTGTTCTTATTATTTTTGGGTGGCGTTTGCCCCGCAACTTTTTTTAAGCAATATTTGTACAGTCAGAATGCAAAACTTTAGGTAGAGTGATATAATTTAAGTAAAAGCAAAGTACTGTAGAAAAATACGAAAATATTTATTAACAACTATTATAATAATCAACGGAAAACAGAAAAATAAACATGGTAAATCACAATAATCAACTAATACCAATAATTGTTATAATTGTTAATTTAAATAATCAGCCTTTCACATTTCATTTTATTTCGACTGTTTTATTGACAGTTCCATGCCAAGATACAATCATGTTTGTGATTCGACTCTGTTGGACGAGACCATCTATTGAAAAAAAATATGATTCTACAAGGCTGGTATCTACAAAATAGTAGTTGAATTTTGTCATGTTACCATAGTTAGGACACTTCGACATTACGTCAATCACTTCTGAATGTAAGGAGGATAGCGTCATAAATAGTTTTAAATGATTTCGAATAAACTTGGATGTTGTTAAATCAAACTTATCGGCTTTTCGCCACAAGCACCTAAAAAAATTGAAGTAACAACCACTTACAGGTATTCCAGGAAAAACAGGTTCAATAGCCTGAATTGCTGCCATTTCATAATCAAGATTTTTTTGTTATTTTTGGTTTTCATTTTTTTCCAGTACTTAGTTATTAATAATTCCTCATTAATAATTAATGGGCACGACCCTAAGTACTAAAATAAAGATAATTTTTAATACAAAAAAAAAATATTTTTTGTTTTAGTACTTAAGTCGGAAATTAACTGGCAAAGACAACTGTTTCTAATATTTTTTTTGATTACACTTAATACATATTCAATAGGTAAACTTATTAATCATAAAGAAAAATAAAAACATGTAATACTTCATTATGTAGATTATGTTACTTTGTCCCTAAAAAAAGTTGCAGGGCAAAAGCCACTCAAAAATATTAAGAACAATGGACGTGGTCGTTTACCCGAATTGGGCGAAACTCGGCGGGGCAAACGCCAACTAAGCCTTGCTTAAGGTATTCCATAATTAATTCTATGATGGTAGCTTTAATATCTGTCAAAAACTTACACAAACTGATCTAACCCTTAAAAGAAGCAAATTACATGTTTTTATTATGGCTGTTAGTCAACGATGCTCAATCAACTCAAGCTCAAGTCAACAATAAAGTAACACATACATCCATCTTCGTCACACAAGTTTTTGACCCTATCAGGAATCGAATTCAAGCCTCGCGAATGGTCAGTGGCGTTAGCTATGTAATGTATGCTAATCCGTTGGATAGTTGCAGACGAAAAATATAATTTATCAGCACATTACTTTTGCTTTGATTGGTATTATCAAGTTTTTTTTTTAGATGTTACTGACGCATTCGGGATGTACGAGTCTAACGGTTAATCTTTTCCCCATCATGGAATATGATAATTGCGAGAACTGATGTTATCAAGATAGGAAGAGCTAAGATGCTGCTATTAATTTCCATGAACTTATGCACAGCACTCTACCATTTAATAATGACTGTACTACTAGAATAATCTAGTATCTAATTGCCACCAGCGATGGGGTCATCACACCCTGACGTCGATGGTTTAAATAATGGTTTATTTTAGAACCAATTAAAATTTACAGCGTGAGTAAAACCGCAGGGGGCTGTAGCATATTACATGAAACAATGAATTAATAGATAAGGAGATTGGAGAAAGGTTTGTCGTGAACGTAATACCAGTAACATTGTTTTAATTATTGTGTGAAGGCATGTGTACTTATTATGTGATAAGTGTTTTTAATTGTATATTTTATTCTTAATCACTAGAATTTTATATTTGATCATACCCGCAGCTACGCCGCGTAACAGTTATTAAGTTCTTCAATGTAAACCGTTTAGATTTCAGGATAAAAACTAGCCTACGTCACTCCAGTTTTCTATCTCCACACATACGAAAAATACTACATTATTTTGCAAAATAACGTCAAACTTGCAATCATACTTTCGCATTTTTACTATTTGATGTTGTCTGTGGTTACGCCTTTGTAAACGTATTTAGTACTTCCATGGAAAGCTTTTAGATTTCAGGATAAAAAGCAGCCTTTGTCACCCTAGGTAATTATCTTCACACTTAAAGTATATAACAATATTTTTCCGTTTCGCCGCGAAATAAGGACAAACATACATACTACTAGATATTGCCAGTGATTATGAAAACAGCTTAGATATCTGGATAAAAAGTAACCCATAACACTCCAGCTATATCCACACACACACACAAAGTATAACATAGCAATTTTTTCTGTGCTATTCAGAAAGAAGGACAAATACGCAGGCATACTTTCGCATTCATAATACATATCTATACTAATGTTGTAAAGAGGAAATGTCTGATGTTTGATTTTTTGTTTGTCTGTTTGAAGCGAATAGGCTCAAAAACTACTGGACCGATTTCAAAAATTCTTTCACTTTTAGAATGCTACATTATTCCTGAGTGATATAAGCTTTCTAAAAATTTTAAAGAAAGAAAAAATTTCGCCCCAGACAGGATTTGAACCTGTAACCTTTCGTCTCAAGCCGACGAATGCTCTAACCAATTGAGCTATTGAGGATTCAAGTCCCGTGGCGAAATTTTTAATTCCTTTCTAACCCGTTAACGCGGGTAGTTATGTCCTATAGATACACAATTCTGAGTACCCACCAAAGTACAGGACAAGCTAAAATAAAAATACGTTGCGATATAAGCTTTGTTTCATCAATATCGGTGCTATAGAAGCCAAGTTACGCAGGCGAAGCTGCATGAAACTGCTAGTATAATTATGAAAG
>NJDC01001839.1:233257-244988 GCA_002245475.1 Calephelis virginiensis | reverse complement strand
TACTACATACATATTTTCACGCCAAGTCCCTTACGTGGTAGACAGAGAGTATCAAGTGCCATATTTTATAAAATTTTGTTTAGTTAAAGTGCATAAGTGAAGTATTTATGAAAAATATATATTGCTTGTTTTCTCTTTTCCGACAAACCTCACTAAATAGGTTGGACTAAGGAGGCCACTACATATATACATACATACATATTTTCACGCCAAGTCCCTTACGAGATAGGCAGAGAGTATCGAGTGCCAGACCTCACGATCATAACAAACCACTACTTTACCCAAAACCCAGACAGGACTATATGTAACGACTTAAGACTCATTTTTAATAATCTAAGCCAATTTTGCTAAATCAGTGGCTAATGCAAACATAAACTTGATTAATGGCAGTAGTAAATGTCTGTGCCAAAAACTATAAAAAAATGAAACTCAAAAAATAGTTCAATAAAGACATTTATTACAAAGTTTTCGTCAAAATAGATTTTTTAAAAGATTTCTGTTAGGTTTTATAAACGTAAACTTGACTAATGACAGAACCTAATGTTTAGGCTCAAAACTAAAAACAATTTTCAAAAGATTTCTGCTAGGCTTACAACAAGTCAATGTAGAAAGTAGAAAGTAGTAAACATTTTGTTAATTTTGACATATGTAACTTTAAAATGAAATGTTAGTTATTAATAGTGATTTGTAATGGGTAACCGCAGTGACATTATATTGTAGAATTCGCGACATATGGCCGCCGACCCTCTCACCCCAGCGACAAATTAGTGTTTAAGAGATTGCCATCAATATTGCTGTAAAATGTCCAATCCATTATGAACAAATGGCGGTATTTCGGTATTGTTATATCACAAATGAGACAAGTTGCTTAAATTTCAAATGTTTGTTGAAAAGCAAATGTTTTTTCCTGAATTAAACACATAATCATAACCTTTACTAAAACAAACGATGGGTTGCACTCCGGGAGTGCCGGTAGAAGTGAAACGTTGAATATTAACGTCGTGCATTTTTATTATTTTGGAATGGTTAGGGAATAATTTTGCACGAATTGCTTTAATTATCAGTATGAAAGTACTATCATTTAAGTGATAGAACAAAATATTCATTTGTTGCGCTATCATACACAAACATGACAACACGAACGCCCTGCGCCGTCTTATTCGCGCAAGCGCCCTGCGCCATGTTACGAATTTTCGTCTTACCAAATTTAAGGTCCTGACGCGAGTTAAGAAGTTTTTATCCATTCCAAAAAAAGTGCACAACGCAACTAAAGAAGTTTTCACTTAAAAATTAACAATGTTATTTAGAAACAAAATAGGAAAATCTATGGCTCATAAAATACGTAATTCGAACTGATGACTATTTATTATCTTTTAAATCCGATTTCACAAAATTTTGCGATAACGCATACTAAATAAAATTAAATGGTAGATGTTTACGCCAACGCTAAAAATTAAAAACAATATCTAAATCTCATTCTTCTTCCTCTAACAGTCTCACCATCAGCATTGTAGGCTTACTCCTTAATTTCGATTTCATGCAAACTGGAAATTGGAATCGAATTTGTCGTTTAAAGTTCACTTGAACATAGTAGCGGATTATTTAGTTCCAAAAACGTCGAATAGTCCGATAAAATATAATATTTTTATTAATAACTACATGTTAATAATAATTGTGTTCAAGAGTATCTGAAATAACAAATCCGATTCCAATTTTCATTTTGCATAAACTCGAAATTCAAAAGTAACCATACTAGACATCATGGTACAATGTCCTACTAATACTATGTAAGTTTGAATGTAAGTTTGTTTGTTACATTTTTACACGAAAGCAGCTAGAGCAAACTACACATTATTGGATATATTAAAAGTAACATAGGATACTTTATAATGACTTAAACGCGAGTGAACCCGTGGGTAAAAGCTAGTTACTTTTATAATTTGTTATGCGCACTATAAAATTATACTTATAAGAATATATACTTGTAAGAAGGTAAGTACAACACCAGTGATGCTTATTATCATTAGCCCGGATATCAAGCGAAGCTAATATTCTTGAAAAGATTGTGTTTTGATGCTTTTATCGTTTAATACGTTTATTATCTATTTCAATATTTAAATCCATGAAACATATCTATCCTATGAATAAGATTTTTACATGTTAAGATAACAAAAAAAAACGGAAATATTTTAATGTTATAGGTGGGTAATCATCTTTTTAGCATCAAGGAATATTTGAATACATACATAAATTACACCGAAACTATCTATAACTGTTTGATGCTATTTAGATTACTGGCCGAATGATTTCCTTATTTTATTAAATTATTAAATACATACAAGCTGTAACACTAAAATTAAAACGTAACAGTTATCGTGAACAAATACAGGGTTAATGTATTCATATTTTTTTTAGTTAAACATGGATCTCCCAATGGTTTAACCTACTGATAGATTAATTAAATCACTAAATATTTAATGCCAAAATTAATAAGTAACAGTTAACGTGAACAAACTCACGGATAATGCATTGGTTTTTTTAGTGAAACAAATAACTCCTGATAGTTTAATCGACAGATAAATATATTAAATTATTTAAAATTAAAAAAAAAATTAATACGTAACCGTTTACATGAACAAACACAGGGTTAATGTATTCACATTTTTCTAGTTAAACAAGGATCTCCTAATGGTTCAACCGTCTGATAAATATACCATAGATGTTAAGTGTCGGCATCTGAAGTCAAATATGCATAATATCTACTAGCTGCCTTACTATCCAGGGCTATACTATACAGTAAAATGGTGAGCACTGATGCTTTGACGGCAGGACTAGGTGAAAAAATGGTAGCTGCCGGCATACAGTATATCATGGCGTTTTATCTCATAGTAAATGTTTTAACTAGGTGGTGCTAGCTAACATTTCTTTATCTTACATTTGTATTTTGAGCACTTGTGTGTCACACAAGTAGGTACGTTTGGGCTTTTCTTATAATCTATGCAAAGTCTGTCTGTCATTTGCTCTTTCGGGGCTAAACTGCAGAATCGATTTGATGAAATTTGATTTTGATATAGCTAAAGATCTAAGTTGAAACAAAGTATTTTTTTTAAAAAGCCCCCCCCCCCACCCTTTACCCTAAAATACTATAATAGGGATAAAAGTATATATGAAAATTGTAACTAGAACAGCGAATACAATTATAAATACGAAAGTCTATTTGTCTGTCTCTTGATTGTTTATGACTAAGCCGCTGAACCGATTTTGATCAAATTTGATATGCGTGTAGCTAAAGATCCGAGTTTTATTACAGGTTAATTTGAAAAATTAGCCCCCCAAAGGCTATCATAGAGGGTGAAAGGTGTATGATACTTAAAACTATTCGATGCTGATGAAGTCGCGGGCAAATGGCTAGTTTATAATCTGTACTAATATTATAAAGAGGATATGTTTGATTTTTTGTTTGTCTGTTTGAAATGAATAGGCTCCGAAACTACTGGACCGATTTCAAAAATTCTTTCACCCTTACAATGCTACATTATCCATGAGTGACATAGGCTTTGTTTCATCAAAATCGGTGCAGTAGAAGCCAAGTTACGCAGGCGAAGCTGAGTGAAATTGCTAGTAGTTAAATATCTGGAAATGAAATTTTTGTTTATCACATGGAGCCAAATCATCTCAGGTCAAGCTTTGACTTAAAGGCCTTTGTTAAAACCATTATAGTTATAGATACTTTAAGCATAATATCACAATCTTTTTTTTGTTGTTGCTAACACGTGCTTGTTTCTGGCTTTAACATGGTATTTATAATTTGTGTGGTATTGCCCAAACTCCAAACGCGACGTAGCTGTAATCTTTCTTGGTGTCAGTCAGACTACTTGTCACAGTTTTGTTCCTATTTGGACAGTTAGGGAGCCTAATATGAAATACAGTTAAAACTTAGTCTATGCAAAAAATAAAGGACTAATAAAATTTCCACAAGTAAAATATATTTAGAAATCCAATAGCAAATAGTTGGGATACCGCGTCGATACGTCACCGCTGTCATTGACATCCTCGCCTTTAATATGAGTTTTATTAAACTTCGCCACTACAATTTCGGTTTTGTACAACTACCCACACAGCCGCGGACCTTGTACTGCTTAGATGCGGATACTAAACAATCCGAAACATCACAACTGCATCGACGGGTTATTTCAAACAATATCGTATATTAACGGTATAGAGTTTATTTTCCATGTTGAAAATATTATGTGTGGTATATTAGATATCGTAGCAATTTTTGGAGTGTGGTAACATCTGCTTTTATTTACGTTTTGGCTGTTCGGTGTGGCACAATAGGCGCGGCGAATCAGACAAACTTTACAAAGGTCCTGCGATTGGGACGCGCCGAACCCAACGCGTTTTTATGGATTAAATATTAAATGACCTTTACTTTAAAGACAAAGGGATTGACATATTTTAGAATTACGCAGTTACAAAAAGTCCCTACAATATTGTTAGAATGTTTCGGATATTTTGTATTTAGTTATATTCATTTATTGCAGCATATATTGTTGAAATACAGTTGATCTTATCTAAGTATTAGTCTCAAATATTTGACCTTCACAGGCATGTAATTTTTATTGTTTACAACAAAGCTAATTTAATATTATGAAACATGTTAACCTAATTAATTTATTATACTTATTTGTTCCATCATTAATATGTTAACATTAAAATTTAGTATAATATTATGCAATAATATTATGTACTAGGGGGTGCTTATTATAACTTTGTGGTAGAGTGCTATGCAGGAGCTCAGTTGAATATCACTGTCTTATTTATACCAGTCGCCATTGCGTCAGTGTTCGCCTTTGTCATAGGCAACCGACAGACACACATGTGTAATTAGACACCGGCCACAAGATAGGGAAGCACAGGTAACATCTTTGGTGCCTACGGCGACGGTTGTCTAATACCATTATGTGACGGCTTACGCGCTACAGGCTTACAGCTTATAAAAAAAAAAGATTTTCATACCATTTTTAAGCTTTCACACAATCCGCTACCATCTTTCTGTAAACGTAACTGAAGATAACAAAGAAAAAAATAATTCCCGAGAATATCTACAAATATTATAGCTAAGAACCATCTCAACAATTTCACATCAATGTTCAAACAAAAATCCCAATCAAAATCGGTATATCCATACAAAAGTTGTGATACAAAGTTATTGTCTACCTACTTACAAAATAACAATTACTGACTGACTGACTGATTCATCATCCTCGAGCAAAAACTATTCAAGGTGCAGCGATGAAATTTGGTGAGTAGCTTCGGTTTATTGAGTGTACACCCATTAAGGACGAAAAATAGGAAATTCTAACCATAAAGGGGTGAAATAGGGGTAAAAAGTATGTCGGTCTTCCATACAAACTTTAAAGTTAGAAATATGAAACTTTATTTTTGGGCTACTTATTGAAAATGAGTAGATACGTATTTAAGTATTTCTGGAAATTCGAGCCCTAAGGAGGTGAAATAGGGGTTAAAAGTTTGTATGAAAGTCTTTAATAATTTGGTCTTCCAAGAAGTCTATAATCAAAATAATATTTTAAATTAACCAGTAAATATATTAACTGCCTCGCGAGCAAAGCCGCGGGTAACATCTAGGTAGGAAGAGTTGATACGACTGTAAATAAAGTAAAATGTAATAAGTTTTACAATTGTAAATGGATTTGATGGCTCACTTTTCTCAATTCATGATTCAAAGGAGGTCCCATATTTTAATCTAGATCCGAAAGTTGTTTCTTTATTTGTTGTTTACTCATAGTTGATAGTTTTTCGAAGCTTTGTTGCGAAATTTAATGCATTTTAAAATTATAAATGTTTCGATGACTCTCCTTTCTTAAGTTGCTAATGAAAGGTGGTCCCATATTTGATCAAGATCCCAAAAGCTGTTTCTTTATTTTTTGTTTACTAATTGTTGATAATGAAATTGCAGTCAGGTTTTGCTACTCTTATATCTATAATATAAAAATGAATTACTAAATGTGTTGGTAAGCGCATAACTTCCGAACTTTTGAACCGATTTGGCTAATTCTTTTTTGTTGTATTATTTGTTGTCAGAAAAACCGGGAAAATTACAGAAAAAATGGAAAAAACAATACTTTATTTTTTCCCATACAAACTGATCGGGTGAAATAAAGTTCGCCGGGACAGCTAGTGGTTTATAAAAACAGTCAATCGTAATTAAATTTGATATCATAGTTTTAATCAAGTTTATAAGATCAATAAAATTACTTACATAGTTTTTAAAAAACTTCGCAAAAAACAATCGTAAAGGCAAAGAAACGTCACGGTACATCACACAATTTGCGATAACATAAAATAATTGAATTATTTAACAACTTGTGTTCTGTATGGGGAGAGACATTAGAACGTCCACCGAGTGTCCATTCAAGCAGAATGGACATTATTCATCAGCGAGCTGCGGTCGGGCCGCGGTTTATCGTGTGGAAGGCCCGTAAATAAGTACAAAAAGAAATATTCGCTTTGCAATTCCGTTAACTTAATTAATTGTCCGTTGATTGGGTAAAGTGATTTTTTGTTTGGTTTCTTTAGAATGATATTGCGAAAGTATCATAGAAATTTCACTCGACAGTTAGAAATATATTTCGGAGTAACGAAATAATTTTATAGGAATTTGTTTTCTTTTGTTTTGATTTTATTATTCTAGTCAAAGATCAGCGACGCACCTGTTTCATCTATGATGTTTATAGCCCACGATTCTCTCTAACAATTAGAACAGCCGTGTGATTGTTCACTTATCTTCACTTGGAAAACACTTAAAGCCTATATCTAAGTGTGCAGATCGGCTTTTAGTGCTTTATAGCTAAGGTATTTTTTTAATTATTACTTTAAATTTACTAATTTAAAGTAGCCCAATCTCCTATCTGAGATACAAAAATGTTCAAGAATTACCTAACGAAGATTTAAAACCTACCTGTCGGTTTTTTTTTTATTTTGGATTGTTGTATCTTTATTTGATTTGTTCAATTATTCACGTATCTCAAAAACTATCTAGCTGTAATAAAATTAATGAAGTAAGCGTATGAAAAAATATTCGTAAGTAATCAAACAGTTAATATCGTATTTATCGCATGCACATAATAATCAATTTGTGACTTAAATTTGCATTAAATATTAATACTCTATTAAATTAATGGATGAGTCATTAGTTTAATCAAGATACGTCATATATAATCAAATTGATGTTTAGCCGAGAGTAACGTACTGATAGCTTGTTAAAATATCTTCAAGTATATGTTTGGGCTAAGAGTAATGTGTTGATAAAGTGTAGAATATCTTTAAGTTTTAGTAGTAGTTATATTAATAAGTAAGGTAAGATGTCGAAGGTTTTAAGGACAAGGTAAATCGATAACGGTATCTGGGAGTTGCCATTTTGATATTTGAGATTTCCATCATATTTTACAACAGTGTAAATATAATCAACAAACTGTACCCGTTACAGATGATACAATTTTTCCCGGATTCGGTTTTGGACACAAATGGATTATCGCAATTTTCAACACTTTATTAAGAATATTGTTGTATGGTACAGATTAAAAGAATGTCTTATATCTAAAACCATATCGAATTATCGAATAATTTTAATATCGTATTATACATATAATGTCTAATGAAATTATTTTAACTTGTAACAGTTGTAACAGTTTGTAAAATGACATTTTTTACACACATGAAAGTTAGCAAGTAAGTAATCAATGAGTTAGTAAATAAATAAGCAGAGGTACAATACGGGTTGTACTCAAGAGTAGCTGAAGATACTCCGTCCCATAATGTGATAGATGGCAAACCTATCGCCAATCAAGCAGTAATCCGGTCCCAGACAACTTTATAAATAAAAGAACATTTTGAGTTGCCGACTCAGAAATCGAATTTAGAACATCTTGTAGTCAACGCTGATACGCAACTACCAAACCAAAGAGGCGGCGTAAATCAATACTTTTAAATCTCAGAATTTAATAACAATAAGTAAGTAATAAATAAATTAATAAAAAATCTACGATCCTGAACTCAGCCTCAAGTTAGCAACACAAAAATTGTCACATTTGGTGTATCTAAAGCATTTCTCATCATTAGAAAATCTAACTGCTTGTATGGCTTACAATCCGATAAAAAAAATTTGAATTATTTTGTTTTATTTTCAAGTCTCCACTGCGATGTGTCTGCGGCCTGACGCTCGTACCAACAAATCAAGTTACATGTAATCAGATTACAGCCCTCTGAATTTGCGCCCAAATCCGTCACTTGTAACCGCTGATGAGCTATTCTTTAAAGAGGGAGCTAAAAAACCTCTCCCCCCATTTGTATTCCCATGTTTAAGACGCATTTAATAAAGATGTCAAGTTATTAAGTTACGGCTAAGTTACTTAAGCTTAATTATGTTCAGTCAACATAAACCAAGGGGATACTTCAAATTTCATTTGATTTTATTCTTCTGATTTGATATTTGTATGTAGTAGATAGTCTCGAACTGTAAAACTATAGATAGATTTGAAACAAAAATAAATATCTTTATACCCGGACCCGAAGATATGGGCAGAGGTACAACCAGGGTACCTATCCTACAACCACTCTGCTATAAGTGCCTAAAAATTAATCCCGGAAATAATTTTAGTGGAAAATAAGAAATCACGTTTCGAGTGGCTGGACCCGGGTTCGTATGTCGTCAATGCCAAAACCATTACACCATAGAGACAAAAATTCGTATAAAATTGAAAATCCAATGTTATGAATTCATATTCATTAAAAAAAATATCGCATCTGTGGTCTAGCGGTCCAAGTGTTGGATTGACATCATGAGGTCCCGGGTGTGAATCCCCAGTCGGGCAACAAAGAGAAAATGTGGTATTTCCAATTTTCTATTTAAAAAATATTGCTCGGGATTGAATATGTGTCCGGTTAGCGATAGGCTTGCCACCTATCACATTGGGGGACTTAGTGTCTTTGGCTAGACATGGGTGCCTTGGTTGTGCCTCTGCCTCACCCTTTGAGGGTATGGCCGTGAAGATACTATTGTTAAGAAACATATAAATATATGCTAAGAAACCTCACAAAAGGAAAAAATCAATTCAAATGTATTTGTTTTAACCCTGTGTCTGCGTATATGTGCGTCTGTCTGTATCATCATAACTTTGATAGACCGATTTCAATGCTTTTTTTGTTTGGCAGCTGAAACACTCAATCCAAAAAATGAGAAGGTTGTCAATTCGACAGTACATTTTTTTGTATGTTTGTTATGCGATTACTCGGCCAATAGCCAACCGATTTTATTACCTAGTTTTTTAGAAAGATAGGTCATGATTTCGAGGTTATTAAGTTAATTATGTTAAGAAATCTCACAAAAGGAAAAAATCAATTCAAATGTATTTGTTTTAACCCTTGACGTAAAAAATATAAAGTTATAAGTTTAATGTGTCTGCGTATATGTGCGTCTGTCTGTATATATCAGTTTTATCATAATTCAATTTGTTTTTTAAATTATATTTATTAGTATTTAATAGAGCAAAATGTGTGCTATATGTTATGTAACTCAAAACTACTAATAGGGTACTAACTACTAGTACTACTAGGATATAAATCAGTACTAGTAGGATATAAATCAAATTTATGTGAGACCATTTCGGAAACAATGGCAATCTTTTAAAAAAAGAATGATCAAATCTCACTCATACAAACATATCTTCCCTTATTGACTTATATGCATATATACTTAAAAAACATAACCCTAGCTTGCAGTCTGGTTAAAATGAGTAGATATTTACTTATTTTCATTAACTATCACTTTACTACTTTCCAACAGGTGGGCTGGTCATTATGCTAAAGATATCGCCTATAAATATGTAGATGTCCAACTTGATATCTATGTATTTCAAGAAATTTTATCAAAAACTACTCTTAGTTTGATTATTTACTTAATTTCTTTTATCTCTATTAAATTAAGAATAATTTATTTGTTATGAAGCTTGTAGGTACATAGTGAGAGCATAGCATAAACATTTAGAGCCTACGAAAAGAGATATTTTTAGTAGATTAGTAACTAGAAAAAGGCTGTTTCAATAATTAATAAAAATATTTGAGCCAAATAACTCCATTAACTCTATCTCTAACTGTAGATAGATAATTAAAAATGATCGCTGGTCTGGTCTTGGTCTGGCTGGTCAAACTAAAACGAACAAAAATGCAGTGATCGTCTATTCTACCATTTCAATATTTAATGTTATCAATATATACTTTTTAAACTAATTCTGATGCACGTTGAGCAACCCTTAATGTCTATATAATTTAAAATTAAATTGAAAAATTTGTACATCAAAATACAACGGATTTTTGCAAAAAAAGTAGGAGAAGATGGCGTTGAAATAAAAAAAAATGTCACACCAGTTACAAGGTAAATTTGATATAGGAAAATATAATTATTTATATTTTATAAATATTTTTTTGTAAGGAATGAATAAAGTTTAATAGTCAGTGATCTTAATCTTACGTGCCGGCCAAAGAAGCGTACGATGACCACCAGATGGACAGACGATCTGAGGAGGGTTGCACGGAGCCATTGGATGTAGACTACGTCCGATTAGTTACTTTGAAAACCTGTGTTTACCAGTTACCAGGCGTCTCGTGGCTGATGTGTTAATGATGAAATTAGCTTTCACGAATAACTGCAGAGACGATCTTCTAAAAAATAAATAGAGCCAGTCTTAAGGTACTATTTGATGATTGATGTTAAATAAATGCAAAAAAAAACTACGTAGTGTTTGCAGTGTTAATACTTTTAGTCAAATCACATAACCTTATGGCACTTTGAGCTCCTGATCACAGACTCCAATTAGAATGCATTGTTTTTTGTGTTTTGTTGACGGACCACAACGTAGTAATAATATTTTAATTCAATTTTTGGTTTCGACAGGGTTTTGGTTTCGACGATACTCCGTACTTTTATACTTACATTAAGAGTTTAGTAGTTATAAGTAACTGAATCCACACAAATACTGGTCGAATCACAGGTATTTAAAATCGCAGATCCTGGATTTACGTCGTCACGGTAAACACGTGTATACAATAATTATGCACAATAAAACTAATATATTTAAATATTATGCCATCGTTAAGTTATCTGAACTAGATTGGACGAGGTGGTTTTCCATTTACATAAATCACTGTTTTTATGTCATTGATACTGATAATAGCAGCGACATTAAGCTCCAAGTGATCGACTTTAGGTGATAGGTGGGATGACGAAATGTCACTAGGAACTTCAATGTTACTGCTGGGTCACCTTGGATCGTTTGCTACATTAAAATAGAAAATAGACTATTTGCTCAATAGTTTTGAAATTTACCTAAAACTAATAGTTATAAAACAAAATACATTATTACATATTATATAATACTAGCGGCCGGTCCCTGTTTATAAAATAAAATATGAATATAAACCTTTCTCTTCAACCACTTTATCTATTAAAAAAAACTTCATCAAAATCCATTGCGTAGTTTTAAAGATTTAAGCATACAAAGGGACATAGAGATAGAAGCGAATTGGCTTTATACTTTTTAGTGCTTACATTTTTGTTTCACTATATCAGGCGTTATTTTATAGTATTCCTAGTATTTGACTGGGCTTTCTGTGAAGAGTATAGTTTATAGTTTATTTCTCTTCGAAGTAAGTA
>NJDC01001839.1:158333-229574 GCA_002245475.1 Calephelis virginiensis | reverse complement strand
GTGTACAGCAGAATACCAAACGTGATTAGACAGCTCTAAATCTAATTTTAGGTTAGTTTAGACTAGTTTGTACCAAGGGAATCGGCACCAATGCCTATCTTTACAAACGATATGCGAAACATATTATTGACCATAGTTCAGACTAATTAAATCCAGCATATATGTGTAAATATTATAAAACAATGACATGATATTCGAAGACAATAAGTTAAATAATACTTTCATGATTAAAATTAAAGTTAAAAGTAAATATTTTGTTGTAATAATAATTGAAAAATCAAGATCACTTATTACAAATACTTAAAACAAACGTTTGAACTATATAATACAAGTTCAATAATCACTTTCAATTATAAAAAAAGTTTAAACTTACAATCTATACATAATTGAAAATTTAAAAAAAAATCAAAATCACATTATATTCACTCATTTAAAAGAATAATTAGCTGCAGCTAACAATGTCAATAATTCAATTCATTTTTTTTAATTTATTTTAATTCAAATTTTTTTTTAAATATATGACAAATTTAAAAGCCATAGAAATAAAAGTAATTTTGAAAAGAGTTATAAAATTAAATCGAACATCAATATCATCATTGCATTTAAAATATTACATGCACATTATTTCCACATGCCAATGTCAAAGGTTAAATATGACAATTACATATTTACATAACAATAGATTTTCTTTAAACACAATCTTTTTATTTAATCACATAATATAAAACAAGCGTGCCAGAAAATAAATAAAATTAAGCAGTTAATTAAAAATCACTATCCACTAGCATCATAAAAATATTGTACCTATTTCTTCTTGAACTACCTAAATAAACCAGATAAATAAACTTTTAAAACGTTAATAACATTAATTAGTATCCTAAAATATTGGACTATAAAAAAACTAATAATATTTTCATTATATTATTGTTACATAACCGTATTAATATCACATCAGTCTTAACTTTTAATATTGTTTAAGGTATTAATAAACCATTACACTATATGCTAAGCGTGTTGCGACAATCACATCTATGCTGTAAGCTAATAACTTGGCAATAGAATTTTTAGATTTATTGGAAACGTGGCACAAATTTGACACAAACTGTTTTTTACAAATTTATTTATATCATAAAAAAATAAAACATCTCTGTGGTAGGAAGTTACATTATGTAAAAAAGTATTGATATAGTAAATATTTTTATTTTTATTGTAAGTATATTCAGACGAGTATAGTAAGGCGCTTAAAACAATTTTCTTAGGTTTTTTGCTTAATAAGTATTCTATACATTCGGATATTTGAGATTTTTTTAAAAGACTGTTACCAAACAGTAAAACTATAGGTAATTTTTTCATTGTCGATTTGAGCATTTTTAATTTTTTGTAGTATATTTGAAAAGGTAGAATATGGAAAGCAGTTGTTTATCAGTTGTTTAATAGTATACATACTTAATCGAGAACCAATACCAATACCCATAGAGTCAGAAAATAATAAAACTTGTTTTTTTGGTAATATACATTGATTAACATTAGTTCCGACATACAAATTTGTATTACAATTTTCTGTCAAAGTCAAATTCTGATAAAGATTTAAATCTGAATTTAAATTTTTAAAATTTGTACATTTGCACAGAGCTTCAGTACTTAAACATTTTAATTGTTTTTCGTTATAAAAACATGGATCAATCAAATCACTAGAAACTAAAATATGATCCTGGATCTCATTTTGCGCGTTACTGTATTTTGTTGATATATTTTTAAGATCATTTTGCAACTCGTCTATCCTACACTGTAAAGTAAATATTTTGTCGTTATAATTTGTTAAATTGTTATCTATTTTAATACTGAGTAATCCAAGTTGTTGTATATTTTCTTTTTTTAACATTTGATATTTTTTATTTTTTATAAATTACTTTAATGCCTCTTAACTGTGGCATAGCTCTTGTCAAACTTTTTCTTAACTTCCTGTGTTTCCTTTTTCTTTTACAACTACTGTGTTAGTTAACAATAGTTATATTATTTTTATCCGTCAGAATTAGCTCTTTAAATAAACTCTTGTTATTAAAACGTGGTGATTGCTGTTTTTCTTGTTCCAACTGATAAATATTATTTTGAGTTTCTTCTAGCTGGCGTTCTAAATGAATACTACGAGATATAGCTTCTTCGTATGTGTTAATGCGCTCATGATAATCATTAAGGCGAGTTTGAAGAACATCGCGCTGCTCGATAAAATCTTTAAATGCTTCATTTAATTTCGACAACTCATTATTTAGCAACAAATTTTTGTAATTTACACTTCTAAGTTCTTTTTCATTATTTTCTCGTTCTTGTAATAGTTCATCACATAACAGGTTTTTAGATTGAATTTCTTCTTAAGCCAATTGTAGTTGACACTCTAATTTTTCTAATGTTCTTTGCTTACGCGTCAACATTTTTGTGTTTATTTTATACTTAAATTATTTAGATTAAATTTGTTTTACGTTTTTCCGACCAACCAACATAAAATATCCTCTTGTTTGAAATCAGTTAAATGTATCTTCATTTCTTCAGATATAAAATAATGAGGGTAGTTTTTGCTTACAATGTTAAAATTATTCAAAATATCGATTTTGTCTTTATAAAACCTTAGTATTTATAGTCATTAATACAACCCACTTTCATAAAAATACAAATGATTTTAAGTTCACTGTATATATATTTTATCAGACAGATTTATAATTCTTTAATTGCAGAAAATAACAAAACATGTCCAGGTCTCACTCATTTGTAAACTTAATCATTTAGTAGCTAGTTCTTATTATTTGTTGAAGATAACACTATCACTTATCTACCACACCCTTGTGAATACATTTTTAAATATATTTTGTTAATTTAAGCCGTAAATCTTAAAAAATAAGTTAATAATCTAACAGCTAATGTAACTCCGCGCACAACCGCGCCCTCTCCTTCTCCTTCCTCTAGGCTTTTTAGTCCCGGCTAGGCAGCTTGTAAAACGAACACAAATTTTATGAGTCATTACCAAAGGATCACTGGAGGAAGAGCGCTGTGAAGCAACTTGCCGGGTAGGGATACACTACCTTACCTATTCCTGTCATTATAATGACAGTGTCATGTTTTGGTCCGGAGAGTGGATTAGCTGGTAGACTTGGGCAATAGGCCTAACACCACGGCTACAAGACAGCGACACACGTATAACATCTATAGCATGTACATGTATGTATGTATGTAGGTATGTATGCTGTATCTTACCTTTACGAAAGCCGTATCTATTTGCTGTCTAATGCCATAAAAATATATCCAATGCAAATCTTAAATTCTATGTCGATAAATATGGTAGGAATAGCCACATTATATACTTGTGAACATTTGCAAGTCAAGGGGCTAATTCACATAATAAACAAATATTGTGTCCAAACAGAATCGCGAACAAACGGCACACAATAAAAACGTTAATTATACATTCAAATCTCAAGTGGCACAGTAGCGCCACCTATAAAAGAGCGGTCAGCGACTCGATCTTACAATGCGTAATAAAATTATAATGCCATTATTTGTTTATCAATAAACGATTTGCATGTGTTAAGTGCACTGCAGTGTGTTTAGCCTGTTGAGGCCAGGCTGGCCAAACATTTGGTTTTATGCGGATTATTTAAGCATTTTTGGTTCTCGTTTCTCATATAAGTAAATATTCCTGGAAAAGTGACACAAATCTAACAAAACAAATTATATGCTTGTGTTGTGGTTGTTAGTCAACAATACTAATACATGTAACTACTTAAATAGATACCAGACTAAATTTAATTAACACCCAGATCCGGAAATGCAGACATCTAAATGTTCATCACACAAATGTCTGCCCCCGTCGGGAATCCAACCCGAGCCTCGCGATTGATTGGTGTAGTTAGGCGTGTACGACAAACGAGGCGGTCAAATATATATGTGCATCAATAATTCAAGTCGTTATCTTGGGTCTTATTAGAGGTGTTGTTTTGTGTTTTCTTTGTACAGGGGTATTAATTACTACTTTAAAATTCACATTTATTTTAAGTTCTTTTTAAATATTTTTGTAATAATATCGCACCATGCGTGACTAGACTACACAAAAACTTAAATAAACTGTATAATGTATAATAAAAGTATCTTCACGCCCATATCCCCGAAGACGTAGGCAGACGCACAACCAAGGCACCTACGACTAGCCGAAGACAAAAAATTCCCACAATATCATAAGTGGCAAGCCTGTCGCCAACCGGGCACATTACCAATTTTCCATTTTTTTGTTGCCCGACGTTGGAATCGAACCCGGGACCTCAAAAAGTCAAGTCTGACGCCGGACTGCTAGACCACAGAGCCGATTAATAATATTAATGTATGATATTATTAAAGTTACTGAAGGCTATATCGAAGTTTACTACAAGTATGTAACAAGGTATTCAAATATTAAAGTACTTAAACGATATAATGTTGTATACATTTACAGATTTTTTAAATAGTTATAGATCAAAGATGTTATATCTATGTTTTATAAATATTATGAATGAAATGTTTGATTCTTACAAGCTTTAAAAAGGATAATCAATTTGCTGTTTTTTTTATTTTAGACTTGCTTATTAAAAGTTGTATTATCCCATAATCATCAATCAATCAATCAATAAAAGTCAAGGGTGTCAAGGGTGACTATTTTAGCACATTGTATACCAATACCATCGTATACAATATAGAGTTTATCCACTTGTATGTTTTTTTTTATTTAGTCTTGTCTTAATATAAGGCAGCAGCATGGTCACCCTCAGTGTAGCGCGTTGGATTTGCATTTGAATGCGCGCGCGCCGCTCGGCGGTGGGCGGACTAGGATGGCCGAACGCGCGATCTCTGTAATTATGATTGACATTAAACATCTCAGATTGTTATTCATCTCGTCTTCATTACTTCAATACACACTTATCATCATTATTATCTACAGATATTTACTGCAATGATCGGGCACAAACGTTTAGTCTCTATTTGCGGCATTTGAACTTATTTTTTTGATTTGAATGTTTTTCAAAATCAAATGACTACAAGGGTCTTTCTTGAAGTCTCTGTGGTATTTAAACTGTTTCTGTATGCGTGTATATTTGTCAAAATCAAACGACTACCCTTGTAGTCCTTACCTTTGCCTAGCACCTCGTGAGATGCGATCATGTCTTTTTTTATGATATTGGAAAGCAAACAAGCAGACGGACTTCGTGATGGCAAAGAAATTCACGCCGCCTAGAGACACCAAAGGTATTATTAATGTTGCGTTGCCAACCTGAGGTCAGGCCTTGAGAAAAAGTTAATTTACCGGCTATCTATCCTCCAAACTGGAAGACGTCAATGGCAAGCACTGACGTTATGGCCGCAGGAATAGGTAAGGCGGTGATACCAATCTGGGCGACTTGTTGCAAAACTCTACCACCTAGTAGGATGTCACGGTGTTAGTGACGGAAAGCCTATGCTCGCCTTTTACGAACTGCTTGGCAGGAAGGCAGATGATCTATTCTGCAAAGAAGCCCGGACCAACACGAGGAAACTTTTGATTTGCTTTTCAAAAGTCATAAAAAAACGGACTCATAACACTTTCATTATCTTAAACTACACGTAGATAAAGCACGCCTCTTCTTGGCACCTCTTTAAAGTAGTCGGAAGTGTTTTTCGTATAATTAATGCTTGAATTTAGTTTATCATTCAATGATTAGTATCATTATCTTATGTTTTAAGAAGAA
Organism: Calephelis virginiensis; assembly: GCA_002245475.1. NCBI lineage: Eukaryota > Metazoa > Arthropoda > Insecta > Lepidoptera > Riodinidae > Calephelis > Calephelis virginiensis. The sequence continues at coordinate 223,830 of NJDC01001839.1, read as the reverse complement.
TATATTAATATTCAAGGTTTAGCACCTTGCTTTACTTCTTCCGTTCAAAAAACTTATAAAATAGAAAAACAACCAGAAGTTAATCTGAAAAAACTAATTATTTCTTGTATGTTCCTTGTTGTCATGTCATACTCAAGTCAAAAGATTTTTTTATAATCTATTAGTTTTATACATGTCGTTAGTTAGTTTGGGAGATATTATAGCGACTCCAAGTAGCTCTCTCTTTCTTTAGCAGTCGGAAAAAAACAGCTATTTCATTGAAATACTTTTTTTTCTAACGTTGTTATTATCATCACTTTTTAAAATATCAAATAAGTTAATCTTACTATAAATACTTTTGTATTGAGTCTGAGCAAAGGGTTGAGCATAGACTACATCTATATATATAAAAGAAAGTCGGGTTTGGTACAACATTTATAACTCAAGATCTGCTCGACCAATTTTCATGATTTTTAATTCGTTGGATTAGTCTCCGCCTTGAATAGCAGAATACACCTTAAAAACAATAGAAACAAAACAATAATTGTGAAAGATGAGTCGTCTATATATATTATAAATGTAAAACAAAGTCGTAATATTTAAACCGATTAGGCTGAAAATTGATGGAGAGGTAGCTTGGAACCGGGAGAAGGACATGGGGTACATTTTATCCATTACAGCAGCGAGGAAACTAGGAAAAATGATATTTTATTTTTTTCCATACAAACTGAAAGGGCGGAACGAAGTTCGCCAAAACAGCTAGTAGTAATATAGACCAATGTTTCCTAAACATTGTTTTGCCTTGACCTTGTATATTTTATACTGCCCCTCTGTAATCGACTCATTATTTTTAAAATTGGGCACATCGCATTTTTTATCAATATTATTATTTTGTTATCTCCTATGAAGTGCGACTTAAGGAGTTGCTGTTTGTTTCTAAGGCATACGGAAAAAAGTGGTGTTATAAATTTTTCGTTTCTGTCTATTGCATCATAACTTTTAACGTATTTTTGTTTCAAAGCTGACGTAATTGAGATGGTTCTTAGCTACATTAAGTACATGTACCTAAGTTCGTTGGGGTTTTTGATTTTTTAATTTAAGTGCTATTTATTAAAGAATCCAAGTTCACGGAATATGACATAAATTTTATCTTGAGGTCTGGTTTCACTTTAAGTTCCTATATTTATTTCTAAAACGAGAGAGGAATATTGCGACAAAGTACGAGTATTTCGCATTAATGGTCCGGTACTGGATCGTCATCCAATTGGGAAACGCTGGTAAAGGTTATAATAATAATTCTTCAAAAATGTATGATATTATAATATTTACGGAATTATGGCAATTTACTACAAAGTAACGAGGCTTGAAAGGGCCTATAAACTATGGCAGTAAGTGTATCTAGTGCTACATTTAAGTCACTGTGTGTAAAGATGTATGTTAGTGGTCTTATGGTAATATATATTTTTTAATTTATGAAAAAAATGGGCTATGAAAAACTAATAGTAGTAGTAGCGCAGTAAAACGCTAAAAACCAACTCCAACTATTTCATTGGAAACCACGTCTAGATATTTATTTTCTCGAATGTTAGCAAATGATGCCGATAAGGTATATCTTATTAGTATTTTTTGAGTTAAATAATGATTTTTAAAGAAGCATCTAAATCGGTATGCTATTGACGGAGTAATTGCGTAGGTAACAAGGACAAAAAACATGCAGTCGAAATAAGAACCTTCCCCTTTTTCGGAGTGAGTCAATGTGATGTCAAAATGGAAATTTACTAGTATAAAAAGTATTTGTTTAACAATGAGGTAAAGTGTCGTGAAAAAGCTAGTATATTTATAAAATACGGAACTTCCTAATGTCCCTAACAAATGACTACTAACTGGTTATGGGGCTATTTACAAAATCACTCGATAAATTAATCGGGAAGGGAACGACGGAGAAACGCACCTGCCTTTAAGTACGATTCAGACGACACATTTAGTATTATTTTAGGCAGGAAATATTTTATGATTGTTTAAACGTGACCATTAAATCTGTACATAAGTTAGTTAGTAGTAGTAATATAAGTAGTATAGTAGCAGTCCAAGGTATAGGCAGAAGTACACCCACGGTAACCTCAACTATCCGAAGATAACAAGTTCCACATTGTGATAGGTGGCAAGCCTGTCACCAACCGAAAATATTTGGAACTAAAAACAAATGTGTATCTCAAAACGGAACCCTTTCGGATTTGCGCGATAATTATTGGATCATCTGAGCGTTCCTTATATGTTTAGTTTCATTTTCACTGGTATCTTATATATATAAAAATCTATGCCACTTTTCGTTGTCATTTTATAATTCGAGAACCTCGACTATTCAAACCAAATGTTTAGGCTTTGTTCGGACTATTTAGTAAATGGTTTATGTGAAGTTTGTATAAAATCGGTCCAGCAGTTCTTCATTTATCACAATTTTTGTAACAAATGAATTGATTGAATGGCGGATCATTTTGTTAATGGGCATTATTCAGTCAAATTAAAACTTTTTTCAGATGGGGATTGTACTATCATATTGAAACTTTTTTCAATTGTTTTTTTCCTTTTTTTGTGTTATGTAGTGTTATGTCATTCATGCGGTCATATACGTAGCGAAGCACGTCCCGGGTCACTAGTGATTTTATAAAAATATAGTCAGTTTGGTGGTGCGAATACATTAGAATTAATTAGTCGTAATACGGCGCGCGGCACAAGGACGAATTTTGCATACTCTTGAACTGGAATATTTATCACTTCGCCATTATACTGTCAATATTTATATTCTGTTGTAATGACACGTTGATTGTAAAATGGCGAGTGACATTCGATACCTTTAATAGACTTGTTAGAATCACTTGTTGGGTTTAATAGTGTTTATTCAAATGTTTATTTTTTTTTAAGATCGTCAGGTAATGGGCTCATTGTTTAATCGTGAATTTTCTTCTACTAACGTATATATTCACGCCAAGTTCCTTAAGTGGTAGAGAGTATTGAGTGCGAAGTGTAAGGAATCTTAAAGATCGCATAGTGTTCCACTTTCATTTCTCTTCCATTAAAGACATAACAAAACTGCAACAAATTGATTTTGAATATTCATGTTGAATCTATGCTTTTTTATAGAGGCTATTTTACTTTTCCCGTATTAGTTTAGTCGTGGTAGAGTAGACCATCTACCTTCCTGCCAGGCAGCTCATAGGAAAGCAAAGGTTAAAGATAAAGAAGTCATTCCGATCAAGACTAACGGTAAAGAATACCGTGCTGTAATTCAACCTGGTAGGAATCTACCACCTTATCTATTCTTGCCGTCATAGTCCGTCGTATAAGTTCCGGTCCGGAGGTTAAGGTAGCCGGTAGACATTACAATTTGCCCAATATCTTGGCCACAAGATGGTGACGCAGCCACCATATCTATGGAGTCTATAGTCCACGGTTATCTCTTGCCACAAGGAGAACCATGAAGTTGTTCGCTACCTTATCACATAAAAGTACAGAAATTCCGTTACAATGGTACTCGTAGTAAATTTGTTGCTCACTCACTAAAATGTTCCATCTCTTTTTGTTTTTATTTCGTTTGAAAAATATAGCATGGATCTAAAATAAGTTTAGTTTGTGAACAGCAGAATTACTACCAATATCAGGTTAAAATTAAAACAATTGAAAGCATATTATACCAATATCATATGTTTTATGAAACCAGTTGATAAGAAAACAACAGCTGTTTACTGGAAACAAATCCAATTATAAAAAAAAGTTATAAATGTGCGACATTTAGAAATCATTAAACATCTTAAAAATGTCTACTATTTTGTAAGTGAAAGATTTAAACTCCAACCCACAGAGAAAAAAGCATAAATGATGGTACTTCCTAGTTTATTACATTACTAGCTGTTCCGGCGAACTTCGTCCACCCGTTCAGTTCGTACGGGTAAATGTCGTTAAAAATGTCGTTTTTTCTAGTTTCCTCGCTGTTGTAAGGGATAGAATGTATCCATGTTCTTCTCCCGTCTTTAAGCTACCTCTCCATCAATTTTCAGCCTAATCGGTTTAACTATTACGACTTTCTTAAGGACGATTCATCTTTCATACATTTTTTGTTTTTATTGTTTTTAAGTTGTATTCTGCTATTCGGGGCGAAGACAAATCAGACGAATAAAAAACTATAAAAATTGATCCAGCAGATCTCTAGTTATAAGTGTTGTAATAAGCCCGACTTTCTTATATATACATATATACCTAGATAGATACTGAAAATATTAACCGTTTTACTACAAAAAACAAACAAACAAGCGTTTTAATATCATTATCATCATCAGCCGGAAAACGTCCACTGCTGGACATAGGCCTCCCCCAAAGAGCTCCACAAGTCACAGTCACCAGCCGCTTGCATCCAGCGGCTCCCCGCGACTTTGACCAGATCGTCAGTCTACAAACAAACAAACAAACGTTTTAGTAATCAGTGTCTAAAATTGAGTTCTTGACCAATAACATGTTGACACGTCATCCACGTGGTAGCATGTTATAGGTTGAATGTCAATTTTAAAGTATTTTAGACTGTTGTCCCCCCGTGTTGGTCCGGGCTTCTTTGCAGAATAGACCATCTGCCTTCCTGTCAGGCAACTCGTAAAAGGCGAGCATAGGCTTACCGTCACTAACACCATGACATCTGACTAGGTGGTAGAGTTTCGCAGCGACTCACCCGGATTGGTACCACCGCCTTATCTATTCCTGCCGCCATAACGTCATGACGTGTTCCGTTTTGAAGGATAAGGTAGCCAGTAAACTTACTTTTGCTCGAGGCTTAACATCCCGGCTTCAGGTTGGCAACGCACCATTACCACCTTTGGTGTCTCTAGGCGGCGGGAATTTCTTACCATCTGGAAATCCGTCTACTTGTTTACCTTCCAGTATTGTAAAAAAATGTGGTAAACCAAAAAGTTAAAACCAAAGTTTAAGTTATTTACTTTCAACAAAAATCAACATAATGTGGATACATCTAAATATATTATCATTAATTTCATATTAATATATTGAAATATTATTTATAATTTCAATGGTAATTTATTTAGATTTCAAAACAAAAACATTATATTAAATTATAATTCGTGCGAATTTAAGACTTAGCACCTCATAAACATATTTTAGCAAAATTACAGTTTTCCTCAATAGATATGTTTTATTTTTACTGAAAGGTATATTTGGAATATTCTGATTTTGATTTTTATGGGATATTTTATAATTGAAGCTTTTATTTTTACAAAATTACTTTTTCAAAATGCGATTTGTCTAACAAGGTTTATTATGTTTATCTTTTTGACCGACTCTGAAAAAGAAGGGGGTACTTAATTCAACTGTATAATTTTTATTATTTGAATGTTTGTCACGCGACTATTCCGTCAATAGCCAACCGATTTTGATAGTTTTTCTTTATTAAGATAATTCATGACATATTACATTGACATTGTGGTCACATATTAATTTTATCATGATCCGCCTAGCGACCTCATCAATGATGACATTAAGTTGTGTAAACAATTTAACGCTATTAAATGTAACTCAAAAACTACTAGGAGGATATTGATATAAATTATTTGAGACCAGTTCGGAACCATTTCCTATCTTTCGAAAAAAGAATAATCAAATCGTTTCGTGGTAGCCAATGAAATAGTAGGAATTAGTTTTTGCAACTTTACTGAGCTTTGATTATTTGAACTACAAGTGACATTTGACAACAATATTTTTAACAATATTTTATACTGACCAACCGCGAGGCTCAGGTTCGATTCCCGACGGGGGCAGGCATTTGTGCTATGAACATTTAGATGCCTGCATTTCCAGGTCTGGGTTTTTATTTAATTTATTCTTGTATCTATTTAAGTATTTATATGTATTGGTATCGTTGACTAACATCCATAACACAAGCAACTTGTCCAGGGATATTTATTTATTTATTTAGTGAAATTTAAAATGCCGTTATGTGAAAGATCAGTGAACAAGCACACTGGTCTCATTGTAAGTGTCTTGTAGCCGAGGAGTTTGAGTAATTGTAACAGTCTACCGGCTCCTCTAAATAAGAAAGTTATTAAATTGAGACCACCTTAGAACCATGACTAATCTTTAAAAAAAACATCAAAATCTATTCGATAATGGCCGATTGACCGCGTAGCAAACTTACAAAAAAACCTACAGTAGAAATAAGAACCTCTTTTTTGTAGTCTACTGCTCACTGAATATTGACCCGGTCTACAAAAGTAGTGTTACACAAAATTTGGTGCAAATTCGCTAAATAGGACTTGCGTGAAAAGCTAACAAACAAACCCGGGTAGTTAGTTTCACTATTGTTTTATTTTATGTATAGATTTCTTGCTTTTTGGGAAGTTGTTTGGTTGGGTTATTATGTGGTAGAATAAATAATAAACAATTAGTATTCTAGTGTTATGGATGTTAGTCAACGATTCTAGTACATAGAAATACTTAAATAGATACCAGAATAAATTTCATAAAGACCCAGGTCTGGAAATGCAGACATCTAAGTGTACATTAAACAAATGCCTGCACCCGTCGGGAATCGAATCCAAGGCTCGCGGTTAGTCAGTGTAATTAGGCGCGTACGCTAGCTACTCGACCAAGGAGGCAGTCATATAATGCATCAGCTAGTCCATATTGATAACACCTCCTATTTCTACTGCTGTAGCGTTGGTGCTCGCAATTTCAACCGATTCCAAAAAAAGATAACCTTCTTAGAGATAAAACATATGATTACAAATATATGGACATTTGTGAGTGTGCGTCGTTAGTTAGTTATTTATTTAGCGATGTCGAGGTTTTTTTATGGTATTGGAAGACAAACAAACAAGACGGATTTCCTGAAGCCCGGACCAACACAGGGAGAACATAAAAACGGGAGCTACATAAATATATCGAATATATTATTTTCTCATTTTCGATACATTATTAAGCACATGACGGATCGTAATTAAATTTCTACCTCGGAATCATGATCTACTTTCCGCAAAAACAGAACTATTAAATTATATTCATAGCCTAGTAACCGCATACCAAACTTAAAAAAAAAACATATGGTTGAATTGATAATAATCTTCTCTTTTTGGATGAAGTTATAAAGGTCATTACAATGTACTTGCCATAGTTAAAGACTAAGCAAGGGCAAATAATAATATAAAACCAAAAAAAGAAAATAATTTTCCCTCAGTTAAACGACAAAACATTTCTTGAGCAGCAGACAGAAGATCTTACATACCAACTTCCAGAAAAACGACCCATCTGTTAAGAGCGTAATGTATATAGGTGATGGCTATCGCTCTCCATAAACTATTAATCAATAAAATATATAACAGTTAGTATTTCGAGGTATCAAATTTCATGCTAAATAAGTCCATAAAATTGTTATATATGTTAAGTATATTTCGATATTTATCAGCTTATATGGTAACCTGTAATACATAGATATTGTGGTAGATAACAAAGAGCATCTTGTTTCTCTTAACTGTTATAAATTAATTGGTTTTTATTACACTTGGTATCAAATTTCACTTATAATTAAGAGATTGTGACGATAAAAATCATTCAATACTTGCTAAGTTTTCATAAATTTATTTAAATGTGGACGTTTATTTATTCAATAGGTACAAGTGTAAGTTCTACTAGCTGAGCCGACAGATCATTATCCTCTTCTAACTATAAATACAGATTTTTTCTAAAGCTTGTACAAAAAAAATTGTTTCTATAAATTTCAAAGAACGGAAAAATTTCGACTCAGACAGGATTAGAACCTGTAACCTTTCGTCTCAAGCAGACGAATGTTCTAACCATAAGTTCTTCTGTCTATTTCTTCAGGGATAACGGTATATTCCGATAAATCTTTTTTTATGATATTGGAAGGCAAACAAGAAAGCGGATTTCATAATTGTAAGAAATTCACCTCGCCTAGAGATATCAAAGGTAATGATGGTGCGTTATCAACCTGAGGCCTGGATGTTAGATCTCAAGAATAGGTAAGGCGGTGATACAAATCCGGGCTTTCGCTGCGAAACTCTACCACTTTGTAGGATGTCACGGTGCTAGTGACGCCTATGCTGCATATTCATCAAGCCTATGCTCGCTTTTCACGTGTTGTCTGGCAGTAAGGTAAATGGTCTATTCTGCAAAGGAGACCGTTTCAACACGGTGAAAAAAGTAATTCAATAAGCAACCAGACCCAGTAAAACACACATGTTTAACAAATCACGTCAGCCTCTGTCGGTAATTGAACCCCAGCTTTGCCCTATAGGTATCTAAGGACAAGAAATAAGGACTACTAATAGTATTACGAGTTTTGGGATATGTATTTATAACTTGATCAGGGTTACTATTGTTTCCACATAGCTGGGATGCCACGAGGTTGTGCTCATTGTTCCAGGGAGTCTAGCTCCAAAACTGGAACAATGCTGGGACATAACTCTGAGAGAAGGGTTCCTTAGCACTTGGCCTCAGGATTATCTATACGTATATTGTGAAAGAACAATACCTACATATTGGTTTTTTTAATTGTATGACATTGCGAAAAACTATATTCGCCTGATGATAGAAAACAACAGACGGTTTAAAAAAAACAAAAAATGTTTATTCGATTTCTTTTTGTATATTAGCATAATGCGATCGGAGCGTTCTTTTAAGTGCAAGCGCACTTGTTTTAGATACCATAGATGGGCTGTGCGGCAACTCACCTAGATTGGAAGCACCACATTACTTCCACTATAGACTCAGTGTTCGTCATTGTCGTCATAGCTGGTAGAGCTGCACAGGCGGCCTTAAACAACATTTACATTTAGAGCACATTAGAGTAGACCATCTGCCTTTCTTGCCAGGCATGGCGAGCATAGGCTCACCATCACTAACACCGTGACATCTGACTAGGTGGTAGAGTTTAGCAGCGATTCGCTCGGATTGGTACCACCGCCTTACCTATTCCTGCCGCCATAACGTTATGACGTGTTCCGATTCGGAGGGTAAGGTATCCGGTAACCGTACTTTTGCTCGAGGTCTAAAATCCCGGCTTCAGGTTGGCAACGCACCATTAACACCTTTGGTGTCTCTAGGCGGCCTGAATTTCTTAACATCAGGAAATCCGTCTGCTTGTTTGCCTTCCAATATTTTAAAAAAAACAAAAAATTAGAGCACACCAGTAATATTTATGTCTATAAATCGCTTGGAATTTATCCGAAGCGTGGTCTCAAGAATCTCCGAAACTGGTGTGAAAAGGCAATGTAATAGAAGCTAGGTTAGATTTTTTTATGATATTGGAAGGCAAACAAGCAGAAGGATTTCCTGATGGTAAGAAATTCACGGCACCTAGAAACACTGTGGTAATGGTGCGTTGCCAACCTGAGGCCGGGATGTTAGACCTCGATCAAAATTAAGACGGATTATTGATTAATAGATTTGAACAGGTGAACGGGAAGTATAGACGTTATGGTGGCAGGAATAAGTAAGACGGTGGTACCAATTCGGGCGAGTCGCTGCGATAGTCTGCCACTTAGATAGTGACGGTAAGCCTATGCTCGTCTTTTACAAGCAACTTGGCAGGAATGCAGATGGTCTATTCTGCAAAGGAGCCCGGACCAATGGGAAGAAAATGCAAAAAGCGTGGCATTTGACATTCTAAACCTCGGCCTACCACTTAAGTTACTTATCGTGAAGATATGTTTGTGTGATGTCTACAAGAGGCAGCTATTTCTGACTATGCGCAGAGTCGGTTGCATCTTTACTATTTCATAATTTAAAAAAGTAAAAAATAATTTAACGTAAGAGATGTACCTCTTAGATAATTCAGTAAATACAGTATGGAGATAACAATGCGTATGAGCCGGCTGCTGGATGGTACTGGCCAGGGGACACCCTAGCCCCTAGCCCTGGCCAAAACTGGTTACTTTGAACTAGTACACTAATTTACATAAATTCCCATACACCAAGTGCTTATTTAAATTTGCAACTACAACTCGGTTTTCTTAACTAACAAACAATGTGATTGTCGTTTGGGGCTGTAGTTATGGTAATTTTTATTAAAATTTAAGAGATCAGTGTCACACTTGTAACTTGTGGTATGTGTAATATATTAAGCGATTGTGATGTTAATGTGAAAACATTTTGCAATAATTAAATGCTTATGTTCATTTTTTCAGGGAATAACTTAACATTCGATAGTGATTTTGGAGTCAAAAATAGTAATTGTATTAAGAGAAATATGACTTTTCAGTTTTGTTTTAAATTTAGGTACAGGTCTTTAGGGTTAAGTTTACTTAATAGTTTTTCAACTGCTTAAGAGTTTTTTTTAATAGCTTATTTGTATTATAATAAAACTTAATTTTATGCGGTCTTATAAACACAGACACATTACCATTAAACAAACACATAATGCATTTGAATTGCAATAGTACTTCCTTTTAATTATGTTTAATAAAAGTCACTTGCATACATTCACGCTTTTTATTTGTGACCTATCAAGAGCATATCAAGGGATTTGATTATTGGGGTTACTATTCTTTTTCCGAGCAGCAGTCTAGCTAGGTCAAATAGTATGCCCTTTAAGACTTAGAATATGTCTAAAATGAATGTCGAGTATGTGACCCCTTGTGGCTTGGAAACTAAAGCAAGCCCTGGGTTTATCAGTTTCGTTTATAAAATCATTTTCATTACATTTAAAAAGTTGTAAATCCAGGCTTGCTGATTAGAATAGACAATCTGTTATGCCAGGCAGCTTGTAAGACGCGAGCGCTGGTTAAAATATTGGTCATTTCAAGACGAGGTTTTCATTTCATTAACCAAAATGTATAGTGAAACTGTATGAGTGAATTTTAGAAATTATATTAAAGTGTATAAGTGAATTTCCGAAATTATAATAGTGAAGCCGGCTATGGAAACTAAAACTAATTTTCAATTTTTAAAAATAAAACCATCCATATTTATTTGGACAAGTGTACGCCGCGAGTTCTGTGGGGTGTTGTGTACAATTGTAATGAGTCCGGTATTGGCGTCGAATGAACAATGGCTCCGAATACTGGGGAGACTGATAGGGAAGTGAAAGTTTGTGCTGCTAATTTGTAGTGATAACTAATTATGATTTACGTAGGTAGGTTCGATAGATTCTATACTTCTTATCGTCGGTGCTTGGTGGAATTCCATTCTTGATGCAATTTATTTAGAAACACTTGTACTTTCCACAATATATTTTATTATTTTTTATTTTTATGGTTTAGCCAACCGGTTTCGCTATACAAGTATCATCAGGGCTATACAACAAATATAATATATAATAAATATAATATTGTTATATAGCCCTGATGATGCTTGTATAGCGAAACCGTTTGGTTTAGAAACACTTGTTCTAAATAAATTGTAGGTAGGTTCGTGTTCCAATATAGATATAGGTATGGACCTACTTATAAAATAACATGTCGAGACAAACTGATTCATCATCGCTGAGCAAATACTGTTAAAGATACAGATATGAAATTTGGTTAATAGTGTAGTTTTATTGAGTAGACATCCAGTAGGGAATTTTGAAAATTCTACCCCTAAGGGGGTGAAATAGGAGTTGAAAGTTTGTATGGAAGACTGTTATTTTTTAATTTGGAATTTAACTTTATGTATGGGCTACTTATTCAAAATAAGTAGATATGTATTTAAGCGTTTTTTAAATTTCTACCCCTAAGGCGATGAAATAGGGGTTGACAGTATGTATGAAAGTCCTTATCAATGTGGTACAAAAAAATCTTTAATTGAAATAACTTTTTACATTAATCAGTTATTATATTAACTGCCACGCGAGCAAAGCCGCAAGTAAAAGCTAGTATTTTATATCATTACTAACTGAGCATACAGACGTTGTCCTGTTCTGTGAATATTGGTTTTTACATTTCTAGTTTTTTTATATATTGTTAGAAATGGCTACAAAAATATTTACACCAACATGTTTTACCATATTTTGTTGTAACAAATATGGTTAAATTTATATATATTTACTATTTGGGTTTACAACATACTAGCTGAACCGGCGAACTTTGTATCGCTTGACAGCTACTAATAGCAGTGTAATTTACTATAGTAATAGTTTGTATGGACATAATTGAAGTGTGGTTTTTTCCACTTTCCCGTCAAATTACCCGGCTTTTCTGTTCATAAGAACCTTCTCCTATCAATAATCACAAAAATCAGAAATTAGCACAATTAGTTCGTCCGTTCCGGCGTGATGCGGTGACTACGCAAAATAGGGATTCATTTTTATATATAGAGATACGAGTATATTTACATTTCAACATTTAAAAAATTAAAAAAAAAAGTATCCTCACGCCCATATCCCCGAAGACGTAGGCAGAGGCACAACCAGGGCACCCACGACTAGCCGAAGACACTATGTCCCACAATGTAATAGGTGGCAAGCCTATCGCCAACCGGGCACATTTCCAATCAAGAGTAACTTTTTTTTAGAAAATTAGAAAAACAGAATTTCCCTTTTGTTGCCCGACTCGGGAATCGAACCCGGGACCTCATGCAGTCAAGTCCAACGACTGAACCGCTAGACCACAGAGGCGACACACAGAGACCACAGAAACAATTTTAAAATGTGATTAGGTTTAACCCTAACTGCCATGCCATGCCTAACTGCCGCCTCGTCGGTCGAGTGGCTAGCTTACACACCTAACTACACCGACCAACTACGACGCTCGGGTTCGATTCCCGACGGGGGCATGCATTTGTGTGATGAAAATTTAAATGTCTGCATTTCCGGGTCTGGATATTTATTAAATTTATCCTAGTACCTAATTAGGTATTTCTATGTATTAGAATCGTTGACTAACACCCACAACACAGCATAATATAATTTGCTTACTTTGAGATTGGATTCAATTCGTGTGACTTGTCCAGAAAAAAAAAATACTGTTTCCAAATCCAGCCAGTCAGGAGAAGAAATACCAAAATCAACCCGGCAACCAGGATTAACCCTACCTACCTGGAACAGCCACCGTCCCCAAACCAGTCAAGAGTACAAACAGCGAAACAAACTCCTCGACTTCCAAGATAATTTGATTTTACAAAGCATACGAAACCGCAAACAGGAGGTCGTTTACTGTAATTGTTTTACTAGTAATCGTCTGCCTATTATCAGATATTTAGGTCTGCGGGTGAAGACAGCGGCGCGCGTAGACCTTGTGTTTTTTGTAGGCGTCGTTCACGCCCGGTGCAGCACGCTCCTCAGCCAATTACCGCCGGTCAAGGTTCGATGCTGGGTACAGTCACGCCACCCAGTGTGGAGAAACTCCTCGCCTTTGTCTTATTTTGGGACAGCGCTCTCAATCTGTACACACATTGTATACAACTTTAATAGTTAAGTCAGATATAACCGCGACTTCGCGTGAAATTTAACGAAAAACTTTAAAAACATAAGTCTAACGTACTCCTTATTACGTTTGTTACCTGCCATTGGGAGTTTTGTCGTTATCGGTCTTGCCGCTTTAGAGATTTAGTCGGAACAAACAAATGGTCAAACAAACAGACAAAAATAGTAAAAAATGGTACTTTGATGGATGTACCTCATATACATTCATATGCATGTACAAAGAGTGCTTATTTTAATATTTTAAGCAAACACTCTATTTTTTGTGTGTAGAAGATTTATAGATTTTTTTATAACTTAACATCAAAACTAAAACTTTTTTTTATATAAAACTTTCTTCTAATAAAAGGATATTTAGTGCTTGCAAGTGAATTTACGTTCGTATCTTTTTTTATGTTATTACATTGTCTATTGCCTCTGTGGTCTAGCGGTTCAGTTGTTGGACTTGACTGCATGAGGTCCCGGGTTGGAATCCCGGGTCGGGCAACAAAAAGAAAATTGGGTTTTCCAATTTTCTAATAAAAAAATGTTACTTGGGATAGGATATGTGCCCGGTTGGCGATAGGCTTGCCACCTATCACATTGTGGGACTTAGTATTATCGGCTAGTCATGGGTGCCCTGGTTGTGCCTCTGCCAATCTCTTCGGGGATATGGGCGTGAAGATACTTTTTATTACATTATCATTCGCTCGCAAGCGTGGCCTTCACATGGTATTTAATGTAAAAATTGAAATAATTATCTGGTATCGCTAAAAAGTACTACTAGCCATTAATCATTCCAGTCGATTATTAATTATAAGTTTCCGTGCTGAAAATTTCGCACGTTCACACAGCTCGAACCTACAAACGAAAAAAGAAAGTGATAGGGAATGCGTTAAAAAAATGGAATTAAAATTGCAGAAACGTAAAAAGAAGGCTAGAATTCAATTCGTAGGATGACGAAGATGATAATAATACAAACTCTTATAATACAAGCTGTATAAATAATGAGGATATATTAACTGATCCTTTTACAAAGTAAATAATAAAATAAAAAAATTACCTTCGCCTCCGCAGGGCCCCCACGATTATCCGAAGTATTTCATTTAAACCTTTTAGCAACCGAGCACTTATTCTAGCCCGGCAACGTGTTTGAAGTAGGTAGAATTAAAATGATAGTAACTAATTTTGAGTTTGCCCGAACGGAAAATCGAAGCCAGGATCACATATTATCAACGCCAACACCTGACCACTAGACCACACAACCGATAACGTTATATAATATACTACTCTACTGTTAAATTAGAATTAGTCACAGTCAAGCACTAAAGTCATAGCAGCAGATAAAGTATATTTTTTCACGGTATTGTAAGCCAAACCGACGGATTTCCTGTTGCCTAGAGACACCGAAGGTAGTAATGGCGCGTTGCTAACTTGAGGCCGAACTGTTAAGCCTCGAACAAAAGTAAGTTTCCCAGCTACCTTATACGGCAACATAACGGCAAGCATTGGATGTTATGGTGGCAGAAATAGGTAAGGCAGGGGTACTAATCCGAGCAGGAAGGCAGATGATATATTCTGCAAAGGAGCCCGGTCCAACAGGGGGAAATTGTAATGGTGTTAAACTGTACTTAGTTCTCACTCTCTGAGTGTGTGTGTGTTTTTTTGGCACCATGACTCCTAAATGAATGGACAAACTTCAATGTGGATTTTTCAATATTGAAATGATTGAGATGATTCCTAGCAAATTTTCGGATATTAATTGGGTTACATATTAAATTGTTTAATGTTATTGTTATTGTATAAACTACCAAATCTGTCCATCATATGGCGTTTTTGACATTGTGTCACCAATTTTAGTTACTTTATTAAGAAACAGAATAAAAAAACGACGGTGCAACCACTTCGGGAGTGCCGGCAGAAGTGAAAACTTGAATATTAACGTTGTGCATTTATGATATTTTGGAAAGGTTAGATAATAAGTTTGCACGAATTGCTTTAATTATCAGTATGAAAATACTATCATTGATGTTGTAGAATACAATATTCATTTATTGCGCTATCGTACACAAACATGACAACACAAACATTCGAGTAAGCGCCCTGCGCCGTCTAAACGAAACAGCAGGCGCAGGCATTTTCGCCGCGCCGTAGAAAGAGAGGGGATACTTCCTCTCCTAAATCGCACCAGCTGTTTAAAAAAAAGTGCGCAACGCCGCTAAAGAAGATTTCACTTCAAAAAAACAACCATTTCCTTCTTAATCAAACAAAAAAAGAAACTTCAAATTCTTAATGGAACGAAAAACAAAGTAAATAATGATTGAGATTTAAACATGACAAATGATGCTCTCGGCAGTGATCAGCGTAAAATTCCAACTCGGCTGCCACATGAAAAATGATTATAAGCCAAAATCGCTCAAAATCCACAAAGACACGGTGCGTTACGCGGCTTTGTTCGCCTGTCGGACACTTTGATTTATCACCGCAACAGGAATCGAACACCATGCAAAATGTTGCGTCACCGCCCTTGCCTTCAAGATTCAAATAAACCACATGCTACTTTCCAATGTTCATTTCATCCTTGCTTACTGTGTAAATGTCAAAAATGGCAATGGTGGTTCTTTTAGTCTGTGGTAATGTGTATTAGATGTGGTTATAATATAGAATTGTAATAAATCGGTCGAATGAGACGTCAGGCTGATTCGATACGTATCGGATGCGTGGGGGACTAATACTACATTCATCGTTGATTAAGTATAGCTATTTAGTTTGAGGATTAGTTTCTCAGTTATTGTGAACTCTCCTTGGGTTTGTCTTTTCGTATTTTGAGTGTCCGTTAGTAGTATTTTTTTAAGGAATGACTTAGCGACAATATTGTCTTTGCGGTATAGTGGTCTGCTGTTTACGTTAAGTACATGAGGTCCCGGGCTCAGTTTTTAGAGGGTAACTCTTGAATCTCGAATTCTTAAAAATTGGAAATTATAATGTGATTTGTGTCAACTTGTGCCAACACAATACTAGCAAATTGTTAACATTTAGGTAATAATAGTTTATTTTATCGGATTAGTTAACTTTTTTTTTGAACTAAGTGTAAATAATTCGGTAGCATAGTGTTCAAAAGTATAAAATGACACAAATTTAATTCCAATTTCCAATTTGCACGAAATTGGAGATTCAAGAGTAACTCTACTGATTTGGCAATAAAAAATGTGTGTTTTTTTAAAAAAAATCTAATAATATTGTTGCTGAGGATCGAGCAGTTTCTCGTTGGTGGTAGACATTACATTTTGAAAACATCTTTTTTAAATATTTTACATTGTAAAAAAAGTATCTTCACGCCCATATCCCCGAAGAGGAAGACCAGGGCACCCAATACAAGCCGAAGACACTAAGTCCCACAATGTGATAGGGGCAAGCCTATCGCCAACCGGGCACATGTCCAATCCCGACCAACAGTTTATGTTATTAGAAAATTGAATAACCCAAATTTTCTTTTTGTTGCCCCACCCGGGATTCGAACCCGGGACCTCATGCAGTCAAGTCCAACACCAGAACCGCTAAAACACAGAGGCGATCCCATCTTTTACATTGTGAAACTTTTAAGTTTCTTCAGCTAATCGTGGCTGCCCTAATGGCATCTCTGCTTCACCGTTCGGAGATACGGAAGTGAAGATACTTTGAGACAGCGACCTATTATACTGTTAATGTTAAAAGTTACCTATAGACATACATGTTTTAGGTACGCTGCTGAAATTGCAGCTAACGTAATGTAAAAGTTATGATAGGAATAGGAAAAGAAGTGGAACTTTACCAAGGCAAATTACTACACAAGTATTCATGTCCCAAGAGTCGTAATTAAAAGAAAAACAAAACTACTTAAAGCCCAGATAAACTACACTGTACCTTGGAAATGTACAATGCAGGAAATACAGTGAAGTTGACCTGGGTGCTGATTATGTATCTCAGTTGGCAACTCATAAAGGAAAAGTGTACATCAAATAGCTGTCAAATGACGTCATTTGTGTTTGCTATCACTGTATTTCTGCCGGTCACTGGAGAAGCAAATATAAAACACGTCATTGACAGCTATTTGATGTACACTTTTCCATGTTGAGTTGGCAACTGAGACTTATAATCAGCACCCTGAGCTTTATTTGGGCTATGCCACCTACCTTCTCAAAGACGACTATCAAAATCTGCTAGTCATTGGTCGATAAACACGTTACCAACAGAAATTACAGTCGAATTGATGACATCCTTTTTCTGGACCTGGTCACCCCCCCTTGTGTTGGTCTGGGCTCCTTTGCAGAATAAACCATCTGCCTTCCTGCCAGGCAGCTCGTAAAAGGTGAGCATAGGCTTACCGTCACTAGCACCGTGTCATCTGACTAGGTGGTAGAGTTTCCCAACGACTCGCACGGATTGGTATCACCGCTTTACCTATTCCTGCCACCATAACGTCATGACGTGTTCCGGTTTGGAGGGTACGGTAGCCGATAAAGGTTTCAGGTTGGCAACGCACCATTACCACCTTTGGTGTCTCTAGACGGCCTGAATTTCTTACCGTCAGGACATCCGTCTTCTTGTTTGACTTTTGACCAGTATCATAAAAAAAACACGGAGAAAACTCTTCTGATGTAGCCAGCTTACTGAAGTTTAATCTATTACATATTTAATGTATGTAGTCGTTACTACTCGAGGTCGGTATGTCTGTTGTCTAATACGATCCGTTGTCTGTATTGTCGGCGTCAGGCGTTGCGGGTAGCATTAGTTTACATTAGACACGCGGCCTGCTCTACGTGCCGCTATTGTCCGCTATTTGTCCACCTCAGGGGTCACTTACACGGACCTCCACAAAGACGGACGAGCGTACCGCTTTTGTTTCACATCTTCATATTAATAAAACAATGTTATGGATATGCTTATGAGTTCCATGTAGGTCTAATAAAAATCATTACTCATGTTATGCGTACAAACATTCACGCCAAGTCTCTGATAGTATAGATTATTATTCCTTTTGCTCGAGGCCTAACATCCTGGCCTGAGGTTAGCATTACTACCTTTGGTGTCTCTAGGCGTAAATTTCTTACCATTAGAAAATCCGTATGCTAAATAAGCCTTCCAATATCTTAAAAAAAAGTATCACAATACTGCCAGATTTAGCTTCTTTTTCATACACACATTCTTGTTCCAGAGATTTTTGACAATACCTTCGGATAATACTCGAGCGATTCGATAATGCGATTGTGAAATATATCATACTAGATCTCTTCGGGTAACACTACAAACATTGAAACTGTCATTATTATGCTCACCTTTTCATTGTTTAGTCGTTTATTAATTTGTTTGTTTTATTTTTGCAAATTTAGAATGGTTTTGAATTACATCTATGGGTTTCTCGATTTCTACTAGCTGCTCTGAGTGACGTTAATTCTATTTTAATTAAAAATTAAGTCTACATTTTCTCTACTATATTAATTATTTTAATCAATATGGTAGAAGTAGAAGCAAGTTAATTGACATCGCTGAGTGAGGTCATAAAACTTATACATTTTTGATATATGCATAGACTAAAGTTTCTTATTATTATTGTTAACGCAATAAAAAATCCAGTAAAAATTCAGTAACCAAAAAAAGGGTTATTTCCATATACTTAAATGAAAGTACGATGGGGTCAAGGGAAAATACTTAGATCGTGTGCTAGATGAGTCGGAAGTCTGGGAGGTGTCCTGTGTCGTAAATACGCGTGCTACGGCGATTTACTCGTAAAGTGTCAATCACTTCCTCGTGAGATCTATGGAATATTAATACAGCGTGTTTTGTAATATACAAGCAACTAAGGACGGCTACAGACGGTGTATATGTGCACTGTATAATATTTTAATTGCATTAAAAATATATTGGATTTTTTATTATACACACTTAAATTGATGATACGCCTTTTCTAGCGGTCCGGCACTGAATATGTTAGATTCCAAGGTAAGCAACATAAAGAAACGTTGCCTGAGATTCGATTTGTGACCGGTTGGCGTTAATAATTCATAAATATTCCCCTATATTGACGACCTCATCTTAAATTACAAGATAAGTATAGCTTTTATATAAAGCAAAAACTACTATCACCATCATGATAAAATGAATATGGGACCACCTCGGAATTTTATTCTAGAAAAAGAAGATCATGTTTTATCTTTCCAAAACGAACAATCAAAATTTGCTATTGACAAAGTAGTCAGGTAACAAACTTATAAAAAAATGTGAAATTATTTTTTTTTTTGGATTTCGTTAAAAACATATCGATAAAGTATTATAATTTGACAGTATACAAACTTACTTGACCTAACGTTATAGTAAAGTAAGAAATACCGAATGAACCGTTGACCCTGCTGATTTTAGTGCAAAACTGCTGTCTAAAAACATCGTGATTGTTTCTGGGGCGTTTATATTTTGCCCGGGTTATTAGGCCACAAATGTAAGTCTACCGCCTAATTTGCCCTCCAGCATGGAATGCGACAATGATGAGTAAGGCAGCAGTATAAATTCGGGCGACCTCACTTACAGCACTGTTTCACCGAATATTGGTAAAGTTGCTACGGAGTATGACGTTGTAAACCGTTTAATAAATAAACACAGATTCAAATACTCCAAGCTATAAGTTGGCGTATAGTCTTTATTATCCTATATTTTTTATATACATATATATTTTTTATATGACATTGGAAGGCAAACAAGCAGACTGATTTCCTGATGGTAAGAAATTCACGCCGCCTAGAGACACCAAAGGTGGTAATGGTGCGTTGCCAACCTAAGGCCGGTATGTTAGACCTCGAGTAAAATTAAGTTTATCGGCTACCTTAACCTCCGAACCGGAACACGTCATGATGTTATGGCGGCAGGAATAGATAAGGCGGTGGTACCAATCCGGGTGAGTCGCTACAAAACTCTACCACCTAGTCAGGAGTCACGGTGTTAGTGACGGTAAGCCTATGCTCGCCTTTTACAAGCTGCCTGGCAGGAAGGCAGATGGTCTATTCTGCAAAGGAGCCCGGACCAACACGGGGAATACAGACAATAATGTAACTGAGTACTATAATTTATTTTTATTAATAGACTGGGTATTGACTTTAGTTCAAACTGAGCTTTCGCAGCCAGTATCATTATTCGATTCTTTCACTAGAGTGCTGTGCGGCAACTTGCCCGGGTAGGGATCCACCGTCCTATCTATTCCTGCCACCATAAGGACTCTGGCATGTTTCGATACGGCGGTGAAATTGTACATGTACGTTTACTACGCGACAAATGAAATTTTGTTAATCGATTTCAAAAACTATGAGGTTAAATGTTTGACTTCTATTTTTTTGTATATTAATTGAATTTTTCATAATTTCTGAACCGATTTTAAAAATTCTGTTTCTTTTTTAAAAGAAAGGAAAGGCTATTTGAAAGAGCCTATTTTTATGGTGCCATTGTCACTAAATCTGGATCTGATGATGGTTATCCAAGGAAAATTTAGGAAAGTTTTTAACTTTAGTGTACGCAGATGGAAATCAAAGTCAGTTTTTGCAGTTTTACTGCTACTTAATTTTTTGAAAGGAATAAGACATCTGACACTCATTTGGCTTTCATTATGGTGAGAGACTACTGTGGCCTATAGATATAGATGCTATATGCCCGTCACTGTCCTATGGCAGGGATGTTAGGCCTAATGTACACCGGCTATGCATTGTATTGCTTTTTTTTACACAGATAATGGTGAAAGGTAATAGTGGCCGGTGGCCGGCAGTAACGTTCAATTCCATTGCCTACGACCAGAATACAAAAGTGCCAAGCACTGACAGAAGTAGATAAAAAGCAGTTCCCAACCTAGGCAAGCTTTAAAAAAAGACTCAGAGATAATTAGTTACACGGATCGAGTATGTGCTTGTGGTGTAGATGGTTTTAGGCCCATAAGAGGAACTTATCGATCAGTTGATAGCCACCTAACTTGTTAAGGTCAGGCAACAGTGTATCATGGTAATCGCGCAAGCTGAGTTTGCTAACCTTAGCCACTCCATCTATTGCCGTAATTATCGAGTGATAGATAAAATTGACATTTTATATTACGCGTAAGTGATAATGTTAACGGCTAATGTGTTTGACTTAAAATAGTTTCATCACACTTTTAGTTATTTTGCTTTTAGTTTTAGAGAAAGTTTGGCATTAGTTTAAAAATATACATGTGGGGTCCGAGGGTGGTGTTAAGAGTGTCCGAAACTATCGTATTTGTGTTATAATACCATAAATAAAAACGTTTAATAAGTCCTTGACGTGTATGTATATATAGCGTAGCTAAGAAAGCTCTCGATTGCGACTGCTTTTGAATTTAAAAATCCGCATGAAAATAGGTCCATCCGTTTAAAAGTTATGGTGCCACAGACACATACATACACGTTAAACTTAGAACACCCCTCTTTTTCCATCGATGTTAAAATTATTTAAAAACTCTATTTGTCTACTCTGGCAAGGGACTAGGGTGGAATATATGTAAGTAACCGAACATAAAAAAAAAATATTGTTTATTATTTATTAATGTTAATAACTCGCTAGTACTGTTTTCAAGACTAACTAACAGTATCTTGTACACAATAAGTACCTAGCTACATTTTTTTTAAATACTTCATGTATACATTTAGTTATAAAACTTTATTATGTCTGCTACTTTTTAGACATAGACAGATAGTGCGACTAGTATCTCATTGAAAAATGTAAAAAACTCAATTTCGCTGGACTGTAACTAACAGCATTGTTTATGAGAAATATTTAAAAAGTGTATTAAAAAGGCATCATGTAAATGCTACCCGGTACACCAGATAGGCCCCCCATAGAAACGCTACTCGGCGACGGCGGCCGACGTGACCTGCATACTGTTCCCTATTTGTTTATTGTTAACTACCAAACGCGTCACCGACGATGAGACCGTGGAGCTATTGCTTGTAACATCCTACCATGACACTTTCAAACGACACTGACGACGAGGACAAAAGATTAAATATTGTTTTATTCCCGTGATAATAATAATAAATAGTTTTGAACGTATACTGAAGACTCAGGAAATTATCTATAATTATAAAATAATGTCCTGACTGACAGATTCCACCAACCATATTTTTTTAAGTTAAAAGCATGAAACTTTATTTTTAGGCTACTTATTAAAAACGAGTAGATACATATTTAAGCGTTCCTGGAAATTCTACCCCTAAAGGGGTGAAATATTGGTTGAAAATTTGTAAGAAAGTCCTTATTAATGGGCTATAACCAGTAAATATATTAACTGCAACGCGAGCAAAGCCGCGGGTAACAGCTAGTTAATAATTTAGCTACAGTTATACTCCAAAAAACTCACTTTATTTTAATAAGTAAATCATCTATGTTTACAAAAAGAAAGTAATTTCTGCGATTTCCCTGGGATTTTATCATTAAATCCAGACCAGATTCATTGGAATTTGGATTCGAGTAGTTATGTCATTTAAGGAACTTTTAAATACAAAAATGGCAAATTATTAACATTAAGGTAATAATAGTAGATAATAAGTTATTTCGTCGGATTCGTAGATTTATTTGTAAATTTAATTTAAACGTTAAGAATACGCTAGTGCTGTGTTCAAATGTACCTAAAATGACATATGCGATTTCGATTGTAATTTGCTGGATATTGAGATTCAAGAGTAACCCTATTAGTTGTTCTGGGACTACCTTGATAGTACGCTCTTTAATAAAAAAAAATCGGTTTGTTTAAGAAATAAAGAAAAAATCGATTTACATTCGTAGGAGTATCACATGTAAACTCCTCCTTTTTTTCGAATTGGGTTAAAAGAATAGTGAATTTAAAAAAAGTGTGTGTGTACTTATGTACACGCGTTAGAAGTTATACTTCTTCAGCGTAATAAGATAAAAATCTTTTTAAAAACTAAAATGTTATCTATAGCTAACGTCATAGCTAACTTCATCATGTCGGTTTTTCGTGACGGTGTGGGCGCGCATCGTAAAAATTTACCCTCATCATTTAATCCTAACGCGCCAAAAGAAGTATAACTTCAATAATATATAAACAGACTAAGTATTGCCTGTGGCGACCGCATTCGTTAATTTTTCTTTTTATTATTTTAACTGATAAAAAAATATTTTCAATTTTTTAGTTTAGCTAGAAATAAAAGCGTTTTATTTTAGTCATTTGAAATACATATTTCTAATTTAAATAAATTAGTCATCACGTTGTGTTCCTCGATAGACTCCTAAATTAACCGATTTTAATTAAATTACCACACAGTATGTAGTTTGGTCCAACTTGAAAGGTAGGACAGCTTACCACTTGCATATTCGCCATGCTAATCTAATTTAAAAAAAAATCATTAGCCTCAGCAATGTGTTGCCGGGTCAAGTTCTTAATACACTAGCAGTTCGTCCCAGCTTCGCATGAGTGAACATATTCCTATGTTATTTTACACATAAACCTTTCTCTAAAATTAATCTATCTAATAAAAGTAACCGCATCAAAATCCGTTGGTTTCTTTTAAAGATCTAAGCATACATAGGAATGGATAACGAAAAGCGACTTTTTTATACTATGAAGGCGTATTTGCTAGTCTGTAATGACCTTAATTATAAATAGTAGTTATTACTGTATGGTAGAGTCCTATAGAGCAATGTGATCGAGTAGGTAACCAACACCTTACCTATTCCTGCCACCATGACAGTGTCATGTTTTGGTCCAGAGGATAGTATACATAGTAGAAATAGTAGTTGGTAGACTTGCACATTAGGCCTAGCATCCCAACCACAAGACAAAGACGTACCTGTGACATTCAAGATGTCTATAGGTCACGATTATCTCATATTACTACATACATACATACACACATACATACATACACACACATCTTCACGTCAAGTCCCTTAGGGAGTAGGCAGAGAGTATCGAGAGCCAAACATTAAGATCCTGACAAACCTGCCTGGCTTCCTTTACATTCATTACCCTTCTCATACAGACACGCCGATTTCGGAGACTCTTGACACCACCCTCGGATAATGTCCGAGTGATCTAATCATGGAATGTCAACTCTGGTCTCTCACACATGATCACATTCGCATTGTATATATGCTTTGTCAATCTTTCATCTGTCATTCTTTCCACATGGCCGAACCAGCATTTTAACACCAACACTTTACTATTATGAGACGTATGCTATTCGCTGTCTTTTCCCATAAAAAATAATAGCACAAAAAATATGCAAAAGACGCACGATACTAAGATGACGTGATAATACTAGTAATAAGAATAATTGGTTAACTAACCACAAGAGTTTATTTAATTACAAAGCAGTTATTATTATATCACTTGCCATTCACTGCAGTTTTGATTACCTATTTAAACTTAAGGAAATCCATAGAGTTATATAGCATTTTTCGCTTCTGTGGTCTAGCGGTCGGCGTCGGACTTGACTTCTTGAGGTCCCGGGTTTAATCCCCGGGTCGGGCAACAAATACAATTAGAAAATGTATATTTTCAATTTTCTAATAAAATTAAAGTTGCCCGGGATTGGATATGTGCCAGGTTGGCGATAGGTTTGCCACCTATCAAACTATGGGAGTTAATGTCTTCGGCTAGTCGTGGCTACCCTGGCCTAACTCTGCCTATCTTTTTCCTTCTTTAGATTCCCAAAGTACCCGGTTTTCAAGTTTTCGCCTTGCCTTCATGAGGTCCCGTTTTTGATCCCGGATCGGGCAATAAATTAATAAAAAAAACTGTTGCTCGGTATTGGATATATGTTGGCTATAGGGTTACCACCTATTATATTGTAAGACTTAGTGTTATCGGCTACTTGTGGATGCCTTGGTTGTACTTTTGTCTAACTCCTGAAATATCAGCCTGAAGATACTTCTCGTTTCAACATTTCTTTTACAGTAATCTAGATTTAGTATAGACTACCTAACTCCACAGGGATATGAGAAGATACTTTTCTTTCTATTTACTCACTGTCATGTATATATGTATCTTCACGCCCATATCCCCGAAAAGGTAGGCAAAGGCACAACCAGGTCAGCCAAAACCAAAGACACGAAGTCCCACAATGTTATAGCTGGCAAGCCCATCGCCTACCGGGCACATTTATCCAAATCTCGGGCAACATCATTTCTCATTCTAAAAATTAGAAAATTGAAAATGTACGATTTCTATTTTTTTTGTTGTATGACCCGGGGATTGAACCCGGGATCTCAAGAAGTCAAGCCCGACACTGGACCTCTCGACCACAGAGGCGCCATCGAGTAGTGCCAAAAAATGAATAAATACTTAAATCAATAATCAAAACGAGAGAAAAGTTATATACTCCAACTATGTAAAACAAATACAAACAGATTATTAGCAAGCGTTTGGCGCGAGCACGATCACAATTGCTGTGCAATTATCAAATTGTTTGGAGGTATCTTTGCCGATCACGCAACGTTGTCGATGATAATTCCCACGGAGTTTTTATCAAGAGACATTGTTTTATCCAGGGCGTGGCCAGGTGAGATTGAGGGCTCATCTAGCCTCGTCCTTGAGCACGCTACAAGCCAGAGACAGTTCTTACGATTTTATTTATTACTTCATAATATTTCTGTTTCTTTAAAGTCATTATCCTTAAAGTCATAGGCGTCTAGTTTCCAGGAACTTGATCTTGAAATTAATAAAACCAGAATTAAAATAAATCTGATGATAAACATTTTTTTAAACAATGTAGCAGCGTATACATAACCCAAAACAAGTAGCTACTTTTTAAAAAATACTTATATTCCTCTTTCAAACTCCTCTGTAAACGCAATATGATTAAAAGGTGTTTTTTGAGACATCAATATCTCTACAGCTGCTATTAGTACCTTTACGCCCGTATCCCCAAAGTGATAGGCAGATATACAGACATGGCACCAGAAAGTAAAGTTAAAATTGAACATGCGGTGCACGATTTGAATATGGTACTAGTCTCATAATTTATCTTCATGCCCATATCCCTGAAGGAGTAGGAAGAGGCACTACTAAGGCACCTACGAATAGCTGAAGGCACCAAAGGTGGTAAGCATGTCGCCAGACAAGGCACATACTCGAATTCGGGCAACGTTGATTTTATTGGAAAATTAAAAAAAAACTATTAATTTTTATTGCCCGACCCCAGGTATGAAATCAAGAATTCAAGTCCATCGCTGGACTACTAGACCACAGTGACGATAGTAAGACAGATAGGTAGTCTCACAAGCTGATAGGTAGCAACCCTATAGCCAATTCGATACCGATGAATTTTGTCATGTTAATTTAATATACTGCATTTTTATTTTTATTTGAACAGGTGAAAACACGTTTATATATACGCGTCTCGGGTTCGGTAAGCACTCGGTATACCATTACTCGCGGTTGCGTCACAGTGACGAACGGTCGATATGATAGCGTTTTTTAATTTTATTTTGTAATCAATAGGTAAGACGGCGGTTAATGAGTGTTGTTTTGATTAATTCCAAGTATTAATTATGATGAACACTAACAATTATATACTGTATTGTGTTGTTTCTTAAGTTTTGGGTGCGTGGGAAATTTGGTAGTCAAAAACACCGCATACATTTTTTTCAACACTTACCATTCATAAAACGATTTTTATTTGCTTTAAAAATATAACCTTGACGATCACTAAATAGGAAAGAAATTTAAATAGGCAAATGTAGTAAGAACACTGAAAGCGCGTAGCCCTATCACGTATCAACACGGCCTCGACGCACTGCACGGCTGTAGGTATTTAACACAAAAGCTGGGCCGAGTTAAACTACTGTATATTACATTACCGTGACGTTGTTTTTGTAATAGTAAATTAAAAAAAAGCATTGTGCGTTGCTTACCCGGTATCAAACATGGGGCCTCTAGTAGACAATTCCAATACTCTGACATGCCAAATGACAACAAAGTTTACCTGAATTCGTTTAGACATTTACTAGCATTATAGTCCATTAATATCCTTTAATCGAATAATGATGCAATCAAGAGACATATCGACAATAATCGACATTGAGATCAGACGATTTGTAATACCATGCTCTTCACTAAACTCTAATAGAATGCGATATCGCTATCATTTGCATATAAATTATCAATTAAATTTTACGTAATTATAACAAGAATCATCATTTTACAACTCTAATGTGTCTACATTTATAGTGTCGATATATTATTTGTGTAATAAAAGTTTTTAACATGTCAACTCGTTAGATAAACTCGAAAGATAAAATGTTTTGCGTACGGAATGGCCTACTCACGATTTTATAAGTTAAATATCTGTATATTAAATAGACACTTTAAAATTCACCAAATTATTCTGATCTTATTCAAATACATTCGTGAAATATTTTTTTTTGAATTTAATTATGTTATTGGTGTAACCATACGATCACGAGCCTATGATAAGAGAATATTTGAATATTTTTAATAGAAAATCCATACTATTCTTAAATGCGGAAGTCTGTCTGTCCATCTGTTGCTCTTTCACGTCTAAACCGCTAAGCCTGTTTTGATGAAGCTGTAGATTAGGTTTTTTTAAAATCAACCCCCAATGGACTACGATAGGGGACGAAAGTTTGTACGAAAATCGTTACTATCCAACGATGACAAAATCACGGGCAATCTAGTTCTTAATATGTTAATCAGATATGTAGACATTGAACTCACCATATTGTTATAAGAAAGAAAAAAAAATTGACTCAGCCAGGATTTGAACCTTCACTCTTTGGTGTCTCTATGACGAATGCTCTAAGCATTTAAGCTACCGAGGATTCAAATCCTGTGGTGAAATTTTTAATTATTTTCGTATTGATTACGTCGGTAGTTATGTCCAATAGCAACATAGTTGTATGTAATTATATTAAATCAGTTCACTATAACAGAAGAAATTCACATTTTTTTAAAATTTAAATACATTCGCGCAATATTTTTTTTGAATTTGATTAGGTTATTTGTATAACCAAATGATTATGAGAAAATAAGAGAAAGTATTTGGTAATTTTAATCGAATAATAAAACCTGCAAATTGTTTTTAAGAAATATTTTGTCACTAAAAAGCCGCGTCACTGAGAACAGTGAAGGCTGTTGGTAGAGATTCTGCTGTTCACAAACTTATTTTACATGCATGCTATCTTTTTCCAATAAAACAAAAACAAAAGATATGAAACATTTTCGATATGTCCAATTACATGACAAATTGTGATGTTTTAAATTAACGTCTTACGAGTGATAGACTAAATGTCTGTACAAATGTCGTGTACAGACTAATCTGACAACGCCTAAAGTGTTTTGTCTCTTTCTATTACTTTAGTTGTAAAAAGATAGAGATAACTTATAATAAGTTTAATTAGAAAATTATCACCATTATCTATTTAAATTAGTTCAGTTACTGTGAAAACCAAGCGAATCCAAGAAAATCTGATGTATTCAGTTATCTAACTATGTTCGACAATAATACTCTCTTTACTTGCCTAGTTGCCTATAGATTAACCACCTATAAAACTATGGGACTAAAATGTACCTTTGGTTAATCAAGAGGACTCTAATTCTACCTTCGCTTTTTTGAGGATACGGACGTGAATGTAGTCTAAGTATGTCTGTGTTGATCCGGACCCTGTGTAGAATAGACCATCTGCCTCCTTAATCGCCAGACCAGTGGCGTAGCTAAATCCTGAAAAATATTGGCATAACTCTTCTGTATCTGCAATATGCACAAACATGTATTGACTATGCCTGTAAGTACAGCTTCCGCAGAAAGAAGTTTTTCTAAATTAAAATAGTTAAAAACTACCTAAGAAACGGCATGAAGCAGAAACGACTGTCTGCTTTAGCAATGATTTCAATCGAAGCAAAATTGGCTGCCAAAGTCAATAACAAATCCTTACTAGAGGATTTTTGTAAAACAAAAAAACGAAAAACATTATTTTTTGTAACAATACAAATTAATAGATTTAAAAAAAGTCTAGGTACTGTTGTAGAAGGTAAGAATGAAAATAAAACCTTTTTGAAATGTTTTAAATACTCTTCTATTCATCTCTCCTAGCGATTATATAATTTTTCACTGTTAGTAGAGTAAGTATGATGTCAAATCATGTTTGGTGTGACCATGGTGTAATATAAGTACAAGATAAAGTTTTTGGGTTGCTTTTGGGAACGAACGGAAAGGGGCCTCGCCGATGGTACTTTGCGACTACGACATTGCGATAGACCATAAGAGGCGAGCATAGGCTAGCGTTTTGACTAGGAAAACCACTAGTAAGATCCACTTGTATAGATTCACCACATTTCCTGTCAC
Organism: Calephelis virginiensis; assembly: GCA_002245475.1. Taxonomy (NCBI): domain Eukaryota; kingdom Metazoa; phylum Arthropoda; class Insecta; order Lepidoptera; family Riodinidae; genus Calephelis; species Calephelis virginiensis. Next base: position 194,112 of record NJDC01001839.1, on the reverse strand, counting down.
CATACATCACCTACCACCATTACACTGTTTGGCATGGTCATTTTCCGGTTAGTAATATAGTTGTCTACGTATGTTACTTTAATTTACTACCAATATCTATTTGCTGCTGGATAATTTTAATCATACTAATATTATAAAGGTGAAATTTGTATGTTTGTTTGTTGCTCCTTCACACAAAAACTGCCGAACCGATTTCATGAAATTTGGTACACACATAGAGGGTAATCTTGAAAAAATGTTCCTGTGGGACCATTAACCACAAGGGCAACGCTGTGGGCAACAACTAGTCAATTATAATTGATTAAATAGGAAAGGGTTGGTTCAGTCAGGTGGAAAGAATGGCAAATAAAAAATTGACAAAACGGATATACAATGCTAATGTGGGTGAATGTTACCTGCATACCTACTACGCTAAAATCGATAGAATGGTAAACGAACGTGCTGTCAAGAGTCTCCAACACTGGTGAGTTTGTATAGAAAAAAAAATGTTGTGAAAGCAAGGTCGTGGGTCTGCAACTATCCTGATACTTGGCACTTAATACTCTCCGCCTATTCCGCAACGTATTTGGCTTTAAAATATGTATTTTATTGTATAAGAATGAAGACCATTAACGACTTCTCGTCAATTTTAATTGAGCAGTTTAATGCCTATTCTCATTAACTTTGTTATACCTATATAAATATTAGGTTTAATCAAAAAAATACCAGAAATCTGAGAATAACGAAGCGCAATTACTTCATAATTAAGATCCAAAATATAAAAAAATCGACAAATTCTAGTTATTATTGTTTGAAGGCAGTCAAGATCTTGTTTCACCAAAGTCAAAGTAATTATAAACTTAAAATTAATTTATAAATTTCAAATAAACGCTCGTTAGTAAATTTCCGCTGGTGTGCGTTTGAACGGTTGGAGCCGTCACACTTGGTGGTTTGCCTTTACGAAGATACTGGTTGATACCTCTGGCTTCACTCGCGACAACACATTTTGTAAGTTATTTTCTGAATGTAGCATTACTCAAACTTTTACCGTCTTATTATTAAACTTGGACTAAGGCAGCAGTAAGTTTGAGTTGATGTTATCTCTATCGTAACCTAATAAAGACTAAAAGACAAGGTTGAATCTTGGAGTACTTTAGTTCGTGTTTAATATGACTAGGAGTTTAAATAGTGAAATTATTGATGCATTGATTATGATCACGTTGAATAAATTAAACATTTTTGACGTGAAACTTCAAAAATCGTCTCAGGACACGTGACCTGAAATTTCGTAAGACTAAAATTACAGGGCGCTTGCGCGAATGTCCGTGTTGTCATGTTTGTGTACGACAGCGCGATAAATAAATATTGTATTCTACCACATAAATTATAGTACTTTCATACTGATAATTAAAGGGATTCGTGCAAAATTATTCCTTAATCATTATAAAATATCAAAAAAGCACGACGTTAATATTAAAGTTTTCACTTCTGCCGACACTCCCGGAGTGTCGTTATGTAAAACTTTTTTCACTTAGTTAAATTTGGGTCGCCGTTATAATGTAATCAACCATTTATCATATTTGAGGTTAACTGGTACAGAATGCTGTAGGTTATTATGTTTAACCTTTTACTTGTTGTATATTAGGTTTAAATAAATAAAAAAAGCGTCGTTTTTCATTTAGTTAAGTACTCCTTTATTTTTATGTTAATATTTCAGATTAGAGGGAAATAACAAATACTAATCAATATATTAATACGTGATGCCAAAACTTTAGTCCCCTTTTTACGAAAATTACGCTGACGCAGGAGCATAAAATTTGGCACACTTATAGTTTATGTGTAGGAGAAGTGCAGAACGCTTATATTTTTTAATAATAATGCTTATAAAGTACATTAAATCAATAAATAAAACATTACCGACACTACCATGCATTTGACACACACAAACAAATATATTGATGATAACGATAAAAGATCACAGATGGCGTACCATATAGTTTGGAAACAAAGTAGTTGGTCTTGAGAAACGAAGATGGCGTTCTTATCAACAAGGTATTAAAATGTATTTTGGTCGAATTTCGACCAACGGGCAACCGCCAGTAACAATGATTGGTCCTGGTTCATATGCCAAACATTTGTTATAGTAAAAACTTGCCATAATTAGTCAAAATAGTCAAAAGTTGACCATCATTGATCAAGTTTTTGACCACATCGTTAGTCAAAACACTTAACACCACTAGCCAAACGTGAGGCTAGGATTCGATTATCGATAGACGCAGGCTTTCATTTCTCTATTTATGGGTTAGGATGTGTATAAAATTAATATATGGTGATACATATTTAAGTGGTTCTTTGTATCAGTATCACTCACTCACTCACTCATTAAACTTTTTTTTTTATTTTGGGGTTACATCAACTTGTGTAACGGGATATATATTCATTTAAAATAGGTTTAGTTTTGTAAGTCCCAAAATCAACAACCAACGTTATTGTTTTCACAAGCTTTTACATATTTAGCTTGCATTTTCCAGGAGGAATTTTAGAACCTAATTTTAACCGATTGAGCTGGTTTTTAGCGTACATGCAATTGTTTATGGTAATGAAAAGCTGTGATTAAATTAGGCTGAATGATAAAGGAATAAGGTGGTGATAACTCCTGAAATTTCCAACACTATCCTGTGGTGTTTGAGCTTTTTTGCTACGTCTTGAATAGAATTTTAAGTCCACCGTCCAGCCGTGAGGCTCTGGTTCAATTCCCGGCGGGGACAGGCATGTGATGTCATGAACATAGATATCTGAATTTTAGGGTCTGGGTGCATACTAATTGTATTCTGGTATCTATATAAGTATTTCTATGTATTTGTATCGTTATCTTACACTCATACATACATAATCAACATAATACAACCGTATGGCTTACTTCGGGGTTAGATCAATTTGTGTAGTTTTTCCAGGGATGCTTATTATTTATTTAATATTTCTCAAGTATGCTGCTGGGTATCCAGGGATATTTATTATTAATTTATTTAATAATTTTCATGGCTGCTGATGAAAGCCCATAAAAGTAAGCCTAAGTGATTGATACAAACATAAAGTTTTTTTATATTTATTTTCAGGAATGAATTGTACAAATGCAGCTTTACACTTTCATTAAATTAATAAATACGGTGATAATGATTACTGTTTTCGCGCTATCTACTTACGGCGCTGCCGAGATCCCGTGGACCGCCGTACACTGTGAAAACAAAGAAAGTGCATTTTCGCCGAGTGTAATCGTATATTATTTGGAGCACGATACATTATTCATGAGGGTATGATACGTGTAGTAAGGTTCACGAAGTACCGTTCGCAAAGTTCCACGAATTTTAAAATTCTTTTCTTTAACGGACTGTATACAATGAATGTAATTGCAAAAAAGGAAAAAAAAACACTTTACTAGAAACGCGTAAAATAGAAAAAGGCTCAATTATTTTAGACTAGAGAGATATCTTAAAGCTATCCTCGGATAGAAACGAACACAAATAATAAATAGGTAGTGGTGCCGATTCTAACACTTAATGGTGACAATTCTGCTAAGCGCTAACTAAACTTATTGTAGGTGTATGCTATATTTTTCCAACAAAATAAGAGCAAATGAGATGGAATAACAATAACTTAATAAAAATGGATTTATTGTCTGTAGAAATATCACTGACAAAGTAATTTTATCGCACAAAAGTGTTTTGTCTCTTTCTATCATTTTTGTTGAAAGAAAATAGTGATTACTCGCAATTATAAAATTATTTTTTTAGAATTCCCCGACAAATCTTAAATATAATGTAAGAATCTACTCGATCACTTCACCACATTTTTACATGAATGTTACATTTTTCCGGTGACCAAAAAACAAAAGAGATGAAACATTTTATTCATGTCAAATTAGTCAGTGTATAACCATTTGTACCTATTGCTTTTGATCACAATAATCCGAGATATGGATTAAATGAATAAAAAATATCGTATACACTATAATCTGACAGGACTAGATGTGTTTTGTCTCTTTCTATTACTTGCGTTGCAAGATAGCGATTACTTAAAATAAGTTTAGTTATTTTCCAGCACGGATACCAACAATGTGCATCTATTTTTTATTATTTTGGTAATAAAGGATTTTGTGTATATATATTATACACAAAAACCTTTATTAACAAAAAATAAAATATATTAAATATATTAGTATATACTCAAAATCCTTTATTACCAAATGAAGGTTTTACCCATAAAAATACGCCTTTTTTTAAATACTATCCATATTAAACTATACTTCCTTTAATACTACTACTAGAGGAGCAAAGTCTGTCGGTCTGTATGTTATGCTTTCACAGCTAAAGCGATGGACCGATTGAAATGGAATTTTATATGTATGTATTTACACGTTTATGTAAGATTTCTGCAAACAAACTCACGGCTCTCCTGAGGATAAGCGATAATCGTGGTCTATAGACACCATAGATGATACAGGTGCGTCGCTGTCCTTTGACCGGGATGGAAGGCCTAATGTACAAGTCTATCCTTCTCGGACAAGTTGCTATATACAACACTGCACTTTAGCACTATTAGTCATTCATTAAGAAAATGTTGATAAATCAGTGATTAACATTTACGATTCTGAGTTAAGAATAAGTTTTGTCTGAGTCACCATTGTATGGAGTCAATATTTGCAAGTTTTGTTTGTGTTAATAAGTTTTGTTTTATCGAAATCATATTAGTTTTATTTTTCAGTTTGTTTCATCTATTTACTTAAGTTATGTAGTAAGTGTAATATAAGTATTCAAAGATAATAATAACAACAAAAATAACAAATCACACAAATTGAATCTAACCCCATAGTAAGCAAATTATATGCTTGTGTAATGGGTATTGGTCAACGATTCTAACACATAGAAATACTTAAATAGATACCAGAATAAATTTAATACACACTCAGACTCGGAAATGCAGACATCTAAATGTTCATTACACAAATGCCTGCCCCGTCGGGATTAAACCGGAGCCTCGCGGTTGGATGGTGTAGTTAGGCGTGTACGTTAGCCACTCGACCAACGAGGTAGCTTTAAATTGGTCTGGAATTGTCGAGTAATAAAGCATAATCGAAATAAATATTGTCTGTATAAGCAAACAATTTTGCATTTCATATATACTGTTTCACTGTTTAAATAATTAATATTATTAAGTAAAACAGTGCAAGTGTATTCATTTATAAAATAATACATAACAGAGTTTCACCAAGTGCCTAAAATGGAAATAATTCAATATATAACTACGAAATCTGCTGGAGTAAAAAAAATGTTTACAGAGCATCAAAACTTAAATAATCGATATACTCGTACCTCGTACAATGCTCTACCATCTGTTTAATAAATATTTCAAATTACTATATTTAAGGTTCTTATATGTACATGGTTTTCATTCCTAATTAATTTATAGCAATATTAATTATAAACAATTTGTCGGTAATTGAATAAATATTTGATTTTATTGCGCTATTTAGTCTCCAGCTTATATCAACATAATTTGTATATGTTAAAAAATGTTAATGAATTTAATTAAGTAACAGATTTTAGAATATTAAATAGATTTGTGAACAATATTTTTGTACATCGGACAAGTAGTACGTAATAAGTATGTCTAAAATATCTCTAATTTGAAACAACGTTAGTCTATTAATATACAACAACATTGCTTTGTTACAGGCATTAAACGAAACAAAGATATTTTGACAAGTTAAATGTTAATTAATGATTAATAGTTTTATAATAGCTTATTTATTATTTTTATGTCATATTTATGTTAATATATTTCATAATTTATTATTAAAAAATATGATTTGTAAATATTCTTTAGGTGGATATAGTGATAGTATTTCGCTCTGGGTACAATCAAGTTAAATTTTAATATGATGATTTTTAATATAGTGGGTAGGTAACCTATCTTCACGCTCTTGTTACTGAGAAGATTGGCAGAGGTAAAACCAGGGCACCTATTATTGCCGAACGTACTATAGTGTCCCACAACTTGATAGGTAGCAAACCTATCAGCAACTTAACCGGAGCAGCTTTTTTAAACCCGGGTAACATGTTCAAACCGGACCGAGACATACTTCAATTAATTTGTTCGTTTAATTTTTTTTCTTAGCCAATATTTACCGTTCATTATCATCATCTAAATCATCATCATGAACACATTTTTTTACATTAGTATTTTTTGCTTTGAAACGCTCTACTGTACTGAAATAGGGACAACTATTTTATAATGACGCTAGTTAAAAAAAAAGATATTTAAGTTTTCATTATCGTCATCTAAATCGTCACCAACAACATAGTTTTTATTTTCATTAGTAATTTTTGCTTTGAAAAGCATTTCTGTACTAAAAAATAAAGTTTTTTTAGTTTTCCAAAGCTATCAAAAGCATAATGAAGGAAAATGATTCCTTTTGGTTAGACAGAAACCAAAGAATAAAAGTAAATTAACCGATTTGTAAAGGTTAGCGTAATTTTCAGCCTTGTTTGTGGACAGTACTGAGTACACCAGAAGTAAACGTCGAGGTTTGAGCGCGAGCGGCACTTATCGCGGTTTATTGTAGCTAAGTGTTTATTTAAATATTGCACGCTGCAATTCCTATCCGTACATCTTTCTGCTTTATGTACTTTACTATTGTGTATATGTTACTTTATATAGTTCTATCTCTAAAGGAATTTTCTGCATAATGTCCTGATAGCTTCTAATATTTAACTATTATTTTCTATTAGTATAGTAAGTGGTAGTAACAGGCAGATAGATAGTAGGGTTGGTTGTTTGTTTTGCCATTCCTGGTCCTGACTGACTAGGGTTTGAAATCGTGGTATTGCTCGGTAAATAGGTTTAAAATAGTATGTAGTATAAAAAAAAGTTTTGTGAAATATAAACAATCAATTTGTTTAAATATTCACAAAACATTTGGATACTATAATGTTTTATATTATATTTTTTTTGATATTGGAAGGTAAACAAGCTGACATATTTCCTGATGGTAAGAAATACACGCCGCCTAGAGACACCAAAGGTGGTAATTGGTGCCTTGTCAACTTGCGCATAGGCCTCGAGCAAAAGTAAGTTTACCGGCTACCTTATCTACCAAACCAGAACACGTCAACGACAAGCACTGACGTTATGGTGACAGGAGTAGATAAGGCAGTACAAACATGATGTACTTAATAGTAATAGATACGCTTTTATTCACACTGTTTTCAAACAAAATGTGAATACAAAATCACTATTTTTCCAGCTACTTATACTTAATATATTAGACGTACAATATGATTTCTAAACACAATCAGCGATTCAAAATCACAAGTCCGAATTCCACATCGTATAATTATTAATATCAATATGACTTGATCGCTTCCAGTATCATAAGACAATTAAACTTAATCCAAATAATACCAAAATGTATAATAGACTTTCCAGAAATTTACTGTTACAGGACACGATATCGAATGTTCTATCCTAATTGTAAATAGCTTCCATATAACAAACTTAAAATCATCTTCACGCATAAAACTATGAATACTTTTTGTTTGGGCTGACTACTCTACTCTCACTAAGCCCGGTAAAGTTAAAAAAAAATCATAAAATAAAATTTTGGTGACTCATATAACTTGTTTATGTTTACGCAATCTTGTCTATTGACTAGAAAACATAAGATTTTTCGTCTTATTTAAAAATGCAATTCTTTATTTTTATTTCATTGTACACTAAATGGTTGGATTAAATGTGAATAATGACAAAAGTCCGAATAAAATAATCTAATTTGTAACCGTCAAAAATTAGGCTAAGGTTAAATAATATATATTTTCTAAATCGTGAACGTATTTCGTAAAAAACTGAATGTGTAACAGATTCTAGGTCAAAAGTTTGATAAAAACGTATTGCAAAATCAAGATTCATTTTAAGTGTTAATTTTTTAATTTATTAAATTATGATGAAAATTGTAATTAAAATAATAATCTTTTTTATAGGATATTATAGCGAAAACTGATAGCTACTCATAGAACGTAACGTAACGTAACGTTCGTAACCATGGTCTGTTATTACCATCACTATTTTACCACTACCCTTATTTTCACTGCCACGTGAGGTATACAAGAGAATAATTCATTGTTAAAGATAGCTTGTATATTGTATTGTTTCCATCTTTGGCACTTTGTGAAACTTCATAACGTATTTTTTTATTTATAAGAAAAAACGCACTATTTCAAGTGTTTTTTCTAATTTTTATAAAATTGTTTTTTTTGTATGTATAAAACAACACTGGCTCTGTTTCAAATACTTTTTCATGTATAAAAAAAGTATAACTTGTAAACTATTCGTTGGATGTAAATCACATTTATATGGAACCACAAGGCTCTCTTGTCACTTGTCTCTTGCCACGAAGCGAGCCTTGTTCTGTCAAATACCATAAAAAATCAGGGCTTTTCATAAAAATGGATTGCACAGCCCTAGAGTCAAGCCGCTATGAAAGGGTTGAGCCGTCTGCGCTTATTAAATTCGCAAAAGAAAATTTAATTAAGAGCTATTTTTTATTTCACACCCCGATTTTGTTATTTCGTGATGCTAAGGGGTAGGGTGGTTAACACTGAAAACGTTAGGCCATAATATTTTTATTAAACAGCAATGTCAATTCTAAAAAAAATAAAAAGCTAAGGGTGTAAAAGATTTATTGCTCTCCTTTTTCTTTCCGCTATTTGTAGACCGAAGAGTCTAGTGGTCTAATGTTTTGCTCTGACTTCATTAGATCCAGGATTCAATTCCCAAATCGGGCAACTTAAAAATGTGTTGTTTCTTATAAAAATTGCATTGCCAGGAATTGGATGTTTGTCCAGTTGGCTATAAGTTTTTCATCGATCATATTGTAGGACTAAGTAGTACCTTCGGCTAGTCGTCGGTGCCCTGTATCTCTCCCCACGTATCATGGGGGTGAACGTGAAGATATTTACTGTTACTTTACTTGATATCTTCTATAATCTAAAACCAACGTTACACCTATTAATAAACTTTGAATAATTCCAAGTAAACTAGCTACGAGTATCTTCATCATATTAGATATTTCCTATGTCTAAGCGTGGGCACCTACGGTCTTATAATCACACTATTACCGGATATTATAATATGATCGCCTGTATGGTCTAGCGGTCCGGGTGCTGGACTTGATTGCTTAAGATCCCGGGTTCGAATCCCGGGTCGGCCAACAAAAAGAAAATTTGATTTTTCCAATTTTCTAATAAAAAAATGTTGGACGGGATAGGAAATGTGCCCGGTTGGCGATAGGCTTGCCACCTGTCACGTTGCGGGACTTAGTGTCTTCGGCTAGTCGTGGGTGCCTTGGTTGTACCTCTGCCTGCCTCTTCGGGGATATTGGCGTGAAGATACTTTACTTTTTTATAATATCAATATTTAACAAACAAAGCAATCTTAGTCATTAAAAGGTCTTAATAAAAATAAGACACAATAAAATAAATAAATTCTAGAACCCCCGTCAAAACTTATCCGTCATATGGTTAGGAAATATCTTGATTGTCAGTTTTCCAAATACCCGCAATGAAAACCGTCAGACACTTCAAATATATAACATCCCTCTTTTTCGGTCGAGGTTTGAAAAATATGAAGTGCTAGTGAATAAGTATACAGTGCTGTGATTCTATCTTAGGATCCCTACTAATATTATAAGTGCGAATGTAAGTTCGTTTGTTTCACTTTCCTGCAAAAACTACTTAACTAATCATCACGAAACTTTGTACTCATATTCTTGGAGGTATTAAAATGTACAAAGAATACTTTTTTAATGACTTAATTGAAGCTACTGGTAAATACTATTCTATACTATACATGTGTACATTTCTTCACGCCAAGTCCCTTATTTGTTAGGCAGCGAGTATCGAGTGCCAGACCTCACGATCCTGACAAACCTGTCTGGCTTCCCTCACATTCATTACCCTTTTCATACAAACACGCCGGTTTGACACCAACCTCGGATAATATCCGATTGATCTGATCGTGGAATGTCAGCCTTGGTCTCCCCGGGTACCTAAATCTACATCATTCGCATTGTATATCTGCTTTGTCAATCTTTTATCTGTCATTCTTTCCACATGACAGTACCTGAGGAGCATATACTTTCTATATTATAATGTTACTAAATACTACAATGCTATAAATACACAAGCTTGTGAGAATGTATGGATGGAGGTTTAGTAGGTTTCACGAAATTGTTTGCTTACTGAGCGGATTTTAGTGAAACTTCAGTCATATAGTTTATTAATCAGAGTAACGTAGAACTGAATTTTATAAAGATTTGGTGAATTGGTATGCCTCGGGTGAAAGATAGTATTTAATACAAATGTATAAGTAAATAGCTACATAGTATGTACCTGTGTTGTCATTGCACATATAATTATAACGCTAAAAAGATTGAAATTTATTTATAGTATAAAATATTTTTAAAATTAAAATAAACATTCTAACTAGATTTTTTAGGCAACACGATTTAATATAAAATCTGATGTACTAAACTTAATGTAAACTAGGTTTCATCCTGTTATCAGCTCGGCGTATGTCGATCTAGGTTCGGATCTTTGACCATTAGTTATTATTAGTTCATATAATGGGTTCTTTGGATGGGTTTAACAAAAAATGAAAGAACCCATTTTAAAACATACCACAGTACCATATTAAGCACTTTTAATTTTATAAGACAGCAAATAAACGAAGAGCTTTCGTGGTGGCAAAAGAATTACGTAGCCTATAGGCATGATGTTACTGGTGGCTTAGAATGAAAGAGGAAGTTTGCAAACACTGACGTTAAAGTGTCAATTAATAACTTATTCATTTTAAAAGTCATATTAGAATCACAATTATCTGCTTTCTTACTTAAATAAAGCACTATAGTCTAGTTTAAGCTTACCTATTACGACTTACGCAGTTTTTTTTAATAAAGAAAGGCTAAAGTAAGAGTAAACTCAAAGTGGTGTTATATTCTTTATCACAGAATAATAAGGACACAGGTAAAACCTTGGAGTCATTTAGTCTATATTTATTAATAAGACGATAAGCCTCGCTTGCCAATTCCTATGGTCAATTGGTTAAACAAACAAAGTATGATTTAACCCAATGGCAAAGGCTAACTCAAAGTTAAACATTTAACCCAGAACCTTGCAAACGCGTCTAAATGTTACAAGTGAAAGTAAAGTATCATCACGCCTATATCCCCGAAGAGGTAGGCAGAGGCACAATCAGGGCACTCTCGACTAGCCGAAGACACTAAGTCCCACAATGTGATAGGTGGCAAACCTATCGCCAACCGGGCACATATCCAATCCCGAGCAACATTTTTTTTAGAAAATTGGAAAAACCATATTTTCTTTTCGTTGCCCGACCTAGGAGTCCAACCCAGGACCTCATGAAGTCAAGCCCAGTACCTGAACCGCTAGACCACAGAGGCAATAATACAAGCAAGTTTAAAATCTTAAATAAAAAATAGAAAGTTACGAGCTATAATTAAAAATGTTTAAAATAATTTACGACCAGACTCATTAAAGGGTGAAGGCGTTTATTTCGTGTGTAAAATGTTCATTATTAACTTAAAATAAGTACTGGATACTGGCACAAGCTGCTAAAGTCAAAATCACCTGTCTTCCGACTTCGATTGACCCTACTGCTTCTTATCATTGTAACATAATATAGAAAATATACACAAACATTTAGAAATACTTCCCTGAATATACTACACATATTTTTCATTACGCGTTTGTTTTTTAAATATTTTGATCGCCTTTGTGGTCTAGTGCTCAGGTGTTGGCGACGATTATGTGAAATCATGGGTTAGATTTCCAATCGAGAAACTAATTACCTATGTTTTTAGACTTTCTAATAAAAACCACGTTACCGGGTTTGGATAAATGCCCGGTTGGTGATAGGTTTGTCAGATAGTACATTGTTGGACTTAGTATCTTATCGACTGTTCCCATGTGCCTCGGCCTACCTATTTGGGAATACGGGTGCGAAATTATTTTTTGTTATTACACCGTTGATTTGCAAATACGTACACATTGACAGTAATATATAATATTAGTTATTATTAGAAATAATAGTTATTACTGGTATTTTGCGGACGTATGTCATAATGTAGGATTAACTTTGGATTCTATACGTTGTTTACAAGAGCTTATTATGAAAAGAAGAAAGAAAATTTTAGAATACGAAGATATTCTAGAGTACATTTACGTTTAAACATACTGTAATAACAAAAATCTCACAAACCCTAAGGAAATAACTTTTATTAAATTGAAATGTATAACAATAGGTGGCTTCTTCAGTGTGCTTTGCATCGGTGGTGGCAATCTGGTCTTGGACTTGACTTTATGAAGTTCGATCTTCGGGTCGAGCAGTTTAAAAGAAACGTGTTTTTTTTTTAATTTTCTTTCTCAATTTTAAAAGAATATTGCCCAGTTGCTATAGGCTTGCCAAGAAATTGTGGGACCTGCCCCCAGTTTCCGAAACGCCAAACAATTTTGAACTACGATTTATCTCTTCATAACAGTTGTTTAACATGAGTCCGGTTTTTAGACTTCTAAACCGAACTTTAATTAAACAGTAAAAAGTAAACTTTAAGTAAAAAGATAAATCGTAAATACAAATTGATTGGCTTTTTGGAAACTGGAGATTAATGTTTTCAGCTAATATTGAGTGACCAGGTTGAGCCACTGCGTGTCACTTCAGTGATATGGGCGTGATGATACTTTTTTTACGTAAATTACGTATATCAAAATATGTGTTGATACAACAATAGACATACACACAAGCGACGTACTAATTGTTAATTAACCTTTTTTAGATTAAAAAGTAACGGTAAATTCTAAATTAAGAGCTGCTTCACACTCGCGAAGCCATTCTTAATGAGCGATCAAAGACGGATTAGTTTGGTGTGGATGGGCCAGGTGTGAAATTCCACGGTGTTCGGTGTGGACAGTATTTACTGCCTCGTGTGCTGGCGGCGGCCCTGTGCCTGTGGGAAACTCCAACACTAAACCTTCAATATTGCCTTTAATTAATTTGACCACTAATAGGACAGTGAACCTATATGAACCTGACGAACAGCCTGATGTTAGTCAGTTTCTTCAAGACGATCGTAGATCACGGCTAAAGAAAATTTTCGTAGACGTATGAGGCAAGGTCAAAGAAGGCATATTATACCAGGTGGCATAGGTTTGTTCAACAAAGGAACAAACAAATAGGTATGTTCAAGGCAAAATCATTTATAAAGAAAATTATCTGACAAACCGAGTTTCAGTTACATTTTTTTTATCAGCATAAACTCCATTCATTCGTGTGCATATTTAAATAAAGACGATGTCAAACTCTTATTACTACATAGTATAAAAAAAATCACTGTCTGCTCCAGGTATGCTTTGATCTGTAAATTTCGATGTGTTTTTTTAATAGTTAGCGTAATTCAAGAGGAAATTTGTAAGGATAATAACATAAAAGTTTGTCCACCCGTGCGAAGCTGGAACGGGCTAAATGACAGTTAAATATACTATATACGTACTTTTTGTTACCTCTGCGGTCCAGTTTAGGACTTGACTTCGTGAGGTCCCGAGTTTGACCATGGGGTCGGCTAAGAACAACAAAAATATTTTTTCAGTTTTCTTATAAAAACAACATTTCCCGGAATTGAATATGTGCCCGGTTGGCGTCAAGTTTGCCACCTGTCATATTGTGGGACTTCCTCATTTTGTATAGAAAATGTCGACTTTAATGACTGATTAAAATATTTAACTAGTTGTGAGTGCCCTGGTTGTACCTCTGCATTATGTTTCGGGGATACGGGCGTGAAGGTACTTCTGTACATTTTTTAGAATTAAACAATGGGCCTAATGCTCCGACTACAGGGCAGCGACACTTACATTCCATGCCATGGTTTTCTCTTATCATCTTCTTCCTGGTTTTCTTCTTCTTCATGTTCTGTCTTATCAAATAAAAAAACGTAGAATCTATAATAGACATTGTATTAAAAAAATATATAATTCTATTGTAAGCTATTTTAATTTATGTTTATAATAATAGAGTTTAGTTTTGTTGTCAAATAAATACATTAATTATAATTAATTTACTGACGAATTCATATTATAAATTATTATCATATATTACAATTTTAATTAAAATTATTTATTTTTATCCAAATTAATAAAATTTGAGATCATTTCATATTTATTCTATTTATATATCTAAGTTTTAACGAATTTATTTGATTATTTTATCTTTTATTCATAATATTACAAAAACAAAAGGTTTGTTTATTTTTAGTCTTAAAGTTAAAATGTGTTAAAGTTACTTAAATTGCTATGTTACTAATCATATTTTTAGTATCATCCGAGAAAAGCTATATATACCTAATGTAGCTAAAAAAGGGTCGCATCGAAATCAGTCCATCCGTTGAAGCTGTTGCATGACAGATACACACACAGAGATACATTCATCAAATTTGTAACACCTCTTTTTTTTCGTCGAGGGGTTAAATCAAAGTATAGAGTAGTAAACGATTCTGCGAGATCTTACCTATTCTCTTTCAGGTGCCAATTACTTGTAACAACTTGAAAATTTGTCAGCGTTTTGACCGCTTCGTTGGTCGAGTGGCTAGCATACACGCCTAACTGCGGATTTCCTGATGGTAAGAAATTTATGCCGCCTAGAGACAACAACGGTGGTAATATTGCGTTGCCAATCTAAGGTCGGGATGTTATTCCTCGAGCAAAAGTTAGTTTGCCGGCTACCTTATCCTTTGAAACGAAACACGTCAACGGCAAGCGCTGAACTTATGGCCGCAGGACTAGGTAAGGCGGTATTACCAATCCGGGCGAGTCTCTGCGAAACTCTACCAACTATGCTCGCCTTTTACGAGCTACCTGGCAGAAAGGCAGATGATCTATTCTATGTCTACATTTCTTGATCTGGGTGTTTATTTAACTTATTCTTGTGTCTACTCGTATTTAAGTATTTCTTTGTATGAATAACGTTAATTAACACTCACAAAGAAACACAATTATTTATATCACTTAGTCTACGCTTTAATTCAATTTGTGTGATTTGTCCAGTGTTTGTTATTAGTAGAAAATATCACACAGCTAGTACCAGGGCCCGATTTCAACACAGCCACCTGCTGGCATTTATAAGAAGTTAGTTAAACAGCCAGATGAGGTACAGAACTACCCAACTTTTAGCTAACCTCCTTGGAGTAATATCCACTAAATAGGTAGAAATTCCACGTAATTATATTTGCTTTAGCTAGTTTTCCATTTCAAAATCATTATTTTTTTTAATAATGCATTAAAGAGTAGTTTAAGTAACTCATTACACGTAATACAAACGCATTCAATCTCGGATTAAAAAACTGTACCTGTTATAAATTATAATTCGAAATTAAGAATTAATTATAATTAAAAACGTTAGTGTTAACATACGTAATGGAAGATCCCCAGCGTAGATATACTTCGCTTGCAGTGGTTGGGTATATATGGTTCTTCCAAAATAAGTGTTCGCATTTCTAGAGCGTGTTTAGTACCACGTGAAAAATAATGTTATTAAAATGTTTTTAATCATTCGATTTAACTCACATAGAACTATAATTTAACAATATCATTAAAGCATTAAAGTCCGCCTTGCTTATAATGTATCAAACAATATTAGGATGTTTCCAACAAATATTATATAATCTCGAATGGATGAGTCACGTTCTTAGTTCTGTAAGTCCTATGGGAAAAAGTAATTTTAATCTCGTTATTTTTGTTCTGTATACCTTTTATTACATGTACTAATTACGCTCAAAAATTTGAATACCTGTTTTGAAAGGATTTTAAATTAGCGCTCAAACAGTGATACCTCTTGTATTGCAAGAGGTATCGCTACCATTGGCTAGGAGTTGTATGAGTCGTCTACGGGTAGACTTTTTTTTATGATAGTGGAAGGAATTGGAAACAAGCAGACGGATTTCCTGATGGTCACCCCGCCTAAAGACACCAAAGGTGGTAACGGTGCGTTGCCAACCTGAGGCCAGGATGTTAGGCCTCGAGCAAAAGTTAGTTTACTGGCTACCTTACCCTTCGAACCGGAACAAGTCATGACGTTATGGCGGCAGGAATAGGTAAGGCGGTGGTACCAATCCGAGTGAGTCGCTGCGAAACTCTACCACCTAGTCAGATGTCACGGTGTTGGTGACGGTAAGCCTATGCTCGCTTTTTCGAGCTGCCTGGCAGGAAGAGATCAATGGTTAGTCATCAATGGCAGAGCACACTTTTCATTCATCTAGACACTCACCAAGAGTGTAGTAGTCACGGTGATAGTAATCTGGAAAATATGGAAATTGATTTTCTTCGTTTTGATATTTTAATTGAGTGCTAATTTTTTTTAAATATTAATCATCAAAAAATTACGCTTACTTGTTCCGCTTTTTAACAGTAAATCTGTAAAAAAAATTCCAACAGTTGGTGATTATGTGTAGATAATTAATATTAATATTAATGTTAACAAACTAATTAATAGCATCTGGCGTTGTCTGTATTATCTAATTATTATCTCTATTAAGGTAGCAATTACCGACTTTCTAATTAATTCTAGAGATTAAAAAAAACTAGAATGCACTTTTAATTATTTGTTGACTGTAATATACGTGTTTGAGCGAGCCTACCTGGTGCTAAATACTTGCCACGCCTCATAAAAAATGTGCTAATTCTAATATTTACTAATTATTTTTTAAATTGAAATGGAGCTGGCGAAATTTGTGTTAATGACACTTTATGTGTGATTTTGTTTTTTTTAAAAAATGAGTTTTGAATACACAGGACTGCTAGCTTACAAGTGTATTAAACCTGACTTTCGTTGTGTATGTACACATAACATCGCCCAATCAACCTTTGTTATATAGAGTATAACTATATAAAGTATAATAAAACTCTATAAAGTATTGTAGAGGGTCAAATGGTCGTGTACCCAGAAACACAGTACTTTGACTGAAATTTATAAATAATCCTCTAAGTTACTTAAAATTCAGGTTGTCATTAAAGAACAATTAACAAACGTCACGGATGTGACAACCTTATCGCCTGCTGGTTTAAAAAATAGTCATTAGAGACGAGCAACGAATCATTCTAATAGTTAAGAAGTCGTTGGTATTGAGTCACAGGAAGAATGTATATGCTATCATAACGTCAGTGTTTGTTATAGTCGTATTCTTGTTTAGAAAATAAAGCGGCATTAGGTTTGCATTAATATTTCTGATGTACTTGGTAACGTATTATTCTTTTCTGTAAGAAACCTATTTGCTTGTTTGCTTGTACTTTAAAAAAAGAATCGTCCAAGTTACAATAAAGTAGAGTTTTTTTTATCTCTTATGGTACACTCCGATTAAGTAAACATGTATTATGTTTTAAATTACTACAAATTTTAAAAAAAAGGAAAAAAAATGCCCTAGATTGGATTTGAACGTGTACCCTTTTGTATCAAGCCGACGAATGCTCAAACTGAACTGAATTCCTTTCGTTTCAGCTCAGAGAGGCAACCTCTCACCTCTCACCTCATCTTACGTCCACAAAATCAGGGCTATCAGAAATGCGTAGTCGACCTTCACAGTTTTGAGCAGTCAGTTTGAAGAACTCCAAGTTGTAGTCGTTAGGGAATACCGCCAGGGGTAATTCCTAAACTTATTTAGGTTACACCTGGTCTCGGCAAGATTATTGAAAACCAGTATTTTGTAAGATTTACACTGGACTTGACCGACATGATGTTTGGTACATTATGACATTTTAAAAGCGATGCAAATGTTATGAAACAAAATGCAATAATATTGATAGAACTGTGTGAAAAAGTTTTGGTCTGCGTTATTAAAATCAAAGAATATTATTATTACTGTTATTTATTTTTAAAATTGCACTGTTGAATTTATTTTCGGAGTTTTCCGGAGTGATAAATTCGATTTAGCAAATCTAAATCACAGAACTGAATCACAAAACTGGTTGGTACTTGAGTTTTGAAACTTTGAACTATATTTCATACTTGGTTTTTATTTAACAGACGTTAACTAGATATAAAAAAATAGACAAAGGATTTTTAACGATAAAAACATAATAAAAATAAAACGAAATCATTTGTTATCTCTTTAAATTTTGAATTCTTATGATTTTTTAACCATTGTTTATAATACATTCTGAGTAATACCTACTCAGTCGTTGAACAATGACTATACGCGTAGTTAAACGCTTTAATAAATGACTAGCTATTACCCACTACTTCGCCAGCGTAAAAGAGATGTTCATACGAACTTTTGTCTTTTTTTGGTTCCGTAGGGTTAGCAAAATAAATAATTATTTTACATCTGTCAAACTCAAAGAGCATATAGTTATGTAACTAGACCGAAATATTTAAAAAAGTTATGAATGTCCCGTATAAATATCTTAAATGTTATAAACGACGATTTAAATTTAATATCATTTGAAATAATAGTATAAGCGTCGATTCACACGTACGACAACCATACAAAGTCGCAGCGACCAAATATGGTAAAATTAATGTCTAATTAACACTGATGCATATACATATGCCTGAACAAGTCACACAAATTGAATTTAATCCCAAAGTAAGCAAGTTAAATCCTTATGTTAAGGGTTCTTGTGAACGATTTTAGTACTTAGAAATACTTACATACATACCAGATTAAATTTGATAAACACCCAGAACCGGAAATACAAACATCTAAATGTTCGTCAGACTATAGCCCACCTCTGTCCGAAATCGAATCCGAGCCTCGCGCTTGATCGTCTGTCATTTTCTTATGGTCAGTAGTTGAGTTGACGCAACCAAGTCTACAGTAGGTACTGCCGTCTGACAGTTTAACAACGGCTTTTCGAATAGTGTAAATTGAAGCGTCCATGCAACTTTGTTTTTACAATGTGGTTGCGCTGTGATCGTCGCAAACTCGTCTATACCATCTATGTGGTCGATATTGTCGGAAATTTTTTTTATGAATCCTACTATTATTTTTCAATGCAAAATTACATCCCGGCTATGACCAGTAATTTTGGTTGTCTAATCATTGTCGCACATGTGAATCAAGCCTTAATCTCATTAATTTTATGTGGTCAATAAATATTTTGTATTGCGCGTAAATTAGATAGATTTGTATTAATGGTATCATAACTGTGAACGGTTAAGATAAGTTGTAAAGATTTGATTTGAGCCTCAGGTACGATAATTATAACTGATTGTATCTCAACTGTACTTCACTATTATCTCAATTATAATGTACTTAATTAATGTATAATTAATTATCACTTACACACCTGTATTGTATACATAAAGTCACTTTTGTTTATGTTTACGTTTTTATTTTAATTCTATGTAAAAGTGAATTTGTTTTAAATTGTTCTATTGCTATTCAGTGTGTCAGAAAGTGTAAACATTTTTAGGCTGGATTTCACTGCCATGTTTAAACGCAATCAACGTAAAATCACTCTTAGTCAATTGTCAAGAGTATCAATCATGTTCATTTTGTTGTCAAACAAATTTTGGTTGTTGTAAATATTTTATTATTTAACTGTTTTTCGTGGTAAGTCGGTGAAATCAGTCCTAAATATTGTAGGCACGTTAAAGAGAAACGTCGCGGGTCCACACACTTATCAACTACTGATATCAACCGCAAAACCACCGCATAACATACCTAAATATATTCGGTGCGTATCTTGTATCTGATCTGCTTTACGACACAAAACGAGATCTTTTAATTCGTAATTAAATCTAATATTATAATTAGATATATATCCGTTGAGTTTTTTATTGTGAGCATAAATCACGTAACCAGTTTCTCCAATACAGTTAAATGCAAAATTTTTATCTATAAACAATATCGATATCGTTGATTGTTTAAAGTGCAGCCTGGATCTTAAGTTGAATATCGATACCTGGTAAAAAAAAAAAAAATTAGTAGTACTGTATTTGTATTGAAACAGTTAATGTTAACAAACATTCATAATTAAAAGCAGACGTTTTATCCTCATATGTATAGTCCTACTGTATGTCTATTTGTTAGCCAACGCTTTCTAAAGAGTTAGACCAAATATGTCAAAATTTTGTATGTGCATTTCAATAGCTGCTGCCTTAATTAAAAGAGTTCGAAAATCGCCGAGTTAGCTAGTTACGTTCTAATCAAGATAGTTACTATTTAAAACAAAAATCACTGGTTATGCATAAACTATATTCACAATCTACCACGTAAAATGTAGTAGCAAATCGATATCGATAAATAATTCGAAAATATGTGCACTATAAAATAGGGAGGGAAGCATAGATTATCGATATTAAATCGTGTGCGTAAGCAAACGCACCTGGCTGCGATTGGGCAAATTCATAGTTTATGAGGCAGCCGTAGCCGGGAGTTATGCGTCCCCCGCGGCCGCGCACCGCGCTCCGACACCTCAATATTTGATGTGATTGCCAATTGATGCATGCCATACTTCTGTTACTTATTTTAATGTTCACTTTTATTGTAAGGGCAAACTACATTCGAAATATGAATCATTTTTTTATTGGATACGACAGCGAATAATCACAAAGCTTCTGATGAAAAGGGACAACAATAGCTTGTAAACACACACACATAAATGTATCGATATTCTATGTCACTAGGTTTAACGTGTAAGTCTCTCGGCTACCTAACTCTGGACTCTTGACTGGTACACGACAGTGTCAAACCGTTTCCGTTCCGTTTCTTTTCCCCGTTTTTCCTCGTGTTGGTCCGGGCTTTTTTGCAGAATAGACCATCGGCCTTCCTACCAGGCAGCTCGTAAAAGGCGAGCATAGGCTTACCGTCACTAACACCGTGGCATCTGACTAGGTGGTAGAGTTTTAGAGCGACTCATCCGGATTAGTACCACCGCCTTACCTATTCTTGAAGCCATAACGTCATGACGTGTTCCGGTTTAGAGGGTAAGGTAGCCAGTACATTTACTTTTGCTCGGGGCTTAACATCCCGGCCTCAGGTCAGCAACGCACCATTTCAACCTTTCGTGTCTCTAGGTGGCGTGAACTTCATACCATCAGGAATTCCGTCTGCTTGTTTGTCTTTCAATGTCATAAAAAAAACTCTGTTAAATTTTAGGAAAGGGTAAGTTGGTGAATATTTACCCGGGCAAATTGTATAGCACCTTGCCACCAATGACTTTTTCGGTAGTGATAATTTAACTTACGCTTGCCTTTTGCAACCTACCAAGCGGAGAAGCAGGTCTATTTTACACAGAGGTCTCATAATAATACGCACGAATCAACAAACGCTGTAGCTGTTACTAACTAACCTAACCTAAACCGAACCCCACAAATATAATCCTCTGTGTCATTCTTTGACCACACTTGAAATTGACAAAGTTGGTTGCTCAAAGTCAACTGGAACATTCATATAAAAAAAATAAAAGTATTAAGTTTGCTGTGTTTTATATTAACCTAAATCATATGACACTAGTTGCATTAAATCTGAATGCTTTTAGACTTATTTTCAAACTGAACGGGTTATACCTATCTGCCAAGTGTCATGTGTCACTTATGCTAAACTTCATACAAAATCCAAGTTTGTTATGCATCTATGGAAGTCCCGCCTCTTATTACGTAGTACCTATTTATATACTCTTTGATGGATATATGGATAATGGCAGTGATCGTGCTGTTCACAAACTAAACTTTACAGATGCATGCTATATTTCCATAATCTATATCAATTATTATAAAATAGTATATTGTAAGAAATATATTTATAGTATCTAACAAAAATAAAAGAGATGGAGCATTTTAGATATGTCAGATTAGACGTCTGTAGAAATGTCGCGTACAGACTATTCTGAGAGAATTAAAAGTGTTTTGTCTTTCTATTACTTTCGTTGAAAGAAGACAGCGATAAGTTAAAATGAGTTTAGTGGGTGCGCAATAATATTACCACCAATGTTTTTTTTTTATTTAGTATATATTTTTTTAAGAAACAACAAGCAAATGTTTTATAACAAACAAAAAACCCACCAAATTATTTTCAAGAAATACAATTTACATTTCGTGTGTACTCAAAAGAGCGAAACAATTGTTATAAATGTGTGGCAATAATTATCCTATCAAAAGTCGTCGAGGCATGGCAAAATATGATAATGGATTTTAGAGTCATGTAACTAAATAACAATTTACCCACACTGTAATTTATTGTAATATTTCAACAAGAAGTATCTTTACAGCGTTTCTGAGGTTGGTCAAAACTAATCCTATGGTAATATTATTCAGCGTTTAGCAGAATACTTAGTTTTTAATGACACATATAATTTTATGATTATTGTAATATATTGATAAAATACAATTGTATTCTTTTGATAAAAACAATATTTGCATCTATTTTGTTTGAATAATATTCATTTAACACTTCTTTTGAGCACTTCAAAGATAAATATATCAACAAGGGTATAGTAAAAGATACATCTGTAATTGTTCTTTTTTGTCTGAATATTTAAATTTTGTTTTCCCGCGATTGGTGGTTACCCTAACGAAAAGAGTCGTATAACATTCCTATTTTTTAACTTTCACTATATCACCAACACAGTAAAAAGCTGGTGAACTTCTGCTAAAAGCTTCTCGTGTTTCACTGCAAATGATTAATTAATAATATTAATTTGTAGCAGTGAGCATGCCATAACAGTTGAATGAAATCTGTTTAGAATCGCTAATACATTAGATTAAATACAAACAAAAAAAAAGGATTGCGAACATATAACCTCCTTTTTTGGTAATATTTTTTCATCTTTTACCAATCAGATAACTGCTCATCAGTCTCCTAAAAGGTGTCAGGTTGGATATGAAACGTTTCCATCCAAACCAAAATCATATAGTAGTATATATACAGTAGGTTTATATAATCAGTGACTTTATGGGTTAAATAATAATTTAAAATATGGATATATAGACATCTGCGGATCGCCTGGACTCAACAAAAATATTGAAGACAAATAATTTGCGTCCCCATCGACCGCTGGTATTTCCTAGATTATACCATTCGCAATCGCTGAGACATTACAAGGCGGTATTTTTTTTTAAATATTGGAAGGCAAAAATGATCACCTTTTTCTTGAATCAGTTACCGAGGGCGGTACTCCCAAACAATTATCACTTAGGGTACCTTCAAGAAGAGAGCGTACTCATTCCTTAAAAGTCGGCAACGCATCTGTGATTCTCCTGGTGTTGCGGATGTCCGTGGGCGGTTGTGATCACTTTCCATTAGGTGACCCACTTGATCGTTTGCCTCCTCTTGTATAAAAAAAATGGTCCATAATACATTTTATCAATATTCCAACATGTAGTTTAATAATGTAACAACATGTAGTTTAAAGGACTACTTAATAATATAAAAATTAGTAAGTATAACTCAAAAACTGACAGTTTAACTATGATAAAAGTAATATAGGACCTTTAAAAGATATTATTTAATCGAATAAACGTATAAAAATTATGCAAAATAACGTCGAACGCCGAACAAGTTGAAGACTCGGCTTTTTAGAATCGGCTAAAAACTCTGCTATTTAAGTTAAGAACTATGAAGTTCGCCGAAAAAAATAAAACTTCAACAGAACTACAACGAAAAAAACCTAATTTAACTGTTTGTAACATTTCCTTACTAGTACTTAATAAAGATAAATAACTTTTTTTATATCATACACGTTATGGTTCAGGAATTACAATGTTTCTTTAAAGAGTGTATTAAAAGATATGAGTGTATGTTACCTACAACTTGGTTTCAAACTAACATCACTACATAGTATAAAACAAAGTCGCTTCCTCTGTCCTTAGGACCCTTTGTATGCTTAAATCTTTAAAACTACGAAACGGATTTTGATGCGGTGTTTTCTAATAGATAAAGTGATTGAAGAGAAAGGTTTATATGTATATTTCATAACCGTGCGAAGCCGGGCGGACCGATAGTAAAAGATAAATGGCATATTCGAAATAATGACCGCCTAGTTAGTTAGTTGGGTATTAGTCAACGATACTAATACATAGAAATACTTTAATAGATACCAGAATAAAATTAATAAACACCCAGACCCGGTAATGCAGACATCACACAAATGTCTGCCCCCGTCGGGAATCGAACCCGAGCCTCGCGGTTGGTCAGTGCAGTTAGGCGTGTACGCTCGACTCGACCAACGAGGCAAGTAGTTGGTTTGCTTACACTCCTAACGCCATCAACTGAGTGCTACACTCGTGTTCGATTTCCGACAGGAATTTTGAAATTATTAAATTTATTATGGTATCTTTTTTACGTAATTCTATGGGTTTGTATCGTTAATAAATGTTGCTTACTTTGGGAGTAGATCAATGCTATGACGTCAGTGTTTGCTACTGTTGTTACATTATGTTATGTATAAACAACTGATATTTTACATATTCGTTTATTACTATTACGAGCCCATCAAGAAACAATGCACCGTCTGGTCCTTCTTCGTGACAGTATACCCTTACCATAGTAAGGGAGCCCACGAGGGTATTTTAGCAGTTACTAAGGTGTGTCAGATTATGACATGAGATGTCGTTATAAAATAGTTAAATACCTCTTTTATGTATCTCATCTCATAGAGACGCGCGTTTATAGTAGACTGTCAATTTTTTTATTGTTATGTATCAAATTGTCTTATCAATATAATCGAAAATGTCAGACTATGTTATATAATATATTATTTGTAAAGGAGTTGGAATGACTACTATTAGTAGAGGAGCTACAACATACTTACCACTTTATAGTATAAAAACATGCTATAAATATTAGATAAATAATAAAATAGATTCCTTTTATGATAACCTGATATTTATCATGATAAAGACAATCTAAAACCGCATTCTTTTGTTGTTGAGATTAATTTGCGAACCAAATTGCTGTAATAACATTATTTTTATCTTTGCGTAATTATAATGTTTGCATTATTGCATTTGCAAGTTCGATAATTGTTTTTACTTGAACCATAACTTATGTATATTAAAATGTAAATTGAAAAATTTTTCGTGTTAAAGACCTATTTAAAACAAAAACCTTTTCTGA
This sequence comes from Calephelis virginiensis, assembly GCA_002245475.1. Classification (NCBI taxonomy): domain Eukaryota; kingdom Metazoa; phylum Arthropoda; class Insecta; order Lepidoptera; family Riodinidae; genus Calephelis; species Calephelis virginiensis. The sequence goes on along the minus strand of NJDC01001839.1, from coordinate 168,959 downwards.
TGTTTATTTGTTTTTGTTATTAAGCAAATATATACGGCTATATCATGGACATACTGGTTTAGCTAAGTGCTAATACGAATTATATTAATTACATAGCATTATATTTGAGAACGTATTACTTACTTTTTACAAATTGTCTACCTCACTGGCCGAGGGTGTGGTAACCCTGATGTTGCGGTCGTTGCGGACGTTCGTGGGCTGTAGTGATCGCTTACTTGACCACTTGCCCGTTTGCCTCCTTTTCTATAAAAAAGGGATTGTACGTTAACGTCTAATTTCACCGACCACCTGCGAGGATCGGGTTCGATTTCAGACGGGAGCAGAAATTTGGGTTATTAACATCAAGGGGTTAACCTACACCTAATTTCACCGGTCAGCTGTGAAGCTCGGGTTCGATTCCCGCCGGAGACAAACATAGATGTCCGACTTTGTTTGTCTGGATATTTGTTAAATGTATACTGGTGCCTGTTTAAGTATTTCGATGTATTAGTATCGTTAACACCCATAATACAACCATTAATTTTGCTAACTTTGGGATTTTGACAATTTGTGATTATTATTATTAACTCACACTATCAAATCAGAGTTTGGAACTTGTTAAAACATGTAATAATATATAAACCGCTACTAAGTTTACATTGTAATTACCATTACAAACCCGACAGGCCGACATATTGTAACATGCCTGTGTTTCACAATTATTAACACTTGCATGTGTTTTAGGTTAGTCGTGGTGCTCTGGTTGTGCCTCTGCCTAGTACTTCGGGGATATGGGCGTAAAGTTGCTTAATACTTGCACATTTGCCTAACTGATAAGAGTTATTTGATGGCCAATTTTGGCTTGAGAATAAAACTATTTTAATGCATATCAATTCAAACAAACAGACGGACTTCTTCTATATATATACCAATAGTTTAAAACCCGATACCCGAAAACTGCTATAACCCGATTTTAATTTCATTATTATGTCTTTAAATATATAGAAAATTACCGCTATTTTCCTCAATCACCCTAAACTCCTGTTATCAGATCTTGATTTGCTGCTAATAAGACCACCTTGGAAGAACGATATTTCAAATAAAAGAGCAACAATTTTTAAAATTGGTTCACGTTGACGTGAAAAACAGAAATGGAATGATATACCTACATAAAAATATAGGCGTCGAATATACAACTTACTCCTTTTTTCACAATAGTTAAAATGGTAAGCGCTAAACTATCGCTAGGATTGACTTCTTGCGTAAATTAGTTTACGGAATTGTCTTCCAAACTGAAATACGACTATGGTGAACGCAGAAGTTATTGTTGGTAAGGTTTCCATTTGCGCAAATAATTGTTAAATCCAGGCTATGTCCTAAATAAACATAAATTGAATCTAACCCCAAAGTAAGCAAAATGTATGCTTTTGTTATGGGTAAAAGAAATCACTACATAGAAATTCTTAAATAAATACTAGAATAAATTTAATAAAAACCCAGACCCGGAAATGCAGACATCTAAATGTTTGTCACACAACTGTCTGCCCCCGTTAGGCGAGTACATAGCTATTGGATTTGTCATATTTTTGGTCAGAAAGGAAATGTACGAAGATACGCAAGAGGTTTATAATTTGCTTACTCGTAAAGAGAGATACAATGATATCAAGTCTCATCCAATCAAGGAAACTCTTAATATGTGTTCTAAAATATCTCAGTTTTCCCCAGGCTTTTTCCATATTGTTTTGGGGCCTTTGTGTAGAATAGACCATATCCCAGGCAGTTTCTAAGAGACGAGCGTGGGTTGAATGGCTGAGTACCAAACAGATCCCTTGTGATGAACTGGTCCGGTTATCCACCGCCTTACCTATTGCTGTCCATTTAATGATAGTGTCATATTCCGGTCCGGAAAGTGGGTTAGCTGTTAAACTCACACATTAGACCTAGCACCTTAGCCGGAGGACAACGCTTCACCTATTACATTTTTTTATATAATATTGGAAGGCAAACAAGTAGATGGATTTCCTGATGGTAAGAAATTCACGCCGCCTAGAGACATCAACGGTGAAAATGGTGCGTTGCCAACCTTAGGCCGGGATGTTAGGCCCCGAACGGAATTAAGTTTACCGGCTACCTTACCACAACCAGGAAAGTTTTTGCCGTCATGTCATATAAAAAAACAGTTACGTTTTCTTAAATGTATATATGTATCCATCAAAAACATAAAAAATGAAAGGCAGTATACAGTAGTAGCGCACCACTACTAAAATGCGCCACTCCTACGCAGCCTTCGTTCAATTCCTTCGACATTTTCCACTATCTTATCTTTAATTTGGACTGGTTTCGGTTTTTTATTAGAATAGTTTCGCCTCGATACCGGTCGGGCTTCTAGCTGAAGGTTGTTTATAGATAACAGTAAAGTGTATATTTATTGGGCGGCTCGGCGAGTGCGCAACTCTGAGGTCGTTTGTCGTATGAACACCAACTTGAAATATCATAGTTTCGTGTTTCATAATGAGTGGAACACGTTCTCGGTGTCTATGAAGTGCGGTGGAGTAGCTTTCTACTTATTTTATTTCCGTATACAAAAAAAAAAAACAAAATGTTTCTTCCAATTTATTCATATTTATACATGTTATACATATTTATATCCATCAATTTTAACCAAAACTAACATTGTTTCTAATAATATGTTGATACAAAAAAATTGACGAACCAGTAGACAGTAATTATTGATGATTATGAAATTGATATCGTCGACAAAACCTATATATGTTTAGATAAGAACTATATCAATCGCATCAACTTATATACAAAAAAATCATTCGTTTAGTAGTTACGGTACCATGCATACACACACACACAAGCAAACTCGAAGACGTCAAAATTATAATTATTTCCGATGGGGTTTAAAATACTACTGCTAAATTCAAAAGGCAGTTCCTTGGCAATTTTAAAGAGTGATGCGTTGAAACAATTTGATTCTGGAAAAGTGTGGAGTATATGTCAATTTTTTTCAGCCTCCATATTATTGAAACCTAACAAGATGTAACATTCGAAGATCAGATTGCGTTTGAAATTTGGCGTTTCCGTGCTCATAGCTCGTGCACAAGCATAACTATAATGGCAGGGTAGTTCGCGCGGAACGATCCGCTTGATTGTGTTCAAGTCTGATGATATTTTGCGCGCACAATTCCTTTTTCGTAGTTGGTTTTTTCTTGGGAAAACGGCTTTAATGAAATATTGCTTTATACTGAAGTCAAGCGAATCTTACTCGGTTTTAACGGTTAAGCATTCCTCGAAAAAAAAAACTATTAACCCAACATAAATCATGCGTTGCAAACGGAAGTATGGCGCCAATACTTATTGAATAATGAGAATTAATAAGCTATTTCTGAAATTAGTAAAGTAAACAATATATTTATAGAGAATGTTTTGTAACCCCCGACGGAAAAAGAGGGGTGTTATGAGTTTGGCGTGTATGTATGTGTGTGTCTGTCTTTGGTATCATAACTTTTGAACAGATGGATCGGGTGCAGCTGACGTATTTAATATGGTCATTAGCTTCAATAAATGTAAGTTTTGTGGCCAGTTATTATTATTTTTAGTTTTAGTACTATGTTCAATAAAAACAAGCAATGTTTTTGTTTCAAGTTACCTTTTATTGTAATTAAAATAGAATGACTAGTAGCTACTGAATACTTTGTATGTTTACTATGTGACATATATTTATACAACAGAAAGTAAGTATGGTGTTTTTAAATTTTATTTTGATCACACAAATATTTTAAATATTTAGCGTTTATATTAAGATTTGAAAATCTCAAATTTTATCAATTGTCCAGTCTTTACAAATTTTAGTTTAAACTAACGGCCCGCCCCGGCTTCGCACGGGTATAAAAGATACATATAAACCTTCCTCTTAAATCACTTTATCTATTAAAAAATCGCGTCAGCATCCGTTGCGTAGTTTTAAGGAGTTAAGCATACAAAGGGACATAGGCATAGAGGAAGCGACTTTTTTTTATACTATGTAGCGATATCGCGTTGTTTGAGGGGTTAGCTTACAATCGATCATGCATTAGTCTCAGGTTCCATTTCTGATTGTGAAAATTGTTTGTGCTGTGACTGTAGTTATAGGTATTTCTGGATTCAAAGTCTCATTCAATTTATATCAGTACTAATACTAAATATTTCTAATCGTCTTTGATTAGCGGCCTTAAAAACAGCTTACAATTTGTTCATTTTTAATACTAAATATTGTATGTGACTTTACTCTTGCATATCAGTTGTTTTCATTATCCCGCAGGAACCGTTTTAGATATCAGGATCAAATGTATGTATGTATATGCGTCTTATTTTTTCTAAAAAAAATACAGAAAGTATTTTCACGCCCATAACCTCGAAAAGGTAGGCAGAGGCACAACCAGGGCACCCACGACTAGCCGAAGACACTAGGTCCTACAATGTGATAGGTGTCACCTATCGCTATAGCCTGTCGCCAACCGAGCACATATCCAATTCCGAGCTACTTTTTTTTAATTAGAGAATTGGACATACCACATTTTCTTTTCGTTGCCCGAATAAAAATAATCTATATTATCGCTCAATTGCGAAGTAAACGAAGGATTTTTTGATATACTAACCCATAGAAAACTCTCACGAGAAAACGTTAAGATATCAGTACAAAAAGTAGCCTATGTCATTCCAACCTCTTTTTACACTCTCCTTGCTTTTATTAACAAAAACATACCATAAAACAGCTTGCTCTTTTTAAAAAATCACTAATACACTTTCTCATTTACAATGTATGAATTTAAAAAATGAAATATGAGAAAAAAAATACGACTCCGTTTCTTTTTTGTGATTTAAAAGTTTTCAATGAATGCGGTGTGTCCGAAACGCGGATGAGCGACGTGATATACTGATATTGGTATTTTACTGCGCGTTCGTTAGCCGAATATAGCAAACTTCTAAAACACTATCAATATCTAAATTTATTGACGCTATCAACAACCGGTACTGACTTTCGATCCGGTGGACATTTTTTACGTGACGCTGATTTATGTGGAGGCTTGGGCATGGTTTTCGACTAATGATTATAAACTTTGGCCTGTTGTTACGTAAATCAATTAAGTATGAATATAACTCTTGGCGTTTTCGTTTTTATTCTATATTGATATCAGTTATTAAATTATTTTATTAAATAAACTAAAAACTAGTTCTAAACACGGAATTAAAGTAAAAAAATAAAGTAAAGCATCTTCACGCTCATATCCCAGAACGGGTAGGCAGAGGTACAACCAGGGCACCCACGACTAGCCGAAGACACTAAATCCTACAATGTGATAGGTGAGAAGCCAACCGGGCACATATCCAATCCCGAGCAACATTTTTTTTTATTGCAAAAATTGAAAATATACATTTTTAATACGAAACACGGAATTATTAAGTAAATCCATAACCTCATTTAAAAATCGTTTAAAACTGTTTTACTCCTCTAGTCCATAATTGTAGCACTTGTTGTTAGAATTTAAGTACTAGTAGGTATAACATTTATATCAGTTTTATTTTAGCTTTTTTGTTATTGCAATATACATGTTAGTATTAAGTAAGTATTTATGTAGGATAGTTTATACTTTTAATTAAGTTTTTTTATCTCTTTAATCTTAAGCTTGTACACTGTCTACATATCGCTTTTTATTTTGTATCGTTTTTCTCTATCTTATTTTAGCTGTAAGATATCTCTTGTTAGAGATAAGCTCGCCTTTTGTACAATATTTATATTTGCATTTTCTCGCTGTCAATTCTCTATTACGTGTACAATAAAGTGTAAAATAAATAAATTATTTGATAGGAACAATTGAACGATCCTAAAATCTCTTTTCAATTGACTCCAAAATTATGAGGCTTTAAATTCTTATATACAAATTTTTATTTGACCGCCTCGTTGGTTTAGGGGTTAGCGTACACGACTTACGCCACCAACCAACCGCGAGGCTCGGTTTCGATTTCCTACGGGTGTAGACTATAGACATTTGTGTGATGAACGCTTAATTGTCCGTAGTTGTAGATCTGTTTATTAAATTTATTCCATTTTTTACGTGTATTATATAGTTTCTATGTATTTGTATCGTTGACTAACATTTGTAGCACAGGCATGTAATTTGTTTACTTTGGGGTTAACTTAAGTTGTGTAATTTGTTATGTATATTTATTGTGTATAATATTTTTACATGTTTGTGACGCTATTATTCGACCGACAATGAATATATTTTGATCGGAAGGTAGGTCAAAATTTACAGTAGTCACATAAGGCCCACTGCATACAAGCAAAAATCCTCTAAGGAAACCCGTTTCGAAATTTCGAAACAAAATTTCACACACTAATTTTTTTTTCATTTCGCAACTCAGTTAATTTTTTTTAAACAGTTATCTTTCCATTGGACATAATGATATCGGCTAGGTTTGACACACTTTAACTTTATAAATTGGGAATTGAAGTCTAAAGCTTAAACAAAATCAGATTTAAATGCATTTTTTTCCCGTAAATAAAGATTTACCGTAAATTTGTAAATCGTTATGTAAAAAAAATCATACACTATTTTGTTAAATGAGTCTCCACCTAAAAAATAATCTCCGAAGGATACAGACTTAAAAGAGATTTTAGTTCATGGTGTGAAAAAATTCACGCATTTTTTGTTAAATAGTTCTTCGGTCAATTTTACAATATTTGCTTCTAGGGACATAAGTTACGTTACAAAAGTTTTGAAATTGGTACATATTTATATTGACAAAAAATTTTCAGAACAAGTTGCAGAATCTCTCCGACAATAATATTTCCAATACCTACGCAATTCAATTTTTTCTCATGATAAATTTCGATGTTTCGTAAATTTGTTTTTCTTGTATTTCCAAAATTAGGCAATGTTAGCATGTACTTTTAATACTACTACTGGTAGTAGTGTCCAGTCGTTTTAGCAGTTAAAAGCAATTTCCAGCCCCTAATATGGGTAAACACATCTAAAAAAATGAAGACTAAAATCACCAAATCCTGATTTTCTAGGGAACTACGAATTCGATAGAAATAGGCTGATAAAGATTGATTTTAGTTCTTATATGAATATTTGAACGAACTAGCTTCGTAGGTTTGGAAGAAAATTAATTTAAAAATTAATTTCAGTTTTCGGGACGCAAACTTTGTCAGTCAAAGTTTTCTTCGAAACTAGTCTACTGAGCATGATAGGAGTTTTCCTGGCTGTAAGTATATAGTGCTTTGTGTTAATAGGACTAAAAAATGGCCGTGTCAGATTTTTGGAGTAAAAACACACTGTGTGTTCTAAAAAACAACTTTTCCTAACTGTATTACATTTTCTGTGGTCTAGCGGTTCAGTTGTTGGACTTGACTGCATGAGGTTCCGGGTTCGAATTCCGGGTCGGGCAACAAAAAGAAAATTTGGGATTTCCAATTTTATAATAAAAAAAAATGTTGTCCGGGATTGGATATATGCCCGGTTGGCGATAGGTTTGTCACCTATCACATTGTGGGACTTAGTGTCTTCGGCTAGTCGTGGGTGCCCTGGTTGTGCCTCTGCCTACCTGTTCGGGGATATGGGCGTGAAGATACTTTTTTTTTAACTGTAGTACATTTAAGTTGTATGGCAAGATATTGAAAAGTTTGAATTTTAGTTTAGTCATAATTGATATATATTAACGGTAGTCCGTAAGTGAATTAATATTAAAATTGTGAAACGTTTCCAAAACAATCACATTTATGTAAATCGTTACACGTTATCTACGAAAAAATAACTTTGCATTCCTTTTTATAATAATATAAAAATGCAAATTATTTTTATGTGCGAAAACGTTAATAAGATTTCGCGTTACATTTCACTCGAGTTATTACAGATGATATTGGTGGTAATTCTGCTGTTCACAAACTAAACCTATTTTAGATGCATGCTATCTATTTCAAATGAAACAAAAACAAAGAGATGGAATGTTTTAGACATGTCAGATTAGTCCGAACATGTCAAATTGTGATGTTTTTAATCAACGTTTTCCGAGTGATAGATTAAACGACTGTAAAAATGTAGTATACGGTCTAATTTGACAGCACTAAAAGTGTTTTGTCTCTTTGTGTTACTTTCGTTGAAAGAAGATAGATTTCGTTGAAGCTAGAAGAAGATAGCTAGGTAGTAAGTTGATAGCGATAACTTAAAATTAGTCAAAATTACCACTAATGTCTTATAAAATATTTCTACAACATGTCCACATTTAAAGTTTTAGTAATTACATGTAACCTTTTTACACTTTTGTAAGAGCTTTCTCTTAGACTGTGTTTTTATCGCCTTTTTGGTCAAGCGACAGCGTACACGCTGCTAACTGCACCAACCAACTCCGAGGCTTGGGTTCGATTCACGACGTAGGCAGGCATTTGTGTGACGAACGTTTAGGTATTTAAGCATATTTTTTATGTATTAGAATCGGTAAATAACATCCATAACCAAGCATACAACTTGCTTACTTTGGGGTTGGATTTAATTCGTGCAACATATCCAGGGATATTTATTTATTATAAGATATTTTTAGTGCACATAAAGTATTCTACAGCATAAAACTTTATTTTCTAGTCGTTTGTATTATTTGCAGTATTTTACATTTAAAATGTAAACAACCAAAATGGGTGCTTTGTTTATTTGTGCTAAAACCACAGAAAGATAAAAAATAGAATTCAGTATTTAATTTTAAATTGATGCCACGGGATTAAGTAGATACAATCAAATAAAAACACCCGGCCAAATAACAAAAATAAAATCTAAGTAAGCAAATTACATGACAGTGTTACGAATGTTAGTTATCGATACTAATACTTAACAAAGAAAGATACCAGAATTAATTCGTGTTTTGTGAATCGATTTAGAAAAAGTCTTTTCTTGTTCGAAAAAGTTTCTAAGGTGGTCTCATTGCCATTTATTTAGAAATAAAATAAATTACACTTAAATACATAAACTATTTTTTTTTAAACCTATGACGACATAATATCGAACTAGAAGTCGGTTTTAAATAGTTTGACTGAATTAAAACTATGAATTTCTATGATGTGTATTCAGATAAAGTTTACATTAGGGAGTAATTATAAAACCTTATCTCCAAAACACAAGTGCCTATAATTTTTTATACAATAATGTCATTGAAAATGACCGTGAGTACGGACGGACCGGAAACTATATTTTTTTAATATTGTTTAAAAATCTCACATATACTTAACCTCCTGTTCCGCAAGGTTGTTTTTTGTTTTATTAAAACAAAAAAATCCTACATCATTTAGTAACAAAGAAGTTGATTGCCTACGGATTTATTGTTTATAATTTGAACAACATTTATTATTAAGGGAATAATAATTATTAATTTAATAACTAACCCAGTTAAAGTGTACTGTCATATTTCATCAAATTTCCTCAAAAATTTAGTCAGAGTATCGAGATATTTATTTGAGTAGGATTTTGAAACACATTTTTTATTGAACAAAAAATATGATAGAGATGACATAGTCAAAGTAATTTTTTGTAGCATTAGACAACGAACAAGCACACGACTCCCATGACAAAATAAAAATATCTTTACGCCCATATTCCAGAAGAAGTAGGCAGATGCATAACCAGCTGAAGACACTTAGTCCCACAATGTGATAGGTGGCAAGCATATTGCCAACCGGACACATATCCTATTCTTTCTATAACTTAACTTTATTAGAAACTAACTTTTATTAGAAAATTGAAACTGCATTTACTGATTTTTTTGGTTCGGGCACCCAGGGTTCGAACCCGGGAAACACGAAGTCAAGTCCGACGCCGGACCGCTTGACCACAGAGGCGATACTACTAATTTCAAATACTATTAATTTCAATCATAAAATATAACACATTTAATCATTTTAGTTTTATAAGGTTATTAGTCAAAATAATATCCGTTTATGAATTAATAGAAATAAAAAAATACTGGATTTCCTATTTAGTAAATTATAAAATCATTTTACTTAAATAACGACATAATTTCAACATAAAAATCGCCTAACGAAAATTTTTATATGTTTAAAGATAACAAAACAAGTCAAAAATACTCATACATATTTAAAATAATATAATATCTGAAGCGTTAAATACAGCAGATGTAATAAAACGCTAGTGAGTTTCAGATAATAAAATATCACTTTATTATAATAAACAAAAAGCTCTTCATTTGCATAGAATAGGTATATCCAATGATATGTACTTATCATCACCTTTTATAAAATGACTAAGTATTTTATATCATAAATTATTCTGTTTTAAATATTATATTTTGAAATTTTAACCTTCAGAAACTTGAACATGAAACATTTGTAAAGCTGGCAAGATTACTTGTCTTAGAACCTTAAGAAGTCGCCGTCACTTTTGGGATTACACTTCTTCATATATTAATCATAACTAGTGGTCGTCCATTGGTCGAAATTCGACCATAATAAATTTTAATATCTTGTTGATAAGAACGCTATCTTCATTGCTCAAGATCAACTACTAAACTTGATGAATAGTTGGTGCGCCATCTGCGATCTTTTGTCGTTATCATCAATATATTTGTTTGTGTGTGTAAAATGCATGGTAGTGT
>NJDC01001839.1:129505-150261 GCA_002245475.1 Calephelis virginiensis | reverse complement strand
AGCCTCCGTGGTCGAGCGCTCCGATGTTCGCATTCGCCTTTAGTTTGAATGGTGGCTTCACTTCATGAGGTCCCAGGTTCAAACCCCAAGATGGACAACAAAAAAAAAAAACGTTTTTTTAATTCATAAATAAACCTAGTAAAACTATAATATTTCAATAATAGTAGCTGTCATTTAAGTAAGACAATCTTAAGATATACCTACGCCATTAAGTTGTTTTTATAAGTGAACATTTAGCAATACAGAAAAAAAATTGCTCAAAGTTTTTATAGGGCCCCTGGATAAAATATAAACCCGGTTTACAATAGGTTTGTCACCTATCATCTTGTGGGTCTAGTCTTGGTTGCCATACTTCTGGCTATCTTTTCGGGGATAAGGACATGAAGGTATTTTTTTAAAAAACTGCAGCAACCGATTTTATAATTAGTTTTTCTAAAGATAGCTATTGATTCCAAAGTGGCCCCACATACTTAAATTTTGTTATGGTTTTGAGACTTAGCTAATAACGCATTTTTGTCTACTTATCTATCTATCTAATATCATCAGGGTGGACAAAAATGTATGCATTAATAAAAACTATTAGTTGGATCATGATACAATAATTATAGGATCACCTTGGTGTCAAAATCGGCTTGCTATCAGAACTATCAAAATCGGCTTATTATCAACCGAATAATTACGTAACAAACATACAAAAATTTTGAAGTCAGTTAATATAGTTGTAAAAAGTTTGTACTTCCATGCTTTTTAAGAAACACCTGTTCTTTTCCACTATATGTTTGTTACCAACTTTGTCAAAGGGAGGAGGTTATATGTTTGACTCCTATATTCTACGTATGTTAATCGAGTTTTGTTATCGATGCATGTAAGATTTTATCTTAATCGGAGATTGATCATATTAATCTTACGGGTTAAACTTGGTCGAAGTTCGACCCTTAAGATTCCATCTGGACAAACGTTACGAAAGTATGTAACGCTGCAAGTTAAATAAAGTTTATAAAATGGAGGAACATCGATATAAATGGTTGGGAACTTTAGTTAAGGCTACAAGAAATGTTTTTTTATTATTTATTGTTACTAATCTTTTTATGTTTGTCTACAAAATTGCAAATGTAAACTTTTGTAAATTATGATCATTAAAAAATTGACATACGATTTAGTATTCTGTCGTAATAGTCTTAACTGACTGGTTTTCAGACGGATAATTAATTATCCATTTAAAATAACGCAATATTTACGAAACACTTAAAATATCGCCCAATTAATAAGGCTAAAGAAGCAATGATGCTTAATAATATGCCGAAATAACAAATGTCTAGTGGAACTGCGGTATCGCTACCGTGGCTTTTGATTGCGATATATATCCATTAAGACTTACACGATATTTAATTTAGGAGATATACAGTTCAAGGATAACATAGAAATAATCTTTTAGTGATTTATATTGAGATATATTAAATGAGAATAGACACAAGGATTTGCATTTCAAATCTCTGTAGTATTTTGACTCTACAAAGATTGTAATAAAGCTTTCATTTTTTTTGATGGTTCAGAGAAAAAAATAACTTCTGTAAACTATAGTTATGTAAACTATAAGTATTTAGTAATACTCACTATTTAAAAATCTGGGTATTTATTAAATTTATTCTGGTATCTATTTAAGTATTTCTATGTATTAGAATCGTTGACTAACACCCATAGCACAAGCATATAATTTGCTTACTTTGGGGTTGGATTAATTTGTGTGACTTGTCCAGGGATATTTATTTATTATCATTTTTTTTTTTCGTGAAGATTAATAGATGATTAATTACTCGCCGCTTTTGAATTGTAAGTAATATAAACGATATGTTGCCAATTTGAGGCTAGGATGTTATCCCCCACTTAACCAGAATATGGTAATATTCAACACTGGCAATTTGGCAGCAGGAGTAGATAAAGCTCTTTGACATAAGTGTTTCGCCTCCTAGCCTAATGCCCTTCAAACTTCCATCTATTCTTTACTTTTTGTTAGTTTATATATATATGTTTCATGTGTGCATGTGTATGTCACTGAACTCCTCCTACACGACTTTAGCAATTTTAATGAAATTTATTTTGTGTGATCAAGGGGATTCGAGAATAATTGAGATTCACAACTTGGTCCGCTATAAAATATTTCTTAAATATTATTTTTCATTACTAAGTAGTTGTTAATTTTGGAATGTTTTTATCGGAGTCGCCTCTGTGGTCTAGCGGTCCGGGGGTTGGACTTGACTGCATGAGGTCCCGGGTTCGAATCCCGGGTCGGCCAACAAAAATAAAATTGGATTTTTCCAATTTTCTAATAAAAAAAAATGTTGGTCGGGATTGGAAATGTGGCCCGGTTGGCGATTGGCTTGCCACCTATCACATTGTGGGACTTAGTATCTTCGGCTAGTCGTGGGTGCCTTGGTTGTACCTCTGCCTACCTCTTCGGGGATATGGGTGTGAAGATACTTTTTTTTTATCGGATCCAGCAGACTGCAATACTATCGGAGCATCAAATGTTATGTAGTAGCTGTTAATGTCAAGCGATACGAAGTTTGCTGGGTCGGCTAGTTTTGTGTTCGTGTGTTTGTCACTGAATTTCTCCTAAACGACTGAAGCGATTTTGATGCAATTTTTTGAGTGTGTTAAAGGGGATTCGAGAATGGTTTAGATTTACGATTTAGTCCACTTGAAAATATTTTTTTAATTATTTTTTATTTGTAATTAATCGTTGATTTTTTAATGTTTTACATTGGGTCTGGCAGACTGCGCTACTATCGAAGCATTAATATCAAGCAGTACAAAGTTTGCGGGGTCAGCTAGTCTTCTTATATATAAAAATCAATTACTTTTCGTTAGTCTCGCTAAAGCTCAAGAACGACTGAACCGATTTGGCTAATTTTGTAATTGGATTATTTGTTCAAAGCCAGGGAAGGTTTAAAAGATAAGAAAAAGGGAAATCTGCAAGTAAACTAGGAAAAACGAAATTTTAATTTTTCTCATACAAACGGGTGGAACGAAGTTCGCCGGGACAGCTAGTCAGAAATAAAAAAGTGTATATGACAGAAATGTGTTTTAATATTTGATAAGTCAAGTAAAATATCTTGTTTACAGGCTACTGTGGCTTTTAAACAAGACGGCAGCAAAATAACAACAGAGTAAAACTTTCAGTTATAACAGAAACAATGATTGTATTAGAGAAGGGGCAGTGAAAACAAACAAACATACACATAAACAAGGCTGCGTCACCCGGATGTCGTGCACTAGTTGTGTATGTGCGACTCGTCGTGCGTAGAAAGTATCGTGGGTGCATTTATAGCGAAACGTGACGACTCCAGCGAACGACTTATTTTAAATAAGATCAGATTTTTACGAAATGTTTTTAAATTAATACTCACAATTCTAGGATTAAATAATCAGTATATGAAACATACATTTAATAAATTATGTTAGTACTTAAATTGAAATTTAAGAGTTATTTAAATAGTTAATACTTAAGCTACAGTTTCTGAGGTGTTTTTGCAATTAATAGTAATTTATTTAAAAGTTAAGCAGCATCGGCACTCAAAATTTTTTTCGTCTCTCAAAATTAAGTTTCAGGACCAGTCATTTGAAATATCTCAACCTTTTTTTATGTTTTAATTAATAAAGATAGAAAATATATTTTGGAATAAATTTTAATTGTGATATATTTCGTAAAAACAATAAATATCAGTATTTTTGTAGGGGATGTAGCGAAATGTTTAAGCCTATACAAAGTCAACTATTGTTTCACAGCATATCTGAATAATAAAAATCGCGAATATAGCTTGCAAAAACGAATGTAATATTATATTACCTTATACAAGTACTTGAACAAGTTTTTCATAAATAACAGTTTTTATTAAAGTACAGAATTATTACGTAAGTACCTATTAACCTATCTTTCCATTTTCATATCTTTACTAACATTATAAATGTGAAAATATATCTGTCTGGCTGTTTCGCTTTCCTGGATAAATCCAGTCTCGGTTTGTCATGTTTGTTTCAGAAATCATCTCCCAAATGAGGATTAAAGTTTGTATAAAAATCACGTTGAATTGAATGGATTACAGTTACTCTACACTACAGTGACAAAGTCGCGTGTATACAGCTTCTAATAAAATAAAACTCTCTCAAACATAGAGTTCATAATATTAAGGACGACTCCGATTCTAATATCGTAAGGTGTAAATGGAAACAAGATGTCTGCAAATACCTGACCACACGGACCACTATATATTACCATTATAAGACGTGCTCAATGCCATCGAATACCTAATTACGTGCCCGATTTCTACACTACAAATAATTCTCCTTTGTCCGTATAGGTACAAACAACTACAACGATATAAATCTCTAAACAATCTATCCGTGTACCCTAGAAGCATATTTTATGACTTCATTTATTTTTATTTTTTTATTATCTCTGATTTGAAGGTTGAAGGAATAAAATGCTAATTTTTTTTATCATAAATACTATTTTTTTTTAAAACTTTCAAACATAGTATAGTATTTTAAGATGATATCATATTTTGCAAAAAATAAAGTTAAAAAGATAGGAATATGTTTCACTGTTATGTTTGAAATATTCTTCAAACTTATTTTCATACTTAACAAAATATATACATTAAAAACTTCATTACAATCAGCCAAGTCGTTTCAAAAGAGTGCTTCTTCAATATCATAAGAGATTTAAACGAATGTTACCCGTGGCTTCAAATGCATATTAAAGTATAATTATATAAGTATATATTATTATTATAAGTATATATTAAAGCATATTTAGGCTATTTTGCTGAAACTCGTTAAGATATTAGGATAAAAATAGTCTTCATTTTTCTCCAAGACTTAATCTAAGTCTGTACTAAAATTGATTATATTTGGTTAAGCCGTTTTCATGTGAAAACGTGTTATACAAACGAACATACATACATTCATACCAGCAGTAATAAAATTCCAAATAAAAATATTACAATGGGTATGTCATCAGACAGCAATGGGAAAGTTGAAAAGATAAAACAACCCATACGGAGGCCAAGACTCCACAAAAACCAGGACTGAAGACAATAACTCAAAACTTGGATCAGCCAGCGGGTAAGATGGCGGGACGTCGCTCGTCACTTGTCAAACATCCTCGGACTCATGATAGCCTACCTTCGATGGACGCCTGCCAATTCCTTCCCAACTACGAAAGGCTGTAACGAAAAATCTGAAATCACAAATTCAGATTTTATTCCATTAATATAAAGCTTTAATTTGAAATTTGCGAGTTGTGATTTATAGTAACAATCATCGATATCACAGCGATTGGTAGTGTTTTTTTGGCCTCGACGACCTGGCGGGCACAACGGAACTGCTGGCCTATTGTATGGTAATAATCGCCCGGATTTTGTTCGAGCTCAATTATATTATGAAGCTCAAGCACACGACGAAAGTCAAAAGTCACCCAAGTGTCTTTTGTTATTCGTATTCGTCCACACTTCGAGTCACCGTTACGGGTTGGGTTTGTTAAATAATGATACTTTTTGACGTTGTTACTTGTCGAATTGTTGTTGCCAACCAGGTTTCACCCTAGTTGTAAATATATATGGACAAGCTACAGAAATTTAATTTAACCTCAAAGTAAGCAATTTAGATGCTTGTGCTAATACATACAAATCCTTTTATAGATACCAGAATAATTTTGATTAACACCTAAAAACGAAGACATCTGCATGTTCAATACACAAATGCATACTGTCAAGAATCGAACCCTAGCCTCGTGGTTAGTTGATAGAGCTAGTCTTGTACGCCGACACCTCAAATAGCAAACCCGTCAATAATAAATTATAAATGTTAGTTTTTTTGTATGAGTAGATATTGAATAATCTCAAATTATAAATAAGAAACTATGTAGTATGTACTGGTAACCAAAACAGAAATTAACAATTATTAGTTTTACTATAAAAGAGTTTCTCTATTATAGACTAAATTGAATTCCTCGTAACTGAAGTTTAGCTGCTTTTAGAATAACAAAAATAGTTCAATTAAATTGTTTTTCATTTGGTTGTACCTGTGCCTACTATTTTAAGGACACGGCCTAGAAAACCCTTTTTGACTTTTTTTATACAAATTAATGATATATTGTCTACATTATGTGTATTTGTATCTAAATTAATTTTTGTGGTTATTATTTTGTTATTTGTAAGGTTTGTGGTGTGAACTATCATTCATCACTTTCTATCTCATCAGATAAGATACACTCTATCAAAGCAAAAGTTAATCGTAGCTGTTCGTAGCGCATTGCGTAGACTTACGGTTTTGGTAATTTAAAAAAAAAATGGTAACTTAATTGTCATAGAAAAAAAACGTTTTTATTGCTTACCAAATAAATAAAAAATATAAAACGCATTAAACGTAAAACTTATTAACTTAAAGATAAAAAGAGCCGGCTTTATAAAGCCTAAAAGAAAGCATAAAAGAGATCGCTAGCTTGGCTATAGCCAAGTTAGCGATCTCTTTTATGACAGCTATGTGTAATGGAAATACAATCAAAGAAATGTTCTCTTAATAAATAGAAAAGAGATGCACAAAACATTAAACTGGAATAAATTATAACAATGTAAATTATAAACAGCTTATTTTTTTCCAAGTCTGGGTGAAATAAGAAATTGACATTTTTGAAAATACTGATATTTGCATACGTGCTTATGAAAAAAGACGTGTCTTTTATGAAATAATTATTTGGTTGCCTGAATTTGAGTATGACAAAGCTTTTACAAAAACTATTATTAGATCAACGTACTGTACCTACCACATATATAGTGTGCAAATATGAAACAGTCCATCATAATAATTTAAATACCCCTGTGTTTTACAATTTGTACTGCTGAATATAACACGTTATTTAAATAGCTTAGCGGTTTTTCTATTTACATCATCATGAGGTCTTAAACTTTATTTACGATGGTGTTTGAGGTGAAAATACTTATATATATATATATATAAATATATATATATAGTATAGTTTCAGACCTGCAGATGTTGTAGAGAGTGAAATCAGAAGGCTTTTAATAATAATCAAGACTAGTAGAACTGTAAAAGTCGACTCCTAACTATTTCATTAGGTATCACAACGCGATTTGATAATGTTTTTCAAATAGGATTCGGATTGCAAATGTTACCGAAATAGTATTACATATTTTTTATCAACATCTTAATAGTATATTTGATATTTTTTATCGTCGGCACTTGGTCGAACTTCCAATAATTCACATTTTTATATGAAATTTTGCAAAACAGTACAAGAACCACTTTTACTGTTTTATGAAACGGTACAAGTGTTTCTTTATTTAAAAATATAAATATCGTAATAGTGGTTTCTGGTTATACATTTAAAATCTCATTCTTTTTACGAGTCGCTATAAGATACAAGTTTTACGTGCAACAGTACTAATGTAAAAAAAAAATGTAAATATGTGTAAGTTTTAAATACTGCCGACATAGTAAATATTATTTGAATACCGTCTATTTTAAATTATGTATAACATTGTGTGTTGAAAATATACCGTTTTTCTATGTAGGAATATTGTTCTTGATATTCTTTGGTGCCATAAATTGTTATAGTTTATATCTTTGAAAATGCTGTATGTCAAGTTCTATATTTGAAAACTATAAACTGTGTCAGAATCTATTAACTAGGTGTGTTTAAAATAATTCATAAATATCTAAAATAACAATTTTTTTTTCTACATTTGGTATGTAGGTAATTCGTAGATATTATTTTAATGATGACATTGACAATTTTGTATTTTACTTTATCATTACGTGAGAAGACTAATTTATTTAAATATTAATCACAATATTAACCAACTGTCTTCGAAAAAGAGCGTAAATACATAAATATCTCTAATAAATTGCATTGTTTCCATGATTGGCACCTATTGAAACTGCATTGTGTATTTTTGATATATATGAAAAAAAAATATTTCCGCTGTTTCACTTAATACTAAGTGAATAAGTGCAAGTGTTTATTTCATAAAAAAATACCATTAAAATATTTAATATATAATATAAAAACACTGGTAGAGAACTGTGCAGTTTGTCTGGGAAGGGATCCATCGAATTACTCCTGCCATCATAACTGTCATGTTCCGGTCTGGAGGTTAGGGTAGCTGATAGACTTATACAATATACCTTCCATATAGGCCTCAGCAGTGCGATGCACCTGTAGCTTTTTGGTGTCTGTAGGCCACGGTTATTTCTTACCATCAGGAAAGGAAGAAAGATATGATTGTTCGTTTTAACATAAAAACCTCTATTCAAATTTTGGAACGAACTAGGATGGTCGAATTGACCACCAGACTAAACACCGTAATTTACCATACAAAGGCCTACATAATGGTTGCACAGTCTCATGTATATAGATAGATACATAATCAGATTTCAGATGACACATATTAAATACATGTCCCTTGTATATAGAAAGATAGATACATGTTTCAGAGTAACTATAATAAACACATCCAGATTCAGAAATGCATGCTTAATGTTACCACACAAATGTTTGCCCCCCTTGAGAATGGAACCCTAACTTGACGGTAGATAGATAACCTCTCGAGTAATGATGGCTAATGATGTTTTTCCTTTTACCCGCCGCTCCTTGACATTCAGCAACACGTGACGAAATGGAGCGTCTTCTCAAATCAGATGTTAATTTTATTACTTTGATAGTTTAGTGGTGATAAATATCAAGGATTTTTAAACAAATTGTATCGATAATGGTCATTTTATTAATAATAAATATTTGACGCCCCTGACTTTATCAGTATCAAATAACATGCGGTTTTGAAAGATATTGAAAATGACATTAAAATATTTAGTTAAAAATTTTACTATATTTAATAAAGAAATAGTATCAGAAGTAGGTAGGTAGGTAAAGGTACATAACCAGGGTACACATGACTAGATAAAGACACTAAAACTCTCACAATGTGATAGGTGGAAAGCCTATCGTACAACCGGGTGCATATCCAATCCCAGCCAACGTTATTTTTTATTAGTATTTTTTTTTAGATATTGGAAGGCAAACAAGCAGTAGGATTTCATGATGGTGAAAAATTCACGCCCCTAAAGACACCAAAGTTGGTAATGGTGCGTTGCCAACCTGAGGCCGGAATGTTAGACCTCGAAAAAAAGTATGTTTACCGGCTACCATACCCTCCGAACCGGAACACGTCATGACGTTATGGTGGCAGGAATAGGTAAGGCGGTGGTACCAATCCGGGTAAGTCGCTGCGAAACTCTACCACCAAGTCAGATGACACGGTGCTAGTGACAGTAAGCCTATGCTTGCCTTTTACGAGCTGCTTGGCAGGAAGGCAGATGGTCTATTCTGCAAAAGAGCCCGGACCAAGACGGGGAAAACCAAATAGAAAATACATATTTATTCAGCGCTCTACCACGAACTTAAGCGAATACGACGGAGAAAACTCGAAGGAAAGAGTATACTGGATGTCCGTGGGCGGCGGTGATCACTTTCCAGTACGCAACCCCGTGTTCGTTTGCCTCCTATTTATAAAAAAAAACGATGGGTTGCACTCCGGGAGTGCCGGCAGAAGTGAAAACTTTAATATTAACGTTGTACATTTTTGATATTTTGGAATGTTAAGGGAATATTTTTTTACGGATTGGTTTAACTATCAGTGTGAGAGTACTATCATTTATGTGGTGGAATAAAATATTCATTTATTGCGCTATCGTACACAAACATGACAACACGAACATTCGCACAAGCGCCCTTACGATTTTCAATCAGGTCACGTGCTAAAGAAGTCTTCACTTCAAAAACTACCCTCTAAACCCGAACTTGTTGGTACTAATCTATATTTTAGCCTTTGCTCGTCTCGTACAATTTGCCTGGCAAATAGGCATATGGTCTATTCTAATGAACTGGGAATGAACCACAAGAAAAATATAATAACAGAATATACTAATAAATAATTTCTTAAAAATGGCAATATCTAAATAACTTGCTAATCTTATCTACTAATACAATTCCCCCTAAATACCAATTACATGAGAACAAATGATTTATAAGAAATAAGAGTAAGTGGGCAATCCCTGACCCCGTGCGCAAGCCGCGTCCCTTATCCATGAATCAACCGAAATTCGTAGCAATCGGCCTAAAACACATCAAAGCAAACCGCGCTCGTAACATTCAATATTTATCACCTTGCCTCCACACCGAACACCGTAAAATGTTTATACCGTGATTGAAAAACGTAATTCCTACACAAAAAACTACTCACTCGCCTTCACTAAGTTTTATTGAAAATCCTTATAAAATATTCGATTGGACACGGATTAGGCGCGTCCGTGTGGCTACTGTTGTATATACTGAGTTATTGGCTATATTTCCAACGGAATAACGTTATATCTAAATAGGAGGCTATTATAATTCAAACCCAGTAAAACTGCACAAAAACTTTAATATTATATCGTATTAGCTGTTTCCCGCGGAGTTGTCTGCACGGTTAATGGTCCCACAGGAACATTTTTTCTGGATAAAAACTGTCTTATGTGCTAATCCAAGTCTAGTGTGTGCTAAATTTCATGAAAATCGGTTCAGCAGTTTTTGCGTCAAGGAGTAACAAACAAACATACAAACTTTCACACTTATAATAGTAATCGGATAAGTTAATAGTTGAATACATACTTTTTTATTAAGTATAACTCAAAAATCAAGGTACAATGATAAATGGCAATCCTTTTGCATATCGTATACTTATTCGATCCCGGATAACGATGTTTTTATTTAAAAATTGAAAAACTGGTTTTAAGTTCCGAATCCGGGAATCGAACCCAATACCTGTAGTCAACACCAACATCGGACTAATAGAACACAGAGGTGATAAAACTCATGAAGCGCTGAACTAATTGCTATAAAATTGATATGGAACTAAATTGGAACTTGTTCGAATTTAAAAAGAATTATCCAAATCGAACTCCTTAAAAAGTTATGCGTGGTCTAACATAAAAATAGCTCGTCAAATGTGAGTCAGGCTCGCGCACTGAGGGTTTCGTACAAACCTTTTGTGGACATTTTACTATGTGATAGCTTCGTACCAAATTTCAAAATTTCAAGTTCACGGAAAGTACCCTACATGTAGATTTTAATTCCCTTGTGAGTTTTGAAAATTTGCAACATAAACTGCTATATCTTTTGATTGCGTTTACTTAGAGGTTTAATTCAAAGGACAGTAGATTTGAGTCATCATCATCATCAGCCGGAAGACGTCCACTGCTGGACATAGGCCTTCCCCAAAGAGCGCCACAAGTCACGGTCACCAGCCGCTTGTATCCAGCGTCTCCCCGCGACTTTGACCAGATCAGTCCACCGGGTGGGAGGTCGTCCAACACTACGCCTTCCGGTGCGGGGCCGCCACTCGAGAACCTTTCTTCCCCAGCGCTTTTAGGTTCTGCGACTTATTATTCTTGGACTTGAGTATTTGATGTAAATCTTAGCTTGATTCCTCCACGCGATCCGAAGTAAAACATACTTAACAGACGGACGTACAGACAACAAAGCGATCCTGTGAGGGTTCCTTTTTTTCCTTTCGGGGTACAGAACCCTCCCAATTTTTTCCGTTGCTTTAAAAATAACATTATTTGTAACCTTTAACTAAATATGATATAATTTATTTCAAAAATCTAACAAAGGAAATAGTCACGGTAATAGGAACAATATATTATACTTAATGATTAGTAAGTAGGTATTAGTGCTCGTTTATTTAAAGAACGTTGTTATTTTAAAGTGCCATAATTTTGACAGTATGATTTTTAACATTATACTTACTTTTTTATGAAGATAATGGAAATTTCATTGAAACCTTAAAATATATAGACCATGTCGGTGATCGAGAGGTTAGCGTATACGCCTAACGCCACCTACCAGTTGCGAGTCTCGTGTTTGGTCCTCGATGGGGGCTGGCATTTGCGCGATGAACATTTAGGTGTGTTTATACATTTATTCTGGTATCTATTTATGTTTATTAGCATCGTTGACTAGTACTCATAACTCAAGCATATAATTGGCTTACTTTAAGATTAGATTCAATTTGTATAATATTTCCAGGGATATTTATTTAATTTATTTATTATTATAGGTCCTACAAGAACTAGGTAAATGAATTTCCAAAATGTTATAATAAAATCATCTTTCCTTTTAATTTCTTAGTTAGATGCTCAGGTAATTGTTACATATTGAAAAAGATTCCATAATATGTATTTACACAATACTTCTCAAAATGGGGCTCAAAATAACGATAGGTTTTAACTAATATTTTTTCATCCACAAGTTTGAATTTGACATTATAGTATTTTATTTCTAGAAGGCAGTGTTTTAGGTAGACATGTCATCATCAGTCATAAAGGACTTAACTTTTCCATTTACCTTCCATTTAGTTATAGCACAGAATAAATATGATAACAGTATCTATAAGTTACAAATGTGAGGGAGCGTGTGGGAGAACATTTCTTATTAAATAATTTTATTATTTGGATGCATATGCATGGAAAACATTTTCACAGTCAATGAATAAATAAAAAAAACATTTTAAAATAAAAAAAAAATAATTATCATATTTCAATTACACTAGAGTATTACTAATTCATTTCATTTATATATTGCCAGGCAAAACATATTGTGTCATAAAGAGACGGACTACTTTACATACAAAGTTCGCCCTGGAATAAACAAACACTACATAATGCTTAAAGTATTCTAATCATTCAATACTTTTATCCGAAAACAAATCTGTATCATAAAAACTTTCTTTTAAAACTTCATCTACAAAAAATACGAGATTTGAGGTTATGTGCTTTTGGAAAGATATACTATTTCACTAAAACTGTTTAAATTATGTAAAAATGCTTTGTAATATTCTAAAGTGGTCAACCAGCAACTTTCTCAAGTAATAAAGATTTAAAACAAATATAAATATTATGAGCAAAGATATTTGAAGTCAATAGCATATAAGAGTCAAATCTCAAAAGATTTAATTGTCAAGTAGATTGTTTATTTTTTTGCAATTCAGCAAAAAAATTTAGATGTAACGTATCGTAATTTTTTGGAGATTTTTTATTATTATTTTTAAGTATTTTTCGTAACCAGACCATTTTTAAGCCGTATCCAATATTAACACTTTTGTAGTTCATAGCGGCAAAGATTGTAAAACTAGAAGAATAATTTAGTCTTACGTCATGAATGCACTCGTGATATTCCTTTTAAAAATATAATTAAATTAGTAAATGTCCGTTACAAATCATTAATATCAAATTAAAATAATATATAAAGGAACAATTTTAAAATTAATTAAAGTTTTATGTTTGTTGTACTCAGGGCGGATTTGGTCCATGTTCCTTACCCGTTCAAAAGTGAATGAGTTTATCAATGTCATTTCCAGTTTGAAAGAAAATTTGATTATATTAAATTCAACATCATTATTGCAAGTGTATTTCATAGTCACATCATACTTGTAATTCTACTCTACTAATCTTGCGCTACTTCTACTACTTATAACTTTGAGTGACATTACATATAATGTAGAAACTTATCTTCACGCCCAATTTCCTTTTGGAATAAGCAGATGTAAATTGTAATAGAGTGCCAAGGACCACGATTCTCACAGATCTCAATTATATGTATAATAAAACTTGTCTATGTGGAGCATTCACTACTCTTTGAATACAATACTCTACAAAGAATGACTGATGAAAGATTGACGAAGCAAATATATAATGCGAATCCACATTAGATATAGGTACCCGGGGAGACCTAGGTTGATATTCCACGATTAAATCGCTCGGGTGTTATCCGAAGGTGGTGTCAACAGTCTCCGGAAACGGCATGTTTCTGTGAAAAGGGTTGTGAATGTAGAGGAAGCCAGAAAGGTTTGAAAAATCGTGTGATTCTGCACTCGATACTCTCTGCCTACTTTGTAAGGGATTTGGCATGAAGATGTGTATGTGTATATTGTAATATCTTCTAAAAATCCGTCTGCCTGTTTGTCTTCTAATACTACCAAAACTCTTTGGAGACAGTTGACACAGTTCATATTTGGTATGTACGAGGCGGCTCCAAGATCCATTCACACAATGGACTCATGCGCCGCTCCGGCAGTCGATACATCAAACAACACCGGGTTGTGAGTTATACCCGCCTGCGCCGGTCGCACCAAACACTCACATGGCTTTATATCGCCGAACATAGACTAAGTTATTAAAAAGTAAAAAAAAACTAAACCACTCATTAGCCATTACTTACGAAATATTTCTCTCATCGGCAGGACGTGAACATTTTGTCAACTCTTTTCAGTATTAGCTGTCATGTAGATAAGTTGGTGATATTAAAAGAAGTTAAGTCCGACTGGTGATAATATGAAGTTTTTAGTCTGATTGAATTTCTATCATGTAAAAAATACTAACATTTTAAAAGACTAACTAGCCGTTACCTCCGAAATATTTCTCTCATTAGTAGGACGTGAACATTTTGTCGACTTTTTTTACTATTAGCTGTCATGTAGAAAAAAAAGAAAAGAAAAAATATTTATTTGCGGAATATGAGTGTTACAAAGGCGTTTTTACATAGTCTACCAACTTGTGGTGTGCAAATATTTTAAAGTTATTAATTAAATTAGTTATTTTAATTATTTTCTCACTATTTAAACACTGTTTATAGTATTGATTACATGATTATTTATTAATATAAAAAAAATTTAGAATATAAATTAATTGATCCCTATATACTAGATAAGTTGTTGATAATTAAAAAAAATATGACCTATGATAATATGAAGTTTTTAGTATGATTAAATTCCTATCATGTGAAAAAATAACGTATTAAAGTAAAATAAAGTATCTTCACGGCCATATCCCCGAAGAGGTAGGCAGAGGCACAACCAAGACACTCACGACTAGCCGAAGACACTAAGTCCCACAATGTGATAGGTGGCAAGTCTATCCCCAACTGGGCACATATCATTTTTATATAATCATACTAAAAACTTCATATTATCACAAGTCAGACTTTTTTTAATTACCACCAACTTATTTACATGACAGCTAATACTCGAAAAAGTCGACAAAATGCCGATGAGAGAAATATTTCGGAGGTAATGGCTAATGAGTGTATTAATATAGTGAGGTCTAGCGGTCCGGCGTCGGTCCGGCTATTCGGCTATCAGAAATGTGTCGCTTCTGCGGTTGTCTAGTCTGCAGCGAGCAGTGAGCAGTTGACATAAGGCGAACGACATAATGTTTAATTAGTGTTGTGTCCACAGACTATTGACTCTTGCGCCTACCGCTGCGATTCTCTGAACTGCCCACTAACTCCCGTCACATTGTTGGTTCTGACCACTTGTTAAATTCTTAATACCGTCTTTTGTTTGTAATGACGCGATGACGATATGATTGGTCAAACGTAGCCCTGGCCAATATATTTCCAGACGGTAGTAAGCATTGGCTTGCATCTTGCATCTGTCTGGATTTAATCTAAATTTTATAATGATTGGAAAATAGAAACGAAGTGTCCTCTAAAGTCATCTATGTTGGAAGAAGTGCTTACACCCATCTAAAAAGTCTTTTATATGTCAACTAGCACTTACCGCGGCTTTGCTCGCGTGGCAGTTAATATATTTACTCATTATATCCTATTAATAAGGACTTTCATAAAACATTCAACCCCTATTTCACCCCCTTAGAGGAGAAAGTATCTTCTGTCTGAGCACCGTAACTCTACAGCGGATAGGTGGCTTTCTTTATTTGAAATCTGACGTCATCGAGATGGTTTTCATCTATAGTTAATTAACAACTGTCCAGGTGTTCATGGTCATCAGCTCTTTTGTTAGCATCGGAATGAGTATTAGACGCACTAACTAACTAACTAATAGTTAAAACACTAACAAATGCACGCATTACCGAGTTGGACTGACGATGAAGCTCGAAGTTAGAAGCCTGGAATGCCTCTTGGTAAACCCATCGAGTTCGGACTCGTTAGATAGGTCTTAAATAGTTCTGTTCATATTTTCTGATGACGAGAACTTGATGACAATGACCTGTTGAAAGAACTAGAAGGTGGCCGATGGATCAAAGTTTAAAAGTTAAGGAATTAGGTTTCGTATTCCTTTGAAGATTATTTAACGCACATCAAATGGTTTTTTTTATTTTGTGATTCTTCAATTACCTGTCTTTCCTGGTAGCCTGGCATATATGGCTTTTAACGATAAGACTGCCATGTGCCCATTTTTTTGTAATGATTTTGTTCCAAACATATGTTATTTTAAGAAGAGGAGGCAAACGAGCAAGTGGGTCACCTGATGGAAAATGATCACCTCTGCCCACAGCCATCCGCAACACCAGGTGTATCACAGATGCGTTGCCAACCTTAAAGGAATGAGTTAGCTCTTTTCTTGACGGTTCCTAAGTCGCAATTGTTTGGGATTCCGTAAATGATTCCACAAAGGTGTTATGCGGGTAATAAATGTCTTCGTAATCGCACAGTTGTAGATCGCTACGCATCAAGATGATAGGTATGATACCTTAAGATTTGACGCGATGTCCGAAGGTGGAAATCATTGGCTGGAATTAAACCAAACAACTCCTTAGAGCATTCCTCTTGATAGATGCGGTAGAGAACACTGAGTGACCCAACATCTCTACTCAACACCAAGGAATCAAGCCGATTGGTTATTACCCGGTCATTGGCAACTCGAGTTGCTATATGTGAAATGCGGTCAAACGGAAGGAGCTGGTATGGTGGAGCCCCTGGCCAGAGTTGAGAACAGTACTCCATATGAGGCCGAATTTGCGCTTTGTATAACTGTAAGCGATGGGTGGGCTTCAAATACTGTCTCGCTTTATTGAGCACACCAAGTTTTTTAGAGGTTATTTTAGCCTGCTCCTCCAGACGACCACGAAATTGAACATCACTCGAAATGTCAACGCCGAGTATACCAACGCAGACTGTGGCAGTTAGGAAAACGCTCTCAAATCGAGGTTATGCGACAAAGGGAGTCTTTTTAGCGGAAAACGCGCAAACTTGTGTCTTGATAGGGTTAAATTTTGTTTGTGTTAATATTGTACAATAAAGAAGAAATAAATAAGGGATGTGCCGTAAGTTAGATGTGTGTAAGGCTCTGTCTGTGATATTATAACTTTTGAAAGGAACCTGTTGTTGGAGTTTTTTGATTTTTTTTAGTTTTAATATCATTTATACTTAAAAATTAATATCTACATATTTCCCTTAGCCATTGTACGAGTATTACACATGAATGGTGGGACCGAATTCACTTATTCTTCTTTTGTTGTGATAATTAGGAAAAAAATCAGGAGAAGGCTTAAAACAAAGAGAAATGTAACTTTATTTTAAATGTTGAATAATGCGAACAAAAAGTGATGTGAAAATGTGTTAGTTAAGTGTTAAAATTATATTTTGGTAAGTGATAAACAATTTCATAAAACACTACACATCATTTAACTAGTTTTAGCGCTTACTTAAGACAGGAAAATGTGTAATGGGTGTGATAGTATTATTATTAAAATAGCTTTTACAATTTTTCACGTTTGTCAAGTTCAAGTGTAACTAACTGATCTATGTATCGTTTATCAGACGACACGTTAAGAATTAATGATATGTGACTAATAACATAAATATTCACACAGGATAAGTATGAGTGATGTAACTTGCCTCATTATGTTAATCGTCAGCTATATTATAGACCGTGTCAGCACTAGCGTCGGGACGCGATGAACGCATCGCCGGCTTATGGCATTTATCAACTAGAGCAGTCTACGCGGTAGATTGTAATGCAGCGGCTAATCCGTAATGGTACTATATACTGGTACATTTCTGATAAATAACGTCGATGATCGGCATTTTCCGTTTGCTTTGGGTAGGGTAGTCGGTAGACGTGTACACTTAGCTTAAGATCACAACCGTACTATATCGAAGTACCAGTAGCAGAGCTCTTACTGGCAGAGCCGACTGCTTGTGCGCTATGTTGTAATATAAATAAAAGTAAAATTAAAAATGTTTTATAACCTTCGAGAAAACCTCCATGTAACGTAGCTAAAAACATCTTGACTATGTTAGATTTTAATCGAAAAATTTGGATCGAAAATGGTTCAACTGTTTAAAAGGTTTGATACCATAAACAGACACACATTGACACATAGACACGTCGAACGGAGGTTAAAAATCGACTATGGTAAAACTGTGATCAATCTACTTAATATCTAAACTTACCTTCACTTTTCAATCTTACTTGTTTGTTTGGTCAAGCTATTCACAAATTTTCTTATTTGACATATTTATCACTTCCTCACCAACTACAAAACTTCGATAATTGAGCGATCAAGAGAAACCTATAACAATATCGAATTTCAACCCTTTTGTAACTTACTTTTGTCATGTCCGTCCTTTTTTGACCCATTGTTGATTTATAAGTGGGAAAGAGATGGTGATAGACACCAACGTACAGGTGGAAGTGACCACCGGTCATCGGTATCAAATTACATATTACGTTCGAGTCGATGTGAAATTTATCGAGTCGAACGATACTTGTATGGAGTAACGCGGTAAAGTCGTGTTTGGGATCTGACCGTTGGGTTTGGATGTTCGTGTGAATTGAATTAATTTGAATTGAAATCTATGAGTAAATTGAGATAGAGTGAAAGGCACTATTGGGTTACAAATTGAATTGACGTTTAGAAGTTATAAACAGCTGCTTGTTATGTTTACCCGTTCACACTCAGGACTATCAGACAGTTCGTTAGAATATACGACAATTTAACGTTTTAGTTGAATTTTGCCTGAAATAATAATAAATAAATTTCCCTGGACAAGTTACGAAAATTGAATCTAACCACTACCTAAGTAAGTAAATTATATGCTTGTGTCATGGGTGTTTCAACGATACTATTTAAAACGATACCAGATACTTAAATAGATACCAGAATAAATTTAATAAACACCCAGATCCGGAAATGCAGACATCTAAATGTTCATCACACAAATGCTTGCCCCCATCTTGAATCGAACCCGAGCATCGCAGTTGGCCAGTATAGTTAGGCGTGTACGCTAGCCACTCGACCAACACATCAACGATTGCTGGAAACATCCCTGATAAGTAAAAACTTGTAATAAAAACATAATTTTTGTTATACATTACTATTTGCTATTGTTTAAACTTTAAAATAAGCAAAAATATATTTGTCATTCTCTGTTGTAATGTGAACTTACTCAGGAAAGAAATGTTTGATGTATCTTTATTCATTTCGGTGGCAGTTTCTGTTCTTTTTACAGGTAATTTATTTTTTAGTTTGTAATATGATACGAAAAGTAGTGAGGAGAACCAACCGTTTCGCAGATGATTTTATCCTTTGTCTGGGTTTAAGGCTACGCCGCTTAATCTGATCCCTTATTCTTTTCAATCATGTCCGGACTTTCCTGATATGGATGTTCCTTATGTTAATTTTTTTTAATTTTATTCTGACCATATTCGTTTACTAAGAAATAAAAAAAATGTAGTCATTATGTGTTAATATTCTTCAACGTATAAGCTGTTGAAGTTTCTAATTAACTGAGCTGGTAAATGGTCTCATAATAATGCTAAAAAAAGTAAGTGTCTTCACGCCCATATCCCCGAAGAGGTACGCAGAGGCACAACCAGGGCACCAACGACTAGCCGAAGATACTAAGTCCTACAATGTGATAGGTGGCAAGCCTATTGCCAACCGGGCACATATCCAAACGCGGACAACGGTTTTGTTTTTAATTAGGAAATTGAAAATATACATTTCCTATTTTTTTTGTTGCCCGACCTGGGATTGAACCCGGGACCTCAAGAAGTCAAGTCCGACGCCGGACTACTAGACAGAGAGGCTATTTTATTTGTAATGTGCTTAGAAGTGTTTCGGTTAAATATCATACCTAAGAAGCATCCAAAAATAGTGCTATAGTTAGAATAATGAGTGCTTAATTCTAGCATAAAATATAATAAAGCAGTTATTCGATAAATTCGATCTATCGATTTCATCGCTTCCATGCGCTGTTTCGACCACGTGACAAAATATGTAAAACCTTAAAAAAATATGTAGTGTTCTGATGCATAAATTGTGTTACCATTAAATATCATCAAAATTCGTTTAGTGGTTTTTTTGAGTGAAAGAATAACAAACATCCCTCTATCTTCACAAACTTTTGCTTTAATAATATTATTAGGTTGGAATTAGTAGCAAAAATTAATTAATTAGATATTCGTTAAATGGCAAGTAATATTTTTAATTATCAACCAAATTTTATGTAACCTGGTGTAAAAGATAACAATATATGTAGATTAATTAATAATATACAAAGTATCTGGCTCCTGGCCAAGTTTGGGTTTAATAAACATAAATGATAAACAGCATGTCCATGTTATACAAACAAGGCAAGATTAGCCCATGGAATCGGATAAAAACGAGTAATAAGCGGTTGACACGAGCTAACATTGCGGAATATTTAATCCACATCCGCTGGCTTGCGACCTGACTTCTGCCTACTACTTGCTCAAATTTCACTTTTTTTTTATGATATAGGAAGGCAAACAAGCAGACGTATCTGAAGGTAAGAAATTTACGCCGCCTAGAGACACCAAAGGTGGTAATGGTGCATTGCCGGTTGGCAAGGTCGGGATGTTAGGCCTCGA
>NJDC01001839.1:94611-129360 GCA_002245475.1 Calephelis virginiensis | reverse complement strand
CCGCCTAGAGACACCAAAGGTGGTAATGGTGCATTGCCAACCTGAGGTCGGGATGTTAGGCCTCGAGTAAAAGTAAGTTTACCGGCTACCTTACCCTCCGAACCGGAACACATTCATGACGTTATGGAGGCAGGAATAGGCAAGGCGGTACCAATCCGGGCGAGTTGTTGCGAAACTCTACCACACAGTCAGATGTCACGGTGTTAGTGACGGTAAGCCTATGCTCGCCTTTTACGAGCTGCCTGGCAAGGAAGGCAGATGGTCTATTCTGCAAAAGGCCCGGAACAACACGGGGAAAAATTTCATTGACTTCTGCACTTTAATATGTGGTAAATATGTGACTTCTTAGGCCATACATTGCACATGCGAAAGTCTGTATGTCTGTTACAATTTACAGATAAACAGCTGGATCAATTTTGATGAAATTTTATGCACATAGGTTAAAGATTCAAGTTCAAACATAGGTTACTGTTTCTCAAAAGATTACGTTTAGGAACTAATGATTGTATAAAAATCTATTTTACGCTAACAACATAAACAGCTTAAAATATACGAGTATAAATCTTCTGTAATGTGATTGTTACCTAAGTCATTATAATTATAATCAGCTAAACCAATTTTAATAAAATGTTGTATTGGATTAAGTAGATAGCACTGCTATAGAAGAAGAGAATACTCCTATAATATAAAATAAGTACCACGTAATTCAGGTAAAGGGAAAAATGAGTTTCGTGTCACAGCACGAGTCGAAAGAAAGAGCAAATAAGAGATTTGAAAATGGTTTTCTTCATTATTAAGACTTATGCTCTTGAAGATTTTGTATTTTATTGAGAAGAAATTAATTCTTAAAATAGTTAGTGCCGGTATTACGATCTTGAGGAACGCCTATATAGTGATAACTTTACGTCGTGAAGGGGGACTTTCTTTTGCTCAAATGAATAGATCATCTACCTCCCTGCTTGACAGTTCTTAGCAAGCGAGCCTAGGTTAAGGAGATGGTGAATGGCAATGTGACCCTATCTTTCACCTAGCCGAGTGGTGCAAAGGTCGTCTTTAGGTTTTTAACCGGTTTAGATTTCACATAACCTGTTGCTCTCCTCTCGGGGTATCTGGGGAGATTTTCCAAACGTAAAAAAGGCTAAATAGCTCTGTGCTCTGTGTAAAGATTACTTTTGGTGAAGTGTTGTGTAGCAAGTTGCCTAGTTCTTCTTTCTTTCTTTAGGTTTTGGCCTTCACGTTAGTATTTAGCCATTAGTCAAGTAGTGATTTGCATCAAAATTTATATCAATTTAAATTTGTCATCAGTCATAAGTCGTCAGTAAGTCATATCAGACTCTTGGGTAAAACGGTGGCCTTTTTACACAAGCTCATGTAATGAGTTTTGGCGGCAAAGAGGAAATATACGATACGCTATTTTCTTCATGATTATTTCATTTGTGCACTTTCACTGAACAAAATTGTACAACATGCCACCAAAATTGACTAATTTCACTCAATATTAACACGAAATTCAATAATTATGAAAAAACTTCGACCATCTTTTCTCTCGATGGCGCCAAAACTCCTGGTTGCCTAGTTAAGGATTAACTTGTATTTTATATTTTGGCACCATAGTGACAATGGTGCTAATTCTGCTTTTCACAAACTAAACTTATTTTAGATGCATGCTATCTTTTTCAAATGAATCAAAAATAAAACAGATGGAACGTTTTAGGCATGTCAGATTAGTCCGGACATGTCAAACTGTGACGTTTTCAATCAGCGTTTTCCGGGTGATAGATTAAACATCTGTAGAAATGACGCGTACGCTCTAATTTGACAGCAATAAAAGTATTTTGTCTCTTTCTGTTACTTTCGTTGAAAGAAGACAGCGATAACTTAGCCAGCTTGAAGATACTTTTACTAAATTTATTTAGAAACACAAGTTGATAGTGTATGTAATGTTAAGTGGCGTTTAGACAAGACGATCCTTAAAAAGTCAAATACATGGAGTTCTTTCTTCAAACACTCGAGAGCAAACTGTCGGTTAGTGAACAAACACTCGGTGCATCAGCGAAATGGACAATCCAATATTAGACAAAACATTATTATGAATGACTTTAGACTATAAGGTCCAAACTCACAAGTAATGCTGGATTATTTTACGAACTAAAGTAACGGCAAGCTACGATGGCAGGTTTGAAACATTATTACAATAGTGATGTTTATGTCAAGTTTGTTACTGAACTTATAACCGAATGCCAGTTGAATTCGTACGTTTCTACATGTATAAATGATATGGCAAGCAAAAGCTCATGAAATATTTTTAATAAAACAATTGTCTAAATTTCCACTTTGATACGACAAACGTCAAACCAGCAATTATAACGTGCCGCTACTACAGTGTTAATAATTTTAATTCCGTCAGTATAGTAAGCAAGCGAAATATCGAATAAGATAGCGAATAAGCACATTACTTTCCCGGTCGCGGTAGTAAGGTAAAGCATAGATGTTATAAAAAAAAGAAAGAAAAGAAAAACATTTATTTGCGGAATATGAGTGTTACAAAGATGTCTCAAAATTATTTAGGCGTTCCAACATATTCTACCAACTTGTAGTGTGCAAATATTTAATAGGTATTAATCAAATTAGTAATTTTAATTATTTACTTACTATTTAAACATTGTTTTTTCTATTGATTACATGATCATTTAATGATACAACAATTTTTAAGAAAGTACCTACCGTATCTATACCGTAAAGTACCTCAGTACCGTATATCTACCGTAAACTACCCCCGTTTCCAAACCTAGCCAGACAGGAGAAGAAAAGGCGAAACAAATTCCTCCGTAACCATCATTACTGCAATTAAAATAGTCATATTAGAAATACTTTATACTTTTACAGCATCATCAGGACTTTAAAAAAGTGAAACCGGTTGGCTAAAGAGTAACGTAAAGTATTAAATAAAGTGTATAGTGGATAAGTACAAGTGTTTACTACAAAAAAGTGTGTATACAATGGAATTCCACTAAGTGCCCGGTTTGATACCACCGCCTTACCTATTCCTGCCGCTATAACGCTAATGACGTTGCCGTTGACGTGTTCCGGTTCGGAGGGTAAGGTAGCCGGTAAACTTACTTTTGCTCGAGGCCTAAAAACCCGGCCTCAGGTTGGCAACGCACCATTACCACCTTTGGTGTCTCTAGGCGAATTTGTTACTATCGGGAAATCCGCCTGCTTGTTTGCCTTCCATTATCATAAAAAAAAGTGCCGACGATAGCAAATATAGATTCTAAACACTGTCTTTATCAAAGAATTAGCGATAGTGAGATCTGACGAAGATTTCAAAGAAGAGTTAATTTAAATGAAAATGGTGTAAAAATGTGAAAGGGTCTGTTGTTTCAGCCATATGCAAAGAATCGCAGATGAAAGGTTGACAGAATAGATATTGTTTGCAAATATTGATGTAAGTACATATATTATAGACACCAGTGAAGACCTGTGGCATTCCACGATCAAACTGCATGGTTATTATGCTAAGGTATCCAGGATCTCTTAAACTAGTGCATCTGTATAAAAGAGTAATGAAAATGGAGGAAGTTAGGTAGGTCTGAATGGATCGTGACATTGGTCGATCTGTACTCTCTCCAATAATAATGCGGTCGATTCCGAACAAACATTGCACAATATTTTACAAAATAAAAATATTTTCTCACATTTTTTTTTCATTTTGATAACATCAGAAGTCAGGAAATAAATAGTTAGGTAGGTAATAAAAGGTGAAAAATGGACACGGATGTGACGAAGCAGGAAAACCAGTGCTATAGCCTATCCTATCGAACCGCTTCAGCTCATTAAAAAATATATGCCTTTGATTGTCAAGCCTAATCTATTGATGTTATCTTTACGACATACATATAAAATAAAAAATATTATCTATCTTTTCATTTAAGTTATATCTATTAATTTTAAACTTGTGATAAACTTTTGAGTTAAAGATATAAATGATACAAAATTTTAATAAATTGATATCACACTCGTCAATTTATTAGAAACTAGCCGATGCAGCGAACTTTGTATCGTATCATGTACGGGATTCATTGGAAATTAGCCGATGCAGCGAATTTTGTATAGTATCGTGTAATTTTGCTCGGTTTTTCTATTTAAAAAGTTTCTCCTAACAACATATAAACACAAAAAAAGAATTAGCAGAATTTGAATTACACCTGTTCATGCCTAATATATAATAAACATATAGATTTAACAAGTCGTATAGTGATATGCGAGTTCGTTAAAGAAAATTTAAAGAGTTATAGTAAAAGGAGAGGTTTCATAGATCATTGAATTTTTTAAGCGGACGTTAATTTTTTTTAACTTCTTTCTTTCTTTTTTAATATTTTTTTGACTTTCTTTTGTTGTCCCTTTAAATATAACCTAATCTTAAACCTAGTTTATGTTCCACAAACATATTTTAAGGTGAAATAAATAAATATCATTAAAACTTGCGATTTGTAGAAGTTAACCAGTATAACATATCCCAAATTTTTTTATTACTGATTTGCATTATCTAAAGCTATTGTCATTTAATATTAACGTAAAGTCAAAAGTCATAATATGTTTCGCCAAATTAGCATCCTTGTGTTTTATTGTGTATCAGAATAATAAAATTAACATAAACATAGTTTAGAATTTCTCACTAATGCCTTCATATAAACAAATCGGTACAGGAATTGAAACTGGTCGGGCAAGGTGTCGCGGGTATTTGGATCAAGGCTGACGGTCTACATTTAAAGAATATGTTTTGTAAAATGTTGTTATTGTGTCCAAAGATTATCGATTATATTATAGTGACTTTTCTTTAAAGATACATATCAAACGTTTGTTTTGATAGTTGTTTTCAACAATATTTGTCATAGATGTTAATCTAAAGTGGCCCACCTATGTTTTTAGATTAACAACCAAGTAAAAAAGAAAAGAAATACGTATGCTAAATATATTGTTTACTGTTCCCATAGGCGTTGTAGACAGGGTGGAAATCTGTTATGACTAAAAAAGCTTAAAGCTGCCAGTCTTTCAGCATGAACCAACCAATGCAGCTTGCCATTTTTAACAGAATTAGAAACAATTGGTCATTTGCACGTGTCCTATTTTTTTACGAATGTGATTCGATTTCTCCATAATTTCTAAGTCGATTTCAAAAATTCTTTTTTTTTGAAAGAACGCACCTCCAAGGTACTTCCATTGCCATCAAGTTTGGATTTGATAATAGAATCCCAGGAAAGCGAGGAGCCTACTCATTTTTGTGTACTTAGATAATTGACATCGAAATCGAAGTTAGTTACATGCAGTTTTTATGCATTTAATAACATTTTTTATGATATTAGAAGGCAAACAAGCAGACGAATTTCCTGATGGTAAGAAATTTACGTAGCCAAAAGACACCAAATGTAGTAATGGCGTGTTGCCAACCTGAGGTCAGAACTTTAGGCCTCGAGCAAAAGTAAGTTTACCGGGTACCTTAAACTCCGAACCGGAACACGTCATGACGTTAGGGCGGCAGGAATAAGTAAGGCGGTGGTACCAATCCGGGCGAGTCGCTGACTCACGGTCACGGTATTAGTTATGGCAAGCCTATGCTCGCCTTTTACTAGCTGTCTGGCAGGAAGGCAGATGATTTATTCTGCAAAGGAGCCCGGATTGGCACGGGGAAAACACCAACACATCAAGTTTAAATAAATAAAAATGAATAATTTGTCAGAAAATTAAAAAACTCATATGAAGAGTGATCCGCGTACACCAGTATTTTTATCGGTTCATATTCCGTTATTTCCAAAACCAGTATTAGCGCATTTGTGACAACAAACTGGGGACTAATTGTGTAAACTGACGGAGAACAAACACAAAGTATTGACACACGCGCAGTTTAACTATGTGTAGTATATATATGTACAACACTCATTTTAGTCATGATTTAGCGATTTATACTTGTGAGGACTGAGTACTTATACTGCTCAGAACTTGAGCATTATTGTGATATTATTTTGAGTTTTTACTGCCTTCCTTTTTTTGTTTTGTTATTTTTTTTTGTTATAATCGCCTCTGTGGCCTAGCGGTTTGATGTTGGACGTGAATTCCTGAGGTCTTGGGATCTATTTCCGGGTCGGGCAACAAAAAGTAAATGTGATTTTTTTCAATTTTCTAATAAAAATGTTGTCTGGGATTGGATATGTGATCAAGTGGCGATAGGTTTGCTATCTATCACATTATGGGACTTACTGTTTTCGGCTAGTCAGGGATTCGGGCATGAATAATAAATAATAAACAAATAAACATCCCTGGACAAGACACACAAATTGAACCTAGCCCCAAAGTAAGCAAATTATATGCTTGTGTTATGGGTGCTAGTCGACGATTCTAATACATAGAAATACTTAAGTAGATAGCAGAATATATTGAATATACACCCAGACCCAGAAATGCAGACATCTGAATATTCATTACACAAATGCCTGCCCCCGTCGGGAATTGAACCCGAGCCTTGCGGTTGGTCTGTGTAGTTAAGCGTGTACGCTAGCTACTCGACCAACGAGGCGGTCAAGTGATGCAAGTCTGCCAGGGCTTTTCATTTAGAACCCAACACTCTCCTACCCCGTGAGGGACTCAGCGTAAAAATAATTAAGTAAGTAAAATTTTGTGATAATCATACAAAAAATAGAGTTATAAGATTTACTGGAAGTTTGAAATAGTCCTGAACTCAAATTTAGTCTCAGCAAGTATACCTCTTCCTTATTGAGCCTGGATTTCCGAAGATATAAGCAGAGATACAAGTTTTTAGCTAAAAGTTACAGCCGCACACAGAGATTTCAATTAAAATCGAATCTATCATTATGTCACATTTATGTTTAGAAAATATCGGCTTCGTGACTGATTGAAAGATAATTGACGTCTCTGAGCATCGTTAGTCTCATAATATCATAACTGGGAACTCTGTCGCCAACCGTGCGCTAATCCGATCTCGGAAAACGTAAGACTAACCACATTTCGTATTGACCGACTTGGGGATCGAACAGTAGACCTAATGTAGCCAACATGATACTAAACCACAGACTCTCCTTACCTGACGATTTTAGTAAATTAACTCTAATTCATCTGTTAGATAACAATATTGCTAATAAAAAAAATACACACATAAGTTACAAAAACTTTTGAGATTAAAAAAAATTTTCTTGAAAATTACATTGATTCAAAACAATAAATTCCTTTAATAAACCAGATGCCTTGGTTTTGTACCAACGTGACCTCTTTTCAATGTCAGTATATAAAATATATCCCTCGTGTTGGTCCGAGTCCTCTATGTAGATTCAACAATCTGCCGTCCTACCTAGAAGCTCATAAGAGGAGAGAAAAGGCGAAACGACAAATAACAACATAATGCCAAGGCATTATATATGCCTGCTGACAAAATGACAAGGTCATCTTCTGGTCCGGTCGGGTACAATTAGTCTAACTAACAGCCACAGGACAGCGACGCACCTATAATATCTACTGTCTATAGGCTGCGTCATCAGGGGAGCCGCGTGCTTGTTCGCTGTCTGTTGCCTTCAAACACTAAAAATTAAAAATAAAATACTGTGAATATTTATTTTTTTAATTGGTATAGTATTACGACAACGTTTATATTTTACAATTATGAATGGTGAACATAATCCGCTTAGTATCGGGCGGATTGTAGTTCTGTATACTTCATAAACCAGAAGTTCCAGTTAATCGGCAGCACTTGCAGCTGTAGTGACGGGTTTGTCTGATAGCTCTGCCATGTTTAGATACAGTGGGCGAGATGGATCGTAGTCATGCAATACTGAACAATTCCCAAATTAAATAATCCCTAACGTAAATGTTTCATTTGGTTATCAAACTACTATCATATTTAAAAACTTTAAAAGTGATAGACTATTATTGTTCTAAGTGATTTCAAGCAAATAAAAACATTATTTGTAGTATTATATTTATAAAACTATCAATTAAATCCTAAGACGTTTAGTCAATTAACGTAATCAGTCAATTTTACAACATGGTAAAATTTCCAAATTTCCAAATATTTTAAGATTATATGTTATACTATACATCCAAATTCGATTTCTTATATTCTATATTACGATCTGTATGTTAGTATTAGCAATTATTATTTTAAAATCATGCTTTATTACTATTGTTCTATTATTTATAAGTATAAATAGGTAAACAAGCAACCATTATTACATTATTAGATTAACAATACCAAAACTTGTAAAAATAACATGTAGCTACCCACAGTAAATACAATTGCTTCATTCACTTTTCTAGTAAAACAACATTTAGTTGAGATGATTTTATCCCGACACAAATAAATGTTCCGATCAGACCAAATTTCGTATGTACTTGGACACACAGTCAGGTCCTTTTTCCGTGGCGATCTAGATCCCTAAGTAGAATAGATCATCTGGCTCTATGCCTAGCAGCTCATGAAAAGCGAGCATTGATTTAATATTAATTACTAGTAAGACCATTATTGATAGAGTGCTGTGAAGCAACTCACCCGCCTAGCAACTAACTAACCGGCTACCTGGATGACACTATTAAGTTCCAATCCTTAGCGTATCTAAGTAGACTTGCACAATAGGTCTATCATCCGGCCCAGTGAGAGTGATGCGCTGTGTTGTCTATGGTATCTAGTCTACAGTTAACTTTTACCATCAGAAAAGCCAAAATCAGAAATGATCGGAAAATCGCCTCTGTGGTCTAGTGGTCCAGGTGTTGGACTTGACTGCATGAGGTCCTGGGTTGGAATCCCGGATCGGGCAACAAAAAGAAAATTTGGTTTTTCCAATTTTCTATTAAAAAAAAAGTTGCTCGGGATTGGATTTGTGCCCGGTTGGCAATAGGCTTGTCACCTATCACATTATGGGGCTTATTTGTC
The DNA here is from genome assembly GCA_002245475.1 of Calephelis virginiensis. Taxonomy (NCBI): domain Eukaryota; kingdom Metazoa; phylum Arthropoda; class Insecta; order Lepidoptera; family Riodinidae; genus Calephelis; species Calephelis virginiensis. The sequence goes on along the minus strand of NJDC01001839.1, from coordinate 120,422 downwards.
TTCGGCTAGTCGTAAGTGCCCTGGCTGTGCCTCTGCCTACCACTTCGGGGATATGAGCGTGAAGATACTTTACTTTACTTTACTTTTGTTTGCCAACATCAACTACGATTTCGTGAACAAGAGTAATAGATTGTAGAAATTGATATTGTTTTGCATAACATCATCCACAGTCACTTCACACTAAAACTATTACAAAACCGAACCACAGTTCTCCACATACAGGTTTTTTCATCTACTATTAGACTCCAGACTCCGGTTCTAAACAAACGATTGCAGATTGTCCTAGTTTTTTTTATTTGCAAAGAAAACCTGATTTATTTTAAATGAACAGCACACTTGGAGAGTGAAATTAAGCTAGTAGGTAAACGACCAGTACTTGACGAAAGATGAAATGCTTTGCCATAGGCTTCTAAGCCAGTGATTTTAAGTTAAAGGTAAACATAACTTGTCATCTTTGCGTTATGTAAACATCTTTCAAAAGCTCCTGAGAGGACAGAATGGACTCAAACACGTAAATTTATTTTGAGCCAAGTCAATCGTTTCAAAATTTCATTAAGGAGTTTTTAAGGCATTAGACAGCAAATAACTAGATGGTTCAACTGATAATAAGAGACAACTTCGGAATATGGACACCATAGATGTTATAGGTGAGTGTCTGTCGATCGAAATGTAGAACTATTGTGCAAGTTTATTAGCCTATCCTCCGGACCAGAACATGGCACTGTCATTATGGTAGCAGGAATAGGTAAGGTGCTGGATCCCTAACCGAGCAAGTTCCTGCACAGCATTCTACTACTCGTACCAGTAGTGTTATTGTTGTATACGCCCGCCTATTACCTACGAGTGGACTGGAAGGGAGGTAGATGGTTTATTCTAAATAGAGGACAAATACCAATAGTGGGAAAATAAATGTTTCAAACTTCAGTGAGAAATTAATAATAAATACTGTAGAGTTTAACTAAAATCTGCTTTTTACTTTTGAACATAGAACAATTTAATATCTGGTAAAGTAATCATTTTTAGTAGAGTCTTATCCGGTACTTAAAAAAAATAGGCAACGAGAATAAAAAAATGAGAAGTCTAAGAAGCTCTAGAGAAGTCATCAAAATAACAGCAACTGTTTTCTGTTAAAAATTAACTATCCATTTTCACGGTAATTTGTTTCTTCTAAGTTAACTGCATGCCCTTATCATCGAAGGCGCAGGCAGAGATAGAACTAGGACATCCCGAATAGAAGACACTAAGTCAAACAATGTGATAGGTGGCAAACCTATTGCACACCGGGCACATACCCAATCCCAGGCAACGTTCTTATTTTAAGAAAATTTAAAAAACAAATTTTATTTTTGTTACCCAATGATCAAACCCGGAAACAATTTATTCATAAACACTTGTACTTTGCCTCATCACGGCTATATAGCCCTGATGAGGCTTATATAGCGAAACCGGTTGGCTACACTTTAAAATAAAAAATAAAAATACATTGTGGAAAGTACAAGTGTTATGAATAAATTGTTTCAAGAATGGAATTCCATCAAGCACCGACGATAAGAAAAAAAAGATTAGAAACTATCAAGTCCGGACTCTCAATCAGCCAAGTCCAAAACCGGATTGCTAGACTAGAGGAGATTCTATAAAATCAACATACAGAGTGTATGAAATTGGGACAAAGAGAATTCGGAAAATTTGCATTAAAACTCTCTTAATTCAATCACCCAGTTTCCTTCAACCGTTGTTTCTGGCATTCTGCTACACTTGCCAGCCTCAAATTCTATCTGGATGCTTATCCAATAAAAGTTAGGGTCGGTGGCCGTTTTCGAAAGTGCTCACATGAGTGTAACATACTCACAAGATCCCACTTAATTGCTGTTTCAACTGTCACGGTCACCGACCTGCTTAATGTCCGATGCAGGGGCAAAACGACCAGTTCATATATCACATTTCAAAATATTTCTATTCATTTCTAACCAATAAGTTATTTAGTTATTCCCCGTGTTAGTTCGGGCTCCTTTGCAGAAATGACCATCTGCCTTCCTGCCAGGCAGCTCGTAAAAGGCGAGCATAGCACCGTGACAAGGTGGTAGAGTTTTGGCAGCGAGTCGCCCGGATTGGTACCACCGCTTTACCCATTCCTGCCGCCATATCATCATGGCGTCTTTCGGTTTGGAGGGTAAGGTCGCCGGTAAACTTGCTTTTGCTCGAGTCCTAACATCCCGGCCTCAGGCTACCACCTTTGGTGTCTATAGGCGGCGTGAATTTCTTACCATTAGGAAATCCATCTGCTTGTTTGCCTTCTAGTATCATAAAAAGCGTTAACCCGTGTCCCGGACTAAACTCTGAGAAAAATGTCTCAACTGCCTGTCTACCAGGCATTATAAGAAGTGAGCATTTAAATGGGTCATTTCCAACTAGACCATCGGAGGTAGAGTGCTGTCAGCCGTGTATAGCTTACCTGGGTAAGGGTCAATCTCTTTATCTATTACTGACTAGAATGACGATAACCGGTCGCACGGGTTTTATTCGAAGGTGGTGTCAAGAGTCTCCGAAACTGGCGTGGTCTTATGAAGAGGGCATTGAGTGTGGAGAAAACCAGACAGGTCTGCAAAGAATGTGATATTTGGCACTCTTTTTTTGGCATACTTTCTGCTTACCCCGTCCAGAACTTGTCGTGAAGATACGAGTATGTATGAATACAAAAGGTATAGTTCATAGTAAGATCGACGTATATTAAGTATATTTGTTTGTTTATTATTTAATATATTTAATTACATTATATGTTATTGTTCTTCATGTATAACATATTGTATATTATGTTAATTCATATTTTACTCATCTACATTATAAACCTGAAATCTGAGACTTCTTCCATAGATATTGGAATTGGGTCGTATTATGATTGTAGTTGTATGTATACAATTGCTTTTTTTATCTACTTACTACCGGCAACTACTAATACTTATTAAATACTATTTAATAAATAAAATTAGATTCATAAGTCTTGAGATATAAAACGTTTATGTCATTGTAAAAAAAGGGAAAATAGTTGATTTGAGTATGATTACAACCAGTTTTCAAAACGCTCATCAATTTTAATCTATGATTTATGAATTTTTTTTATAATATTGAAAGGCAAACAAGCAGATGGATTTCCTGATGGTAGGGAATTCACGCCGCCTATAGACACCAAAAGTGGTAATGGTGCGTTGCCATCCTGAGGCCGGGATATTAGACCGCGAGCAAAAGTAAGTTTAGCGGCTACCTTACCCTCCAAACCGGAACACGTCATGACGTTATGGCGGCAGGAGTAGGTAAGATACCTAATATAACAGCTGTTTAACACGAATTTGGTTTGGTAATCTTAACAACAGAAAAGAACATTAACAGAATTATGAAGAGTTAAATCGTAGAATAAAATGGATTGTCTTTTCGGAAACTGAGAGGTGTTAAATATAGTTAAATGCGGAACAGTACATTTTTATTTTATAATACATAACACTATTTTTATTTATGATTGTTATCTACAATTAAATGAAAATATAAAAAAAACACTCCTCTTATCCGGAGGTGCTGAGAGAAAACCAACTAACGAACGTAACACTGACGCTAGGTAAGTCATTAGGATCTTATTTCTGCTAAAATTGTTAGATTTAAGTTGAAAATTCATTTTTTCATAAAATATTGTTCTTTATTTGGTTGTTATAAATATTAAGCACGTGTATGTGTGTGTGTGTGTTTGTATTTGTAAGTGTTGTAAGCGTGCGTGTTGTTGCGGATTTTTTTGTTTGATAGATAAGGTGATCGAAAGGGTTTTGTCATGGGTTATCAAAATGGTAATAATGGAATACGATCGAATCGAAACAATTAAAAAATTAATATAGTACGAGAATATTTCTTATAACAACTAAACATAGACGTCGCTGCAGAAACTTGGTATCGAGAGTGAACTAAAGTAGGTAGATTATGAATGAATGAATGAATCCATGAATACACTTTATTATGCAACAAAATTTACAAAATAATACACACTATTTCACTTACAATATTTAACTCAGATGCACAAAGGCGGTCTTATCGCTTCAGAGAGATCTCTGCCAGACAAACTTAGTAGATTAGTTACTAGTGAGAGAATATTTTCTTAAGATCTCTGCCAGACAAACTTAGTAGATTAGTTACTAGTGAGAGAATATTTTCTTAAGATCTCTGCCAGACAAACTTAGTAGATTAGTCACTAGTGAGAGAATATTTTCTTAAGATCTCTGACAGACAAACTTAGTAGATTAGTTACTAGTGAGAGAATATTTTCTTAAGATCTCTGCCAGACAAACTTAGTAGATTAGTTACTAGTGAGAGAATATTTTCTTAAGATCTCTGCCAGACAAACTTAGTAGATTAGTCACTAGTGAGAGAATATTTTCTTAAGATCTCTGCCAGACAAACTTAGTAGATTAGTCACTAGTGAGAGAATATTTTCTTTAATTTGAAATACTATTTACAATCTAAGAATTTTACGTTAAAAGTTTCTGTCGTCAAATCTCTCATAAAAGAATCGTTCTCTCGGCGAAACTCTCGTAGATTAAAAGCCATGTTGTTGAAAATATTAGAAACATTCTGTCGGCGAATCATTAAATGGAGAGTTTACCAAAATAAACATATTAATAATTACAAGCGTTTCGTGCACAAAAGGCTTTAATGGTAAATCAAATTATATCTATTGAAATTAAATTTCAAGAAGCTATCGCAAAATTAAAAATATGATGTAGCGTCCCCCCTACCGCACCTGGGCAGGGCCCGCTAATACCAAGCAATAAACATGAACTAACGTCGAAGTAACATTAAAATGATTTATCCGAACAAAAAAAAAATGTAATAAAAAGTAAGTAAAAGTAAGTATCTTCACGCCCATATCCCCGTAGACGTTTGCAGAGGCGCAACCAGGGTGCCCACGACTAGGCGAAGATACGAATTCCCCTAATGTGATAGGTGGCAAGCCTATCACTCACAAGGCACATATCCAATTCCGAGTAACGTATTTTTTTATTAGAAAATTGGAAAAAAACTCACTTTCTTTTTGCTGCCCGACCCGAGAATCGAACCCGGACCTCAAGAAGTTATGGCCAACATCTAGACCGCTAGATCACAGGGGCGACAACATTACAAAATTGAATTTTTTTTATGATATTGGAAGGCAAACAAGCAGACGGATTTCCTGATGGTAAGAAATTTACGCCACCTAGAGACACCAAAGGTGGTAATGGTGCGTTGCCAACCTGAGACCGGAATGTTAGGCCTCGAGCAAAAGTACGCTTGCCGTCTACCTTACCCTCCGAACCGGAACACGTCATAACGTTATGGCGGCAAGAAAAAATAAGGCTGTGGTACCAATCCGGGCGAGTCGCTGCGAAACTCTAAAAATACGTTGAATGTTTCAAACACCGATTAATAAGTAGCTTCACACCCATATCCCCGAAGAGGTAGGCAGAAGCACAACCAGGGCAAGTCGTGGGTCCACGACTAGCCGAAGACACAAAGTCTCAATAGGCGGCAAGCCTATCGCCAACCGGGCACATATCCAAGCCGGAGCAAGGTTAAACACCGATTAAACTTGTTTTACTGTAATCTATCACCCAAGCAAAGCCGGATCGCGTCACTAGTGTTGTAATATTTGTCGATAACTGTTCATATAAAGAAGTTATTACCTCGCAGCAACATCCCGCGGTTAAATAAGATATCGTGTTTATAGCCACAGAAACAGCTCGCTTCGGGCAAAAGTAATTAAAAATGTCACGCACCAAGGCACAAAACCTTTACCAACCTTAAATTACAAGCCGCAGTAGCATCGTACTCAAATCCGCTTTAACAATATAAAGAGTGACTTCACGTTGGATAATTATAGTAATATTAGTCAATTTAGATGAAATATAGCGAAATTCAAGAATGAAGTCGAGAAAATTTCAAACTTATTTATAGACGCTATGAGTTAGTTAACTGGATGTATAGAAAGTAACAGATGGCCAAACAAACTTACCTGATTGAAGTTCGATCTTAGGTAATCCATCTTTATTCGTTACTTTGTCCAGAACTTTAATACATTTTTTTCTGGAAAAAAATGCTACAATATAGTAAAAGATAAATAAACTTAACAACTTCAAGTAAAAATAACTTATGGAAATTCTTGTTTGTTTTTATTCCTGATAAAAATATATTAAGATACTTGTCTATGTCAATTACCTTACTATGTCTACTATTTAAGTAGACATAGTAAGGTAATTGACATCTTTACTTTAAATTTCGAGTTTATTTATTGGATATTAGAGCCATTAACGTGTCCCGGTTCGGAGGGTAAGGTAGCCGATAAACTTGCTTTTGCTCAAGGCCTAACATCCCGGCCTCAGGTTGGCAACGCACCATTACCTCCATTGGTGTCTCTAGGCGGCGTAAATTTCTTACCATCAGGAAATCCGTCTGCTTGTTTGCCTTCCAATATCATAAAAAAACATATTTGAGATTGTGGTTAATAATGATTTTGGGTTTATTTTTTTAGGAAATCTCAAACATAACTATTGGCATTGGGAAATTATTAAGCGTGACGAGTTTTTTTTATTACATGTGTTTCGGGGCAAGCAACAACGTGTCTAGAGAATGTAGCCAGTCAAGGTTGTGGGCTTATCTCTAATAAACTTATAGATAGGGCTCATTAATATTTATATATATCCCATCTTGGTATATTTAAATGGCTCAAAGATTTATGAAGGCCCAGATTTTGAATAAAGAATGCAAAAAAAGAAAATGTATAGGTACTCTACGTCGTTGGTGCAAAGAAAAATAATAACTTTCAAAATAACGCTTGTTCTTTTCGTTTTCTTTTATTGTTTTGTGAAAAAGTACAAGTTTCTGTGGCATCTGTGTTGAGCTATCTGTTACAATGTATTGTGGAAAAGTACAAGTGTTATTAGGAAAGTATGTATACAAAATATTACCTAATTGAATTGTAATGCCTACATTTTTGATGGAAAATTGTGAGTTATTTGCAATTGCACTGCTTCGCGTAATATATTTTAATCTTCTTTATAAACAAGTCACGTTTTAATATCATATGGTAACTAATTTCACATTAAATACAATATTTTTTATTGTCTCTATAATCTACCGGTCTAGCTTAGGACTTGACTTCTTGTGGTCCCGGGTTCGAACCCTGGGTTGAGAAACAAAACAAAAAATGTGTAATATTATCAATTTTTTTAATATAAGTTATGTTGCCCGGGGTTGGATATGTGCTCGGTTGGAGATGGGCTTGCCAACTATCACATTGTGAGACTTACGGCCGTACTCAGAGTTATCAATTGTCTTTTAAGCAGTCGTTAAATTGACATTTTCAATACAAAATGACGATATAAAATCTATCATTAATAGATTAAATGTTAATTAAAGTCTCAGTGAGCAGCCGTTAGTCTCTTTGGCTAATAGTGCCTCTGCCTCATCGGGGATATGGGCGGTAGATACTTTTTTCCTGATTTTATTTTTCATTCATTTAATGTATGTAATAAATCAAATTTTAATAAATTTATTTAATGTCGCGCTAGTTCTAAGCTTTATTTTTGAATATCTTCTTATTTATGGCTACCTACGTATCTAAGTACTTTCTAAACAAAAAAAAACAGATTGTAAAAACTTATCAAAATACTCGTATACCTAGATCAAGCCAGTATTTTTTATAATTATATTTTTTTATAATTTTTTTTTTTACTTTACACATAAATATATATAATAAGCTTTTTGTAATTATGACTACGGCCACTTCAATAACCCGTCTACAGATAGATGCCCTGCTAGAGTTTTGTTACTAAGATATTTTTATTAAATATGAAAAATAACAGCGGTTGCCTGGTAACTGACCTAAAGTAGAATTATCTCATATCCTAGATAGGTTTTGGAAATCGGCCGTTATTTACCAACTTCCTACTTCCCAGACAGTTTATAATGCCACTACCTATGCAGTCACTATGATTTTTACCAATTTAGCCAACGAATAGACAACGACTGCAAGGATCGTGATATTGGCACTTCATACCACAACTTTTTTTAAACAAACAACACACACAAACAACAACAACAAACATTGTTTAAAACATTCCATGTTGAAATTTGTAAAAGAACAAAGTAATTATTGTTACTGTGCGTTGGTTCTTCTGTTGTAATAGTTAGGGCTTCTTTCAACAACCTCAAGTAAAGTGTCGATTTATTACTTGCCGCTCATAGCTACTCGGCTACTAAAAGTTCCGAGTAATTTGCTTCAGTTTCACCAACGAAAGCAAAGTGTCAATTAATAACTTGCCACATAAGTGATGTGTGTGACTTTAACATGTGATTAAAGGAATGAGTGAACGAAAGGAATGTTTTTTCCTCCTAATACCATTGTAATTACTGTCAAAAACATCAGACGTCAAAAGATTTGTCTAGATTTTGACGTACGACAGTGCGCACCGCTAAATGCGTGTTAATTTAAATTATAAACAAAACTTCACACGTACGCTTTACATTATTTAAAGTATTGATTATTTTGTTTAAGTAATTTACAGTACTATAAAAAAAAGTATCTTCACGCCCATATCACCGAAGACATAGGCAGAGGGACAACCAGGCCAAACACGCCTTTCGCCTACCGGGTCCATCCAATCCAATCCCGGGCGACATTATTTTGTGTTGCCCGACCCGAGGATCGAATACGGGACCTCAAGAAGTCAAGTCCGATGCAGGACCGCTAGACCACAGAGCCAATACGATTTACAATACTTTGCTATACGATAAAATTATTATGCACCCTGTATAAAGAGAAATGAGTGCAAACTTCACAATAGAGGAACGTGAAATATTAACTAGTTTGGTAATAAAATTTAAAGACGTGATTGTTAATAAAACAAACCGATGCACTACATGGAAAAAAGAGTAACACGAAGTAGAAAGCCAGTTTAACGCAAGGTTCAGAGGACCGCCAAAATCAAGCAAATCCGGGAATTCATTGTGTTAAGGCTTGTTCCAATTCTTCCAATTGTAATTCAATAAACTTAACCAAAAACATTTATCACTAATAAGTACCCTTTTTTTGTAAAATAATCAACAAAGATAATACAAACTACGCACAGGACATCTGGTAAGCAGATGGGGAAAGGACGCGGCGATTACTTACTCGTCGATTAAACACGTTACTTGGCACTCAAAGTGGTAAGTTAGTTACGTGCCAGTTTATGAGGTGGTTAACGCTACTCGGATGTGATGAAATGCGATCGTGGATTAGTTGTCACATTAATCGACGAGTAGCTTACGTGGAGCTTTACTTGAAGATAGTGAAAGACGCTCTTATTCGACAATAGGCAGGTACAAGAGAAAAAATAAAATGCGTAATTTATTTTTGTTAAAATTGGGTTTATAGTTGAATCATAAAGTGCTGATGATTGAAAATATAAAAATGTCTACAGCATATTTAGTTTTTGCTGAAAATTTCAAAATATGATTGCGCTTAATACTTCAGTAAGAAAATTCAATTTAAACTAGTGGCACTGTTAAAAGAGGCCAACCCAAAAAACGCTGGCTTGTTATTTTTCATAAAATTTATTGTTGCTCTGAGAATTGAAAAATTGTTGTGAAAAAAATAATTTCGTTAGACTCCAAAAAAACATCTAGCGGATATCAGGTAGCAATTTTACTGTCGTATTATATTTTGATCATAAAATAAGCAAAAAATTAAAAATAAAACAAGTGAAATCAAATCTAAACACGGAAAAGAAAGTTGTGTTAGTTAACTGTTTATAACTCAAGAACGGCTAAACTGATTTAGATCGGAATAGACGGCAAGGAAGCTTTGAACCAGGAGTCAGATATATGATACTTTTGATTTCGTTAGGATTGAGGAAACTAGGAAAAACATTTTAATTTTTCCCATTCATACTAAACAAGTAAAACAAAGTTCGCCGAAGCTAGTTTTATTTTAAATAACGGAATATCATTGTTGCGACATGATGCTATCTAATCTATGTAAATATACTCAGGCTCAAATGATTTTTTAAGGTGAACTAGTAGAAGTTGAAACAGATAAGGCGATATGCGGTTTTAATAAAATAGCTAAATGTCAAAACAAAGTAATAAAACCTCCGACGAAATATCGAGCTAAGATTTCAAAATTTTAATCATATCGTAAAACATTGTTGAAAATGGAACCATAAAATAATATTCAGTAGTTTTAAGAAGGACCTACTTTACGAGTATGTCACAGAAAGTCTCGCTAAGGAAAAAAGTAAAACTTTTTTATGCGACAAGATATAGAACAAGCAGAGATCAGAGAATCTTTTATAAATACCTAAGAGATAATCGTGGCCCGAAGATGTCATATGTGTGTCGCTGTCCTGTGGCAGAAATGTTAGGTATAATCCTATGCCCGGAGTGCTAGATCTAATGTGACGAATGAAATAATAATGGTAATGGGAATAGGTCACCTTACCTATTCCCATTACCAATGGATCCCTATCCACACAAACCTCTACTGGCAGACTTGTTGGTAAAGATCTATTGAACAAATGCTCGCATTTGCATAAGAGCCAGGTTAGATGATCTACTTGGAGGATACAGACCAATACGATGAACTAAGTGCTTATGTATTTTGCACTCATCTATAATATAAGAATGAACTGCTAAATGTGTTGGTAAGCGCATAATTTTCGAGTGACTAAATCAATTTGAATAGTTCTTTCTTTGTTGTGTTAGTTATTATCAGAAGAAGGTTCTTATGAAGAGAAAACCCGAAAAAATTGCAGGGAAAATGGAAAAAACAATACTTCATTTTCCCTATACAAACTATACGGATGGAACGAAGTTCGCCGGTACAGCTATTACTAGTTTCTAATAATAATGAAATAAAAATAAATTCCGACATTCGGATTAACGGGCTAAAGCAGGAAACTGGTTGTTCGCATAAATATATAATTTTTTGTAGATAAACTGTCAGAGTTGTTGGGCTATTTATAAATGTCAAAGAAAAACATAATTTGAATCGGTTTACTGACACTTTGTATGAAAGTAGGTTACAGGAAGTGGACAGCCTCGCTTGTCAATAACTTTAAGCTTTATCCTAGATTACAAGTTATACCACAAGAGCTCACGTCACTTTGATCACTAGAATTATTGCAAAAGGTGTAAATACAAAAAAAAAAAACCAGAGATCAAGGCTGCAAGTAGACAATTATTAATTTTTTTGTAGAGGTACAAACATCTATAAAAAGTGATTTCTTTTTTCATTTCAATTGCAAATCCAAACTAATTCATAGTAAGCATATTTTAGGGTAATATCGGTGTCATTCTACATCTAAGTAAATTAAAAAAATTGCCCACAATGTAATAAGTAAGATAGCAAATTTAATAGGTGCAATATTTAACAAATATTTTGAACAGTGGAAGGCTTAATAATAGTTAACAAAATAGTAAACTAGAATTTCGATAGATCATAGTAATAAATCAACGCAATATACCCGTTAAAGTTGGATAAGAAACACAACATCTAACAACATTTCATTTTCAAAAAGTTTGATTTTTTTCTTGTATTTTTTTAAACTGTTTTTTTAGTTAATGTTTTTTTTTATATTTACAGAACAAAATTTATATTCAATTTTATTCAATAAATGAATAAATTCTTACAGTTAACTATTAAAATTTATAATTCAAAAATAAATAATTAAAAACTGGCATTACTTGTATTTAAACAATAAAATCAATGTATATGACGACTTACGTAAGCTTAAAATGGTGATACTAATTATCCGCAGCCTCTCTAACATTACTTCCTCTGTCCACCTTATTAAGTGGCAATATTATAAGAGTAATTAAAAACCAACACGTGCCAAAATCCCGTTCAGCTTTCTATTCATGTCAATTTAATTAATTTATTAGTCAATTAATTTACTGTAGTGTGACTTATTAGGTTCCTAAACAACATACTTCGCATTTAACGAGGCGTGTATTTTTTTAATTATTCTCGTGCGCTTTTCAACTTAAAACGTACTTTGTGAAATAAATTTATTTTTAAGAAATGGCAAACAAAAAAATAATCTCCCTGGATTAAAAAATATATTCTAGCGATAATTGATAAATAATTGAGTTGCGACTTAAAATTTAGTATACATTTTATCAATTGCTGAAGTTGGCGCAGTATTATTTTTGATTGAACATTTTATTATTCATATGTTGAATATTAATATTAGTATCTTCACACCCATATCCCCGAAGGAGTAGGCAGAGGCATAACCAGGACACCCACGAATAGCCAAAGACTTAGTGTCGCACAATGTGGTAGGTGGCAAGCATATCGCCAACAGGGCACATATCCAATTCCGGGCAACGGGATCGAACCCAACCGACTTCAAGAAGTTAAGTCCGACGCGAGACTGCTAGACCACAGAGGCGAAATATTTTATTAATATTTTTTATTTATTTGATTTCAAAATTTGTTTAAGTAACAGTTGTTTGTCGATAATAATAATTTTATTCAGATATGTTAACAAAAAAATATTAAATACGAATGAAAATTGATATTTTGTTGCTATTTTGAAATTATTTTATATTCATATGTTAAGTTACATATGAAAAACTTAAGCTTAAAACCCAAAGGTCAAACCTGTATGTACTTATATGTAATAACTAATAACTATCGTTTATTGTCCCTTTAATAACTAATAACGATTGTTGTCTCGCAGCCAAAGTCAGGGGTATTGACCAGTAATATTTGCAAGATAGCTAATATCTTAACTGCTCACTAAAACGATGTATACTCCCGTTAACTAAACACTAATTAAACTATAATAAATTTGACAAAGCACCGCCGAAGAAAGTCCAATTAGTTAATACTAATTTCTTGTTTCTTTCGCTTTCTTGTTAGCTAGTTTTCGGATATTCGTTGAAGTGGCCGCTTTCACTAGCCACTCGTTAGTTTAAACTTGTCTAGTAAAGAAAACCAGTTTCCTCAAAACACTGTTTTTATTTTCTGACTCTAGACACCGATAAAGTTCGGTGAATTATTGATTCAAAGTTATAGATTGCGCTTGAATCCCATTTAGGAGATTTTCAAATGTAACTACTTTTGAAAATCTCCTCCGTACTGCTAGACCGCGGTCGGTCGGGCAACAAAGAGTATTTGTTTTTTTAAAATTTTATACTAAAAACGTGGATTGGACAAGAGTTCGTTTGACGCTTGCAACCTACCACAAATTGGGACTTAGTTTATTTGGCTAGTCGTGGGTGCCTTGAACCTAGCCTACCTCTTCGGAGATATGGAAGTAAAAATACTTTACACATTTTAGTTTTAAAAAATACACCAATTCCTCCTATTTACCCCGAGTAGGTATGGATTCCCTGTATGGAATATACCATCTCTCTCTACGCAAGCTTATAAGAGACGAATAAAGTTTGATTATTATTAATCACTGTTTGGTAAAGCATCAGGTTGCCGAAAAACTTGCAAGGTAATCCCTCAGTCTTTAAACCCTCCCCTCCCTCAGGGTTTAAACCCTCCCCTAAAGACTGAGCCATGCCTATAACTTATTTGGCATCTAGTTGCGGTTGTTTCTTATGATAATTAAATAACTGTGCTTGTTCGTAGTATTTCCATAAAAAGTCTTTCTAATTTGACATATACGATGCGATATATTTTAATACAATTTACACTAAGTTTGTCTCCGTGTGGGTCCGATCCGCTGAGTGGAATAGACCACCTGCCTCTCTGCAAGGCAGCTCGTAAAAGACGAGCACCGTTTAAAATAGAGGTCGTTACCAACAGAGTTGAGTAGAGGTAGAGTGCTGTGACCGGGTTTGATTCCCAGAAGCAGGCATTTGTGTGACGAACATTTAGATGTCTGCATTTCTGGGTCTGGGTGTTTATTAAATTTATTCTGGTATATATTTAAGTACTTGTATGTATTGTAATCGTTAACAAACACCCATAACACAAGCATATAATTTGCTTACTTTGGAGTTAGATACAATTGGTGGAACTTGTCCAGGGGATATTTATTATTACTTATAGCCTATTCTATTCCTGCCGTCATAATTAATCTGTTATGTTCCGGGCTTACATAATTTTTATCCCGTCTTTAGTACAGCAACGCTTCTTTAACATTTATGGTGTCTGAAGGCCACGGTTATCTAATCATCAGGATAGCAGTGTGCTTGTTTGCTTACCTATAACATAAAAAACTGCTGAATTTATAAAAACACATTACTCGCTAAAATCCGAAGATAGACAGAAAAAGTCATACGATAGATAACCTTACTTTAATAAGGTTTTCTTTATGATATTGAAAGGCAAACAAGCAGATGGATTTCCTGGTGGTAAGAAACTCACGCCGCCTAGAGACACCAAAGGTGGTAATGGTACTACCTTATCCTCCGAACCGGAACACGATAAGGGAAATCGCTGACATTATGGCGGCAGAAATAGCTAAAGAGTTGGTACCATTCCGGGCGAGTCGATGGGAGACTCTACCACCTAGTCAGATGTCACGGTGTTAGTGACAGTAAGCATATGCTCGCCTTTTACGAGGTGCCCCGGCGCAGGAAGGCAGATGGTCTTTTCTGCGAAGGAGCCCGGACCAACACGGGGAATTTGTTATCGATAGACATTCCACCTATCACATTTTGGGAGCTGAACACAGCTGGTTGTGGGTGCCCTTGTTGTGCCTCTGCCTAGATCTTTTTTTTATTTTAAAATAAAAATGTTACGTAAATCCACAATACTAATTTTGAACAACGAAATAATTATTACTAAGAAATACTGTCAAATTTCGATAAACTGTCAAATGGTGTCTATTAAATTGGCCCTACTTTAAATCCTTAGTGAGCATTACATAATGATCTCAATTTTGCACCGCATTGCTAACATGATTAAGCATTATAAATATTTAATGACATCGTAAATAATGTATGATCACATTAAAAGATGATGGCGCCGGCGCACGCTGTCGGCAACTACATTCCGTCTTCGTAATGCTGATCAAGGTCAACTATCAGATCACTTCTTACCCGACTTAGGACAAAGAGCTTATGACAACAATTCACCTGTAAAAAATATGTGAATATATTTTGTTATTACATATTATTTGAACGCCTCGTTGATCGAGTGGCTAGCGAACACCGACCAACCGCGAGGCTCGGGTTCTATTCCCGACGGGGCAGGCATTTGTGTGATGAACATTTAAATGTCTGCATTTCCGGGTCTGGGCGTTTATTAAATTTATTCTTGTATATATTTAAGTATTTCTATGTATTAGAATTATTGACTAACACCCATAACACAAGCATATAATTTGCTTACTTTAGGGCTAGGTTCAATTTGTTTAACTTGTCCAGGGATATTTATTTATTCTATGCCGTTTCACATTTAGTGTCATGGAGAGCTTTAGAAAGCTATATCATGTTTGATATTTTCCATCGTTGCCGCTTGGTAAAACTTCCAAATAGTTGTATTCTTAAATGTAAGAAAACATTTGTACTGTTTCACAAACAACTTTAAAAAAAAGGGTCAGAACTTAACCTACGAATTATAACTAGTTTAAGTTTTAGCCCTGGTAGTGCTGTGAAAAGCGATAAATAGTAAACTAAGTGTATTAAGTAATACGTATAATTGTAAAAAAATGTTTTAAGCTCGTATTAGGCAAGCACAGGTTAGTATGCAGGTTACCAACACGATATCTGGAGATAGATTGCTGTACAGCAGCTTGCCCGGGTAGGGATCCAACGCCTTATCTATTCCAGCTGCCTTGTTGACTGGGTCATGCTCATGTTTTGAGGGTAGGGTAGCCGGTAGACTTGCACAATCTGCCTACTATCACGGCCTCTGCACAGCGACGCACCTATAACATTTATGGTGTCTGTAGACCACGGTTGTCTCTTACCATCAGGAGAGACATGTGCTTATTCGCTGATTTAAGTAAGTAAGTATATAAACACTCTTATCCCCGATTGGTAAACAGAGGCACAGCCAGTGCACCCATGACTAGACGAAGACACTAAGTTCCACAATGTGGTAGGCGGCAAGCCTATTGCCAACCGGGCACATATCCAATCCCGAGCAACTTTTTTTTTAAATTAGAAAATTGTAAAAAAACAAATATTCTTTTTGTCACCCGACCCGGGAATCGAACCCAGGACCTCACTGAGTCAAGTCCAACACCTGGACCGTGAGACCACAGAGGCGATCTCTCACATAAAAAGTGTTTCTTTATTTAAATATATGAATATACAAAGGTCAATGATAAGACATAGCCCGGAATTAGATTATCAAGCAGAAGACAAAAGTAAGAATGCAGAAGTGTAGTAAATTGTAGTGGCAGTGAGCTGGTCATATCTATCGCAGAACTGGTAGACAGTGGGGGAAACGGGTTCTTAAATAGAGGCTATGACCCGGTAAATGTAGTGTTAGATGCCCTCCGGCAAGGTGGACCGACAACCTAAAGAGGGCAGCTGGTAGCAACTGAATGAAAACGGGAGGTTGAGTCTTTGGGAGAAGCCTACATCCAGCTGTGGACTGGAATAGGCTGAAGTTAGTAAGTTACACAGTAATTTGTATAAATAAGTTATACAGTAACTTACTAACTTCAGCTCTTTTCTCAACTTCACTTGGAGTCCTCTGGCACAGGCTTGTCATGCCTAAAAGACGACTCCTACCAATTATTGCAAAATAGTACTCCCTATTTTATGAAATAAATTATTATTATTATTATTATTATATTATATATATTATTATCATTTAGTTCTTACTAAGCTTCACGATAGTAGGTGATTAGGTATGTAGTTTTTTTATAGACAAGTGTAGTTGGACTCTGGTGGTCTTATTACAGATTGTTTGGATTGGACTAGTTAATATCACTGTTTTTACAGCCTTGATGTCGCTGCCATTGACGAGTTTTGGTTTGCAGAATAAGAATAAGAATTGATTGATTAAGAATAAACATTGCAGAATAAGAATAATTTAAGCTTGTTTGGGTAAGAGTTTTAACATATTAACGTCGGGGTCGGAACACACCGTCAATACAAAAGCAATACCTATAATAACCTAAAAAATACTTGTATTATAAGTATATTAACCTTTGGTTATAGAAATAGTTCTAAAATAATACACACATTCACAAAAAAACCAATTAAAAGCTGTACAATATACCCGTACTTACACTTGAAGTTTGTTTTGGTTTTGTTACAAAAATAGTTAAAAAATAAAAACACAAAATCACAAAAAACTCAATAAAATGGCATCGAGAAATAAAGAATACTACATTATTACAGAAAAAGTTAAAAATTAAAAATGTGCATTCACGTGAAATCAGTAAAATGGTATACAATATACTTACACTTTATGTTTGTTTTGGTTTTTTTACAAAAATAGTTAAAAAATAAAAACATACATTTTCAAAAAAGTCAATTAAACGGTATCTAGAAATAAATAATATCACATTATTGCAGAAAAAGTTAAAAAATATAAACATACTTTCACAAAAAAGTCAATAAAATGGCGTCCAGAAATAAGTAATATTACCACATTATTGCAAAAAAAGTTAAAAAATAAAAATATAAATTCACGTGAAATCAGTAAAATGGTATACAATATATTTACACTTTAAGTTTGTTTGGGTTTGTTAAAAAAATAGTTACACAAAAACATCCATCCCAACTTACATGTTAAGATTCTCTTACTTTTTCACAATAACAATAATTGTCGTAATTACAGCTCCGCACAGGATTGTTTAAATATACATGATGTGTTAATTTTGAGTGGAGTTAACATAATTGAATAATAAGTCGTACGACCAGTTATGTCTGGTTTCACTTTTTACTGTTTACTTGTTGTTGAACCGACTTTTACTGTTATTTGTTAACCACGATATTGTTTTAACGTCTTCTTACTTGGTATTTTAAATTTGGTGATCCTGTATCTTAACTAAGATTTTATATAGATTAAGTTTGAA
Source organism: Calephelis virginiensis (assembly GCA_002245475.1). Classification (NCBI taxonomy): domain Eukaryota; kingdom Metazoa; phylum Arthropoda; class Insecta; order Lepidoptera; family Riodinidae; genus Calephelis; species Calephelis virginiensis. The sequence goes on along the minus strand of NJDC01001839.1, from coordinate 102,426 downwards.
TAGAAAATTTTAAGTAAATAAATAAATATAAATCTATACTTGTTATCGTCGGCACTTCGTGGAATTCCATGGTATAGACATTTTTTTAAGTAAACACTTATACTTATCCACTTTACACTTTAATACTTTCTGTTACTCTATAGCGAACCGGTTTCACTTTTTACAGCATCATCAGGGCTTTACGACTTAAGATAAAAAGTCTGTTTTAATTTAACGTTCAATACTTATTTGGTTAGAAGCTACTGACGGTACCGACATATAAAAAAAATAACTGTAAACAAACCACTACAAAGTTATACCACACTATTTTTTTTTGCCCCAAAACATATAAAGTAACAAAAATCATTAAATAAAGTGTATAATGGAATAAGTGCTTACCTCAAAAATGTGTGTATAAATAAATATTAACTAGATATTTAACCGCGAATTCACTCTCATAGAATAGATTTTCATAATTTTCCTCCCCTGTAGTATTAGTAGTATTTAAGGGTTCATTTAAAAAAAATATTGCCAATGTTTAACTTTATAAAAATTATGTTTGAAAATAAACAACCTTTACCTATCACATTGTGGGACTTAGTGTCTTCCGCTAGTCATGGGTGTCCTGGTTGTGCCTCTGCCTACTACTTCGAGGATATGAGCATAAATATACTACTACATAGATCCGACATTGTAACTTTCTGATGATTAATCAATTGATTGTCTCTTTTTCTTCAAAAAATCTTTTAATTTCAAAATATGCAACTTTAGAGGTTATGGTTTCAGGTTGAGAACCGAACCCATTACCCAATAAACTTATTAATTATAGTAGTAGTAGTATCTTCACGCCAATATCCCCACGAAGTAGGCAGAGGCACAGCCAGGACCCACGACTAGCCGAAGACTCCAAATCCCGTAATGTGATAGTTGGCAAGCCAACTACGCCAACAGGGTACTTATACAATCCCGAGCAACGTATTTGTTTTAGAAAATTGAAAATACGCATTTACTAGTTTATAGTTGCCCAATCCGGGGCTCGAACCCAGGACCTACAGAAGTCAAGTCCGACGCTGGACCGCTAGACCACATAGGCGATAAATAATTATCGCGTAACTAATGTACGAATAAATTAAAATGTCACGGTACATTTTAATAGAATACAAGTTATCGAGAACCTGTAATGTCTGGAGGCGGGGGCTATGCAAATGCCACAACTCCCGCGTTACGTGCGGGCTCCTAGTGATTTCCAGTTCGTTCCAGACTATATTATTTATATCCACCATAAAGCATGCGCGAATCGTTAGCATGGCTTTTAAATCGTGGCGGGAAATTACATTGGTTTATATCAATCGTTACACTTCTTGTTGATAGGATATTGATTTCAGAATCTGTTACACGTTCAGCTAATTTCGAGCAAAATAAAAATGTGCTTTTTCAATTTTCTAATAAAAATGTTGCCCGGGATTGGATATGTGTGGGCAGTTTACTCACTTTGAAAGACTTTGTCTTCGGATATTCTTGGTGCTCTTATTGTATCTCTCCCAATTTCTTTGGGGATACGGGCGTGAAGATACTTATATTTTAACAAATTTCAGTGAAATTTCGTAAAATTATATTTGTTTATCTTTGGCATTTTTAAATTTGTTTACAAAATACGAATTTTTATTTTTAGTGAAACGATATCTAGCACCTTTAGGAATTGAAAAAAAATTTACAGGCCAGCCTCGAGCTTTTCTTTTTTTCATTCAAATGGCGTTTGTTGAAACTCTATCATTTCCTCCGTGTTGGTCCGGGTCTATCCTAGACTATCTACCTTCCAAGCAGCTCGTAGGAGGCACAGGTTAAATGGGTCATTGAGAAGACCACTGCTAGAATGCTGTGCTGCTTCTGTCCGTGTAGAGATCCATCGCCATGCAGATTGAAAATACATTAAGACAGCATCTCTCAATCGCCTCTTTGGTTCAGCGGTCCTTCGTCAGACTTGACTTCTTGAGGTCCCGGGTTCGATTCCCGGGTCTTGTGTATTTTCAATTTTGTAATAAAAATAGCATTGCCCGGGATTGGATATGTATCCGGTCGGCGATAGGCTTGCTATCTATCACATTGTGGGACTAAATGTCTTCGGCTAGTCGTGGGTGCCCTGGTTGTGCCTCTGCCTACCTCATCCGACATATGGGCGTGAAGATACTTTTTTTACAGTGCTAAGTTTTCATATACATATATAATTATTTGCTGCTGTGTAAAGACACGGTAGTACATAAATACGCTTTCGCATTTAGGTAACATTTTAACTAGTAAATACTAGCCCCGAGACTTTTTCAATAGTTACAACTTTCATATCAAATTTTATCCACCATTTTAGTGTTTTGGGTGCGGATCTTTGAAATCTTTCTGTATTGTATATTTCAACTAGAGTCCTTAGTTATATGCACATTAAACTTTATGGATGGTTAAGTACGGAATATGCATCACAATCCTCACTTATCGTAGTAAATTTAGTAAATTTTGGTGGTCTTATTAAATTTTGTATTGATATAATAGTTACTAGCTGCTACCTGCGGCTTCGCCCGCGTTTTCACAGAAACCCGGTGTGCGATCGGTATTTAAAATAGCCTATATGTTAATCCAGGTCACAATCTATCTGTCTTCCAAATTTCAGACAAATCCGTTCAGCCATTCGAGCGTGAAAGAGTAACAAACATCCATACATCCATACTTACAAACTTTCGCATTTATAATATTAATAGGATTATGCAGCTTCAACAAAAAACTTTACTGTATCCTCGATTTTTTTATCATTTGTTTTTTTATAATTTATCTTTCATTATAAAAGTATAAAGACGTGTTCACGTCAAAATACATCAAAAAGCCAGTGTACATATATACCCACGTAAAAAGAGACACTTCTTTAGCGTAACAATTCAAAAATACAAAATAACTATGTTGGTAGTTCTTTTTACAAACCTATTAAAAAGTTTAGCGACTAACTTCAGACTGTTTGTTGCTTTTATCTGTTTAACAACTAACTTGAATGTTGCTTATACCTGTCAGTGAAACTAACTTGAATGTTGCTTTTATCTTTTATCTGTCAAAAAATCACTCGCATCATTTTTCCATTAGCGCCAAAAGAAGTATATTTTTTTTTTTAAAAAAAATACAGAACTTAAACAAATATAGAACAAAAAAAACAAATACACAACTTAGTTTTATCAATAATTCAATCAATGTTAGAACAAAGCATTTTTTCATTTTCTAAGTTTGGCGCCATTGCTGACTAGTCCATAATCATAGATTCTCGAGGTTTGTTGTTCTCCTTTATAGAGTAAACTTAATTAACACTTACAAGCAATAAATACATTATTTATAACCTATGTTGTTTCTGACATTCATTTGACGTTTTAATTTTTTTACAATTAACGTTTTGAACGTTTACAAGAAAATTAGCATTTTAGTTTAGTTTAGAAATTAACAATTTGAATGCTGTGGTAAAAAATATTGGGAGCAAACATCACTTTTTGTACCATGTAAGATTTAGTCTAAATTTTGAAGCTTAATATTATTGGCCCTTTGAAATAACTTGAGCCACATAAATAATAACATAGAGCCCTATCAGTAATTTTGTTGCGCACTCACTTAACCAATTTCAGGTTATCTTATTTCAAAAATAGCATTAGAAAGGGACAAAACACGTTTAGTGCTTTCAAATAAGTTTGTACACGACATTTCTTCAAACGTTAATCAATTCGTCGGAAAATGTTGATTAAAAACTACATGAGTTGACATTGGAAAAAGCTGGCGTACACGGACTAGATCATTGTTAAGTTTCAGCTTTGTTTTTCGTAAGTTTGATTCTAACTAACTACTTACGTACATTTATATCTTCACGCCAAGTCCCTTGCGGGGATGGCAAAGAGTATCGAGTGCCAAATCTCATGAACTTTTCAGACTTTTCTAGCTTCCTTTTCATACAAACACGCCGGAACCGGAGACTATTGACACCACCATCGGATAACGCCCAAGCGAATTGATCGTGAAATGTCAACCTATAATCGGAGATCCGAAGTTAGGTCGACCTACATCGATCTGATAATAGGATGAAACCGGTTTTATAGCAAGTTTAGTACATCAGAAAATATATTAAAAATGAGTTGCCTGAAAAATCCTGGACATTTTTTTTATTTTTTTTAAATGATTTTTATTCATTAATTTGTGCAATATTAAGATATTATCCCGACGTGACGACCGAGTAGGAATATGACGAAGTTGCAGAAGTTGGGTTGCCTGTTGTTTATCTGGATTGCCAGTTATAAACAGATAATTGTCTATGCTAGTTACTTTCACGGGATCGGATAATACGAAAAAAATATATCAAAATAGTTGCAGTTTCATTACAATTTTTGCAATTTTTATTACAATTTAAATTGATATGTAGGGTTACCTGAAAAAATAGAAACGTTAAAAACATTTTGTTTAATAATTAAAAATATTCGGTCCAAGATTTTTTAGGAAACCCATTTTTAACATATTTTCTGATATGCTAAGTTTGCTATAAAACCGGTTTCATCCTATGTCCACACCAGCTCGGTGTAGGTCGACCTAACTTCGGATCTTATACCACTATGTGCTAACTACTTACTACTTTTATGTTGTTCATACGTAATATGTGATATATTAGAGCAGAGTTGAATGAAGCAGCTAACCCAGATAAGTATTAACATATCAAAGATTTCTGTTGTTCTTGCGACATTAATTTCAATTGTGGTCATCATCTTCTTCGAAATGTCTGGCAGGTTTGTCTGGCAGTTAAGACTAGCGCAGGCTTTACCCAGCACCATTATAAAACACCCAGATTAAAATCAATAGCTAAATAACAGTAGTATCAGACATTTGCTTGGATCTCATTTCATGTCGAGTTATAGTTTTGAAGTCCAGCCAACGTAAACGGGTGTTGGTCGACTGCCAGCCTTACATGGTTGTAAAAAACGTTAAATGGCAGACAAAAAGCCAGTAATTACACATCTTCATTTGACCGTGAGGTGGAGGTAGTTTTTGCCGCGTTCCGGAACGCCGCTCGCTATAACTTCGCTGGGAACTGTTAAAACTGTGCCCATAAATAACATATATAATCGCGCCCTCACTTCTCCATATAGAGTCACCCGTATCATGGAAAAAATGTAAGCCAGCGTTTCCGTTAACTATTATATAATTCTAACTCTTTATTTAAAATATTATCTCACCTGTCTTCTTTAAGGGTGCGAAAGTAAATGTACTTATTTCATTCAGTTTCATTTGATTTAGAGTTAGAAGTTCGTAATTAGAATGCTTACAAATTTCTGGATATTTAGTATTTTTAATTTGGTTTGATAGGTGCCCGGTTAGCGATAGGTTTGCCACCTATCACAATGTGGGACTAATCAGTAGCTTCGGATAATCGTGGATGGCTTGGATGTACCTCTGCTTTTTGCTTTATTAAAATTGTATATCTTAGAGCAGGAATCGAAGGCGGATATAGTAAGAACAGTGTGAGCAGGGAACAGTGTAAATGGAGTGCCTTGCATTTTTTTTATGATATTGGAAGGCAAACAAGCAGACGGATTTCCTGGTGGTAAGAAAATCACGCCGCCTAGAGACACCAAAGGTGCGTTGCCAACATGAGGCCGCGATGTTAAGCCTCATGCAAAAGTAAGCTTACTTATGCCTTGCATAATTTTGTGCTTATCCCAACGATGTTGTATGGAAGCAAGAGTTAGGTATGTCAGAAAAAGCATAAAAGTAGGATATATGCGGTCGAAATTTGTAACAGTGAGATCCAATAAAAAGTGGTATTGAAAGAAAGTGTTAGTGTAAAAAATGAGGAATCCGTTGCTCCGTTCGATCAAGTTGAAAAAAATTCAGGTTTACAAAACAGGTACACAATGCGAATGTGGATGTAATTGATAATATTTAATACAAAAATGAATTGCTAAATATGTTGGTAAGCGCATAACTTCCGAGCGACTGAACCGATTTGGATAATTCTTTTTTAGTTGTGTTAGTAATTGCCAAAAAAATTCTTATGAATAGATAAAACGGGAAAATTGCAGAGAAAATGCAAAAAAAATCAATACTTTACTTATTCCATACAAAACTGAACAGGTGGAATGAAGTTCGCCGAGACAGCTAGTTGATAATAAATGTAAATGATGAATTGTGTATATACCCGGAGAGACATGGGTTGACAACATCAAATTACTCAGGTATTATACAAAGGTGGTATCAAGAGTCGTTGAAACCGACGTGTTTGTATGAGAAGAGCTGTGAATGGGGAGGAATCTAGGCAGTTCTGCAAGAATCGTGACATTTGACTCTCGACACTCTCTGACTACTCTTTAAAGGAATTGGCATGAAGATATATTTGTACGTCTACATACAAAAGTAAAGTAAAGTATCTTCACGCCCATATCCCCGAAGAGGTAGGCAGCCGCACAACCTGGGAACCCACGACCAGCCGAAAGTACTAAGTCCCACAATATGATAGGTGGCAAGCCTATTGCCAATCGGGCACATATCCAATCCCGAGTAACATTTATTTCGTATTTAGAAAATTGGAAAAACCAATTGAAATCGAGCCTCATGCAGTCAAGTGCAACAGCTGAACCGCTAGACCAAAGAGGCGATTATTAGAGACGTCTATATATACTATATATATACTTATTGAAAAAAATATTCACGCCCACATCCCTGAAGGGGTAGGCAGAGGTACAACCAAGGCACCCACGACTAGCCGAAGACACTAAGTCCCACAATGTGATAGGTGGCAAGCCTATCGTCAACCGGGCACATTTCCAATCCCGACCAACAATTTTTTTTTATTAGAAAATTGGAAAAATCCAATTTTCTTGTTGTTGGCCGACCCGGGATTCGAACCCGGGACCTCATTCAGTCAAGTCCAACACCCGGACCGCTAGACCACAGAGGCGACTACTTACTTACTGTATTGTTAAAAACCTTTATTTTGACACCATGAGTCTAAAATTATTAATTTTTAGGGTTAAATTTTACTCCTACAGTCCGCGTCAAGACGAATCCATGTATCAATAGTTATGATTCTTTAACTTTTAAGACATTCAGGCTGAACCAAGGAATCTATATAGATACATAGACTCGAAAAACATAACCCTCCTCTCGAAGCAGTGGGGTAAAATAAACATGTTATTGAACAAATACAATTCATTTAATTGTATTTGTTTTCTAAGAAACGCGATTGCAAGAAAAAACTAAATACCGCGATTTTTAGAAAAAATGAAACTGCGCATTGTTTAAAAAATATTTTCTAGCACACGGTAAATAAATATCGATTTCTTTGAGTAATTACATCTATCCGCGGCAAAAACGATGTCGACTTCACGCTACACGATGATTAAGGCATAAAAGGTTGGCGGAAGTTCTAATTATTATACACCCACTTAAAAATATAGAAAATTCTTTTTACTTTTTATTTTCTATGAAAGTTGGATACTTTAGTCATACTTTTTTGTATATTTCATGAATTTGTTTATATAAAAGACTTGGTTTTGTATATTTGTTACGCAATTACTCGGCGACTAAAGAATGAATTAGAATTAATATTTTTTCACTATGTAGGTCATGATGAGGTTCCATTTAAATTTCAATAAAAATTGATGTCATTTTTAATTAACGCATAATAAAGCTTAGTTTTAGTGAACATAAACAACATGCTAAGATAGTTTCAATTTTGCTGCACTTAAATTACAATAAAAATAGAAAATACATACATACATATCTTCACGCCAAGTCCCTTACGGGGTAGGCAGAGAGTATCGAGTGCCAGACCTC
>NJDC01001839.1:60247-94440 GCA_002245475.1 Calephelis virginiensis | reverse complement strand
CTTTCGCATTTTAACACCAACACTTTCTTTCAATCCCACTCTTTCTCGGATCTCACTGTTATGAATGCGGTCAGCGAGCGTTACACCACAGATTTTCCTTAGTGCTCTCAGTTCGACAGCATTTATCCTACTTTCATGCTCTTTTTGACATACCCAACTCTCGCTTCCATACAGTAACGTCGGAATAAGCACAGAATTATGCAAAGCGAGTCTAGCTTTTTGACTCAAAACCTCGCTTTGGAATAGCTTACCCAACGCTCCATTCACACTATTCCCTGCACTCACTCTCCTCTCTACATCCGCGGTGTACCTTCCATCCCTGCTAAAAGCACAACCAAGATATACAATTTCATTCACTTGTTCCAGCACTACATCATCAACCGAAACTCTTACATCCGTTCGGGCTACGTCTCTTTCAAACACCATTATTTTGGTTTTCATCGCATTCAAATGTAAGCCCCTTTCTCTACAATCTCCTTCCATAACTGTGACCAGTGTTTGCAGCTCAGATGGTGTAGAGCCCAAAAGTACAGCATCATCTGCATAAAGCAGGCAGTTCACCACTTGGTCACCCATACGCATTCCCACATTCAATGATCTTAACCTTTGAAGACATTTGTCCAAATATAAGATAAAATAGAAAATAATAAACATATATAAAAATGGACTCCCATTTCACGAGGTCACGCCTGAACAAATGGACCGATTGTAATGAAAAGGTTCTTATAAACAGAAAAACTGGGAAAATTGCAAGGAAAATAGAAAAAATAATACTTCATTTTACTTCATACAAGCTGTTAGTAGCTGTCAATGTCAAGCGGCACGAAGTTTGCGTGGATTGTGTCTTGGTATATAAAATTAATACCTATTGCTTTTGGTCATCGCATCACGCGTTAAAGGATGGACGAATTTTCTGTTAATTCTTTTTTTGTGGTATCACTTCCTAGAAAAACTGGGAAAACTACAAGGAAAAATAGGAAAAAACAATGTTTTAAATTTTCCCATCCAGTCTACCAGTAGCTGTCAATGTCAAGCGCTATCAAGCGTACCAAGTCGGCTAGTATAAAATTAAATCTAAACTTGCTATTTTTAAAAGGTTCAAAAGATGTGTGACGGTCCCATCTTTATAAGCCTTTTGATGAGGTGAAGTAGTTTTTATGCCGTATTTAATCCATTTCTCAATCTGCTTAATTTCATCAAAGTTTATACAAACTTTTCTGTATAAATAATGCAACAGTTTAAACTTACACCACTTTTTAATAGTAGTATACCGAGAAAAATTCCTAACCGAAGCAGTGTTTTTAATAATCAGGTTATTTGCAATTTAAGAACTGACAACAGGTTAACTACTTAAAACGAAATTATGAAAATAATACATAGTGTTGTTTTCACGTTTCTTAGATTCTTCTATTCATCTCTCGTTTTAATAATATTCAAAGAAAACCGCTTACATTAGGTCCGCCACGTTAATTCGAAATTCCTTTTCGGATTCCTGTTTCCATACAAACCTACACATATTCCGTATGGGAATATTACTGACGTCTTTGGCAGATTCACAGATTTGTTTGAATTTTCTGTATTTGAAATTTTTCAAAACGGAATTCCGTATCAAAATTCTGAATATATGTAGTGGGCCTTACCGCTGTCGGTTTACTCTCTGCACCACAGAACATATTTACCCATTTCCTTAGTTTATCCGTTGATTAACCGTGAACTGATAGATGAGCTATCAATATGCACGCGATTCTCTGATTACAAAAAAACTCGATGCGTTCAAATACACTTCCATTGAATTATCAACCTTTATCATAAAACTTCACGTTTTTTAGCCTAGTCACAAGTTTATGGGGTTTTTAACGCTTGGATTCATAACACTTCTAGTTCTTTTATTAATTCATTCCTTGCATCCGTTCTACTACTACTGTATACTATTCTATACGTTTTCCGTCGTATTGATAAACACGGACTGAAGTACTCCAGGGTTTAACCCTTTTTATGATATTGGAAGGCAAACAAGCAGACGGATTTCCTGATGGTAAGAATTTAAAATTGCTAACCTGAGGCCGGTATATTAGGCCTTGAGCAAATGTAAGTTTACCTGCTACCTCATTCTCTGAACCGGAACATGTTAACGGCAAGCACTGACGTTATGTCGACAGACAACTCAGATTTGACATTATACCAATTACCACTAAGATGTGACGGTGATGGTAAGCCTATGCTCGCTTTTAATGAGCTGCATGGCAGAAAGGTAGATGAGATGGTCTATCCTGCAAAGGAGCCCAAAATGGGAAGCCTGGTATTATTTTTTAATTATTAATACACTGTGATGCAGGCTATAATATCAACTTATTTATTATTTATTAATTTTCATTACAGTCATCATTACACTAATAAACAGACTACAACATCAAACTAACTTTACACTTACCTTGGTCTTTGCTTCTTATTAAGACAGTAAAATTATTTATAAATATTCACATTATTTTAAAACTATTTATAAATAAATAAATAAATATCCCTGGACAAGTCACACAGATTGAATCTAACCCCAAAGTAAGCAAATTATATGCTTGTGTTATGGGTGTTAGTCAACAATACCAATACATAGAAATACTTAAATAGATACCAGAATAAACTTAATAAACACCCAGACCCGGAAATGCAGACATCTAAATGTTCATCACACAAATGCCTGCCCCCGTCGGGAATCGAACCCGAGCCTCGCGGTTTGGTCGCTGTAGGTAGGCGTGTACGATAGCCACTCGACCAACGAGGCGGTTCTATGACATAATTAAAACTTAATACGTAGATGGACAAACGTTTTTTTTTTTAATCAACTTTTTTAAAACAATTCAAGCCGCACTTGGCAACTTAATTTATAAAGTTATAATAATAAAAGAAAACGTTGATAAAAACGTCACAATTAGACATGCCTGACTAATCTGAGATGCTTAAAATGTTTTATCTTTTTTCTTTTTGTTTCATTTGAAAAATATTAAATGCAACTAAAATAAGTTTAGTTTGTGCATAGCAGAATCACTGTCCTATTTTATTAATAAACAAAGACAAGAGTGAAGTTTAATTCTTATGGAGTATGTAATACCTATCATATTAATATTATAAATGTGTAAGTTTGTATGATTGTTTGTCACTCCTTTACGCAAAAGCTGCTAAACTAATTTTCAGGAAACTTATCACACATATAGAGGGTAGCTTGGATTAGCACATAGAATAGTTTTCCTAAGGGATCATTAACCACGCGGGCAACGCCGCGGGTAATAACTAGTACACTATAGTACCTGGTGGAACCTGGGACTTATTTAACCAATATTCATTAGTAAAAGGGCAAGGGATCTTTTTCTATCTTATGACTACGAAACTCTAAAAATATATTTCCCAGGACAAAGAGTACCTCTCTATCTTAGAATATTGACAAACAGAAATACTGGTAAAAATTCCCACGGATATAAGTTCACGGGTACACGGCACGATTGTTATCTACCCAAACATAATCAGAGGAGCTAGGTTACTTGTTTTTCACAATTATAGTATCTGTGATTTTATTGAAGCCGGCTAATAAATATCAGGCTATCGCTGATGGTCCTACGCACTAGCGGCAACGGTATCTGAACATCCAGCTCAGACGGGCGGTAAAAACGCGACTGCTATTTAGCAATCACTATATATGTTATGGTCATAGTGATTAAATAAAAAATGCTCACAATGATAACTCTGTGGTCTAACGATTCAGATGTTGGACTTGACTGACATAAGGTCCCGAGTTTGATTCCCAGGCCAGGCAATAAAAAGAAAATTTGGTCTATCTAGTAGAGAAAAATGTTGCTAGATTTATTTTTCTATACACAAATCCAACGTTCCAAATGAAACAAAGCTGCTGCGAAACAGCATTCTACGACATAAAAAAAGTTCCGAGCTCTACTACATAATTTATATATGAATACGTAATGCCAAAACTTTGGACCCCTTTTTACGAAAATTGCGCGGACGCAGGAGCATAAAATTTGGAACACACATAGTTGATGTATAGGAGAAGTGCAGAACGCTAATATTTTTCAATAATAATGCTTATAAAGTACAATAAATCAATAAATAAAACATTACTTACACTACCATGCATTTGACACACACAAACAAATATAATGATGATAACGATAAAATATCACAGATGGCGCACTAAAAAGTTTGGAAACAAAGTAGTTGGTCTTAAGAAATGAAGACGGTGTTCTTATCAACAAGAGACTAAAATTACATTTTAGTAAATCTAATCTCATGTTTTGTTCGTAGTAAGATAACGACAACTAGTTTACCTATGCTAATAATCTATCTGCTAATAAAAAAGGGAATCGATTTGATTTTTGTAGCAAAATACAGCGAACAAGTACGCAGCTCCCCTGATGGTAAGAGATAATAGTCCATGAACACCATAGATTTTACAGAGGCCTCGCTGTCCAGATGCCGGTGTTAAGCCAATGGTGAAAATCTACCGACTACCCAACTCTCCGGACCGGAACATGTCAGTGTCATTAGGTGGTGAATCCCTACCCGGGAAAGTTGCTGCATAGCACTTTACCATCAATAACGGGTAACAACCCATTTTGTCTTTGCTCGCCTTTTACGAGCTGCCAGCCAGGACGGCAGGTGATCTATTTAACACAGAGAACCCGGACCGACACAGGGAAAATGGTTGGTTTTTTGTTTTGAATAGTCTCAGAAACTATTGGACTGGATGTTTAAACTTCTATAATGTAACACGGAGTTGTAATTTTGTTTGTGTATTTCCATGGTTTCAAATACTCGAAAGTATTAGGTTGCCCCAATATTTTTTTCTATACATGTAAATAAAAATAAATCACTGTAATATATGTGGATAATATATGAGCATATGACGATGATTATGCCAAGATATTTGGTTTTTTATAAATTGGTAAATATATCAATTAAAAAGAGAAAAGATTTTATTGTTTGTTTGTATGAAATTGACTCCAAAACTATTGGACCGCTTTAAAAAATATTTTACCAACAGACATCGACATTATTCCTGATTAACATAAGCTACTTTTTACTTATAAATTATCCTTACATACTGATATATTTCACATAACTTCTAAACGTCTGAACCGAATGGTTTGAAATTTTATGTGGGTATTTGGATGGTTTCCTGGATAATTACTATTGGACCTGGTAATCGGAGCGCTGTTGTTGGTATTGACATACTATCTATACTTTTTATGAAGTGTATTGTATTGTATAGACACCAAATCTACTGTAATGATTCGAAAAATTCCTATACAATTAGAAGATATTATCCCTGTCGAGCATAGGTTACGTTATATCTAAGTAAAATTGTAACTTTGTCCACCCGTGCAAAGCTGGGTGAGCTGCTAGTATTAATTATAAATATAAATAAATATCCGTGGACAAGTCACACAGATTGAATCGAACCCGAAGGTAAGCAAATTATATACTTGTGTTATGGGTGTTAGTCAACGATATTAATACATAGAAATACTTAAATAGATACTAGAATAAATTTAATAAACACCCAGACCCGGAAAATGCAGACATCTAAATGTTCATTACACAAATGGTTCCCCCGTCGGGAATCGAACCCGAGCCTCGCGGTTGTTCGATGTAGTTCGGCGTGTACGCTAGCCACTCGACCAGCGAGGCGGTCAATATTATAAATATTACATAAATTATAAATATATTACGATACGATTTCACCAGCACGAAATACGACAATAGCGTTCCTGACTCCTGAAGGTATAATGAGAGAAATAAACCAGGAGGTGGTACCAGTACCTAGTCATGGCTACTCTAATTGAATAATCAATATTTCGTTTCTACCTTACCTATTGCTGTCTAAGTCTTCTTTGAAGAACGGACGATCTTTTTTTGCTAGTTTAAAAGCAGCAAGTACACTAAATTAAGTGAGGGCACTAATGTCGTAGTAACCAGTAGATCGGGTGCTATGTAGACTCATTCGCTATTCAATATGAACTATCCACTATCTACCTACTTATTCCTGAAAATTAATTCTTGCTATTTTTGTGTAGCGGATAAGAGATTAATATAACTGATAAAACTGTCACCTAATTAAATAATACTACTCTCTTTATAGTCATTTAACATAAAATATGAGCTTAGTTTAGACTTATTCTTGCCAACAGAAACACCATAATTTTATATGTCAATGTCTTAAAGAACAAATATTTCTCGTATCAAACTACCTCAACCTGTCTTTTACAATGCTACCTAGAATTTTAAGCTAAGCGCTCAAAATTCACCTATTTTACAATTCACCACATAAAAGCTTAGGTTTCATTCGAAGTTGGTGACAAGTCTTCGAAACAGGTGTAATGGTGTGAAAGAAGTACGTAATGAACATAGAGGAAGCTCGGCAGGTTTGTAGAAATTGCTCCTTTGTAGAAAAGACCATCTGCCTTCCTACCAGACAGCTTGTAAAAGGCGAGAATAGACTTTCCGTCACTAACACCGTGACATCTGACTAGGTGGTAGAGCTCGCAGCGACTCACCCGGTTTGGTACCACCGCCTTACCTATTCCTGCCGCCTTTACATCATGACGTGTTCCGGTTTGGAGGGTAAGGTAGCCGGAAAACTTGCTTTTGCTCGAGGCCTAACATCCCGGCCTCGGGTCGGCAACGCACCATTACCACCTTTGGTATCTCTAGGCGGCGTGAATTTTTACCATCAGGAGATCCGTCTGCTGGTTTGCCTTCTAATATTATAAAAAAATGTACTCTAAATTTAAAATTCGTCTAGTTTGTGCCAACAGATTAACACCATATTCTTAAAAATGTAGTTGTACTAATTAAACAACTTGTAGATAAGCACATGCTGCATACCATATAAATCTTACCAAATAAACATCGTGTAAGTAAGCGCATACCATATAAATCTTAATCGATAGAAATTGAATATTTAATAGAGGCCTAATTATTATAAAACTGGAAAAGATGAAGCTAACTTCATGTTATATAAAACAAATATTAATAAAAATGAAATTATAAAATTCTTGTAATATAATACCAAAAAATAAATTAGAACTAATTTGTTTATTGCATATTAATAAAATTTACTTCATGTTTTTTTTTCGTTTTGTGGGTTTCGGTTAGTTTTTATCTTACAAATTTATTTAAATTTATTTTGTATAAAAATAATAATAACGAATAAGCATAAATGCAGTATAAATCAAATTAATTATTTAGTACAAAATAAATCATTTGATTTAACATGTGTAAGCTGAGAAGAGGCAGCATAATTGGTACATAAATTGTTTACATTAACATAATATTAAATTTAATTCAAATTAAGGAAATTTACGAAAATATTAAAAAAATGAAAATGACAGTATTTGGTGTAAATCTTTGACAGAGTGTGTAAAGCACCGAGAATTAAAAATATAGTTTTTGTCTTTACGAAATACATTTTAAAAGGCTATTTTGATTCAAAACAAAGAAACAATTTTGTAATTCGTAGTGTTTAACTGTGCAAGTTGTAATTTTAAATAGTAATAGTTAGGAGGCCTATTTACGGTAAGTCCCATAAATAATATTTATATGAAATATGTGATTTGTGTGTTTTAAAATATATTATCTTAACATAATATATTTGCTATGTTAATGTCATGAACACGTAAATCAAGATTTAGGACGTACAGCAGTAGTCAGTAATTTTAATACATCACTATATTATGTCAGTGATTTACAAAGATAAAAGTATCTTCACGCCCATATAACCGAAGAGGTAGGCAGAGCTACAACCAGGGCACACACGAGTAGGCTAAGACACCAAGTCCCACAATGAGATAGGTAGCAAGCCTATCGCCAATCGGCCACATATTCAATCGCGAACAACGTTATTTTTACTACAAAATTAAAAATATATATTTTCTACTCGTTTTTCTTGTCTGACCCGGGAATCGAACGCTGGACCTCAAGAAGACAAGACGTCGGGCCGCTAGACCACAGAGATATTGATTAATAATTTTAAACGATCTTGAAAACACAAACATGTCTGTTATTTGAGGTTTATTTAAGAGGAACTGTAAAACCAGCGTTTTGTAAGAAAAGAGTAATGATTGTTAAGGAAGCTAGGTGACAATATTTGATGCTTTCTGAATACCTTGTACCTAAAGATATGTAAGTATATGTGTTTAAAATACACGTTGAGACTAAAAACAGTTCCATCAATACTCAAAAATCTGCATATAGTATGTTTAACAATAAAAATATCTAACAGAGTAAATTAAAAGGGTGATTAGATTTGCTATCTATAATTATTAAATAACATCAAAAGTTATAGTGGTCCTTTGTTCTATGTTCTCCCCGTGTTGGTCCGGGCTCCTTCGCAGAATAGACCATCTGCCTTCCTGCCAGGTAGCTCGTAAAAGGTGAGCATAGGCTTGCCGTCACTAACGCCGTGACATCTGACTAGGTGGTAGAGTTTCGAAGCGACTCACCCGGATTGGTACCACCGCCTTACCTATTCCTACCGCCATAACGTCATGACGTGTTCCGGTTTGGAGGGTAGCCGGTAATCTTACTTTTGCTCGAGGCCCAACATCCCGGCCTCAGGTTGGCAACGCACCATTACCACCTTTGGTGTCTCTAGGCGGCAAGAATTTCTTACCATCAGGAAATCTGTCTACTTGCTTGCCTTCCAATATCATAAAAAAATATTTTAATATATACTTATAAAATAACATATCCTGACTGAATGACCGGATCTACATCGCCGAGTAAAAACTGTTTAAGTTACAGTGATGAAAATTGGTGAGTAGGGTCGTTTTATTGGGTGTCTAACCCATTGAGGACGGAATTTTGGAAATTTTGCCCCTAAGAGGGTGAAATGGTGTTTGAAAGTTTGTATGGAAGACCGTCATTTTTTAAGTTAGAAACATGAAATTTTATTTTTGGGCTGCTTATAAAAATGATTGGATACGATTTTAGGCGTTTCTGGAAATTCTGCTTAGTGAAAAAGGAATTAAAATTTGGAAGAAAATCCTTAATAATGGGCTATTGATTAAAAATGAAAATAAACAATTAAATACGTACTATAAGTATAACTGAAACAGCTCTGAACGAATTATAATAGTTATTTTGACCAAATTACTGGAAAATCCTGTCCAAAAAACTTGAAGTACCATGCAGATTTTTTTGCGTATTTTCACATAAAACTTATCGCATTGAACGTAGGCTTCAAAAATATGCTAGATTTAGGTATTTTTTTTTATATAACCCACGGTTGGTGGTTTGAACGCTCGTGTGCACCGGCCCCGTAAACATGTCAACATTATGATAGAGCAAGCGGCCGAGCGCGGGACATAATTACGCAACTCCTCAGAATTAACACCCATCTTTATGTGCCTCTACGCTGATAACACCTAAAACGTTAAGCGCTATCGATACATGTGCTATCTATTTATACATGTGCTTATGCTTATTGCAATCTTTTGAAATGTTAGTAAGATGTGAGAATTAAAGCTTTTATTTTATACTAGCTGCTATTCTACGAGTATATTTACCTACCACTTGAGTAGCGTTTTTCACAAAGGATTCCTTCCCATCCGCCTGGCAGTTCGTAAAAGTCGAGTATGGGTTACATAGTTAAATAAATAGGCAATATTCCCACCGTATATCCTAAAATTATAAATGTTGAAATTGTGCAATAACCAATTGTTCTGATATTTTTTTTATGTATATAATTTTATTAAAAAATGCCGGTGAATCGCCCTTAACACTTAGGGGCATGAAAAAAAAGCCGATTCTCTACTGAATATGCTTATAAAATTTGGAGAAAATTGGTAAAGCCGTTTCAAAGGAAAACGGTAACTAATATTGTGACCCGAGAATTTTATATATAAGAATATGTAACTAAGAATCATCTCGATCACGTCAGTTTTTAAACAAAAAATCAGTTTCGAAATCGGTCCATCCTTTTAAAAGTTATGGTGATATTGACATACACATAGACATTTCAACCTTATAACACGCCTCTAATCTGTCGGTGATCAAAAAACGTGAACGAAACTGACAAACATTTTCCTCCTGTTAAAAAAAGACACAAATTTTAAATGTTCAAGTCTTTTAAGCTATGGCTGTCCCCGGATACGAATAGCCAAGTTATGGTTGTCCTCGTGTCGTTAGATATCAATCTTGATTACTAAATCACCTTTTCTCATTTTCACTTCAGTGGATCATCATAAATATGCCAGCTAATTGACTAGCGAATAATTAATAGAAAGTTTTATCGTTCGGTGATTAATTGTGGATTCGGATATTTCCATAAACGTCTGGTCGAAGGTAAAAAATCACATGTCAAGGTAAAATTTATTTGTATTAATTTGCAGTCCACACACGATAAACGAACAAATTGTTTTTTTTATGATATTGGAAGGCAAACAAGCAGATGGTTTTCCGGATGGTAAGAAATTCACGCCGCCTAGAGATACTAAAGTTGGAAATGGTACGTTGCCAACCTGAGGCGGGGTTGTTAGGACTCGAGCAAAAGTAAGTTTATCGGCTACCTTACCCTCCGAATCGAAACACGTCAACGGCAAGCATTGGACGTTATGGCGGCAGGAATAGATAAGGCGGTGGTACCTAGTCAGATGTCACGGTGTTAGTGACCGTAAGCCCATGCATGCCTTTTACGAGCTGCCTGGCGGGAAGGCAGATGGTCTATTCTGCAAAGGAGCCCGGACCAACACGGGGACAACAAACAGACGTATTATCAACCAGGTTACAGGTACGATTAGATATTTTTAATTAATTATTAAAATACTTTAAAATATAATCAGTTTAAATTTGAAAACCATGTCGCATTTATCAACTACATTTAGAAGTATAAAATTATTAACACAACCCGCTGATGCGAACTGTTTATATTTATTGGCTTTTTAAATTTATAAAATAATAAATCTTGATAAAAAATTCAATTAAAATAATTGGAAAAAAATATATAAAATTGGCCAATGATAGCGAAAAATTATCATATTCTACTTATATTAAAAAAGAGTCGTGGCAATAGGCATCATAAGTTTATAAGCATTACTATCCTACATGTTGTGTTTTAAATGATGAGATGGCGAACACGCATATAGCTCTCCTGATGGTAAGGGATAACCTTGGCTTATAGACAACATTTGTGTTGTAGGTGCGTTGCTGTCTTGTGACCGAAGTTTTATGTTTAAAGTACAAGTCTTCCGGCTACCCTACTCTCTTATCGTCATTATGGTGGTGGAAATAGGTAGGAGCATAGCATTCTACTACTACTGATCTTATTAGTAATGACACATTAAACCTATGTTCGTCTCTTACGAGCTGCTTAACAGAAAGATGGTCTATTCTACATAGGAGACCTGGAGCTACACGGAGTATATTGTACAAGTTTACCTGCTGCCCAACCATCCATACAAAAACCTGAAACTGTCATGATGGCGCCAACATTTTTGCAGATTAAATAAATGTAAAGCGTTGTGCAGGTGCAGCAATACATATAAATTTTGTTTTTGGTAGTTACCAATTTATGCCCGGTTCCTGTATTCAAGAAACGAGTCATTTTTCATACGAATGGTAGTTTTTTGTACGAATGATAGAAGATCGGTCGTTCGTTATCAAATGGTAAATTTAAACATTTTGTGTAACTATGAGCTACGTTTCCTCAGTTTTAGGTGACCTACCATCGTCTTATTAATTTTACTCCATTCGTTAGTCCATGTTTTTGATAAGACGGCCAACGGTTATACTAACGGATCACGGTTCGTTGATTATAGAAATCAAGCTTTAATCTATGCTTGCGTTTTAGGAGCTGCCGATTAGAGTGCCAGATGATTTATTTTAAACTGTGGCCACGAACCAGCGAGGGATACCTAATGTATATATATTTTATGCGAGACATAGTCTTTGGCTAGTCGTGGTTTTCCTAGTTATGATTCTGCCTACTTTATATATTTTATATTTATTTATATATTTTATGTACATATCATATCATAAATACTTTTATATATAGGAAGGTGTCAAACAGCTACTTCGTCAGTGTTTAATATATTTTCATCTCCCATTATAGTTTTGAATAAGATTTTTGAAAAATGTAGCCTATGTTTCATTTACGACCTTTAACTATATTATTGTCAAATTTCTTCAAAATCGATCCAGGGGTTTAGCCATAAAGGCGTAAAAGACAAGCAAACTTTCGAATTTATAGTATAAGTATGGATTGGAATATCTCTGATTTATTCTTTCCCTCCGTATTTCTTTTGTCAAGACTTTAAACACTTTCTTATAATGTTCAAAATTCTACTAAAAATGAGGTCAATTTTTTTATTCAGTAAGTTCAAGTGCAATTATAAGAAATAATTATTGTGTAAACTGGTTTTGATAACTCTTGAACGTGGAAAAGTTTAAATGTAGTTAAAAAAGTGACACTTGATATTTCATTTCGATAACTCAGTATTATCACTTTTTTAAATATCATAAAGATAGTTGAAGACCTCCAAATTGGTGGCCCCTGGAGCGAGCAGCGTCACGGTCTGATCTCTCATTCCGAAGCCATCGTCAGGTCGTTGGCTTATTAAATAACCTAATGGCCATCAACTACAACGGTGTTAATCAACACGCCTGCGACATACACGTATGTGGCAGCCGAGATAGACATGACTTTCTCATGAATGAATGAATGCCTCAACGAATGAGCGGATTATTCCATTCCAACGGTAGGTAAAAAATGTTAACGCGCACAAGTGCAATGTGATTGTGATGTGTTGTATGGGCAATGTGAAGTATAATAACAAAAAAATCATGAAAATAATTAGAAAAAAGTCCCGATCAGAAAATATATACGATTCCTTTATCACTAAGGAAGACAGTCGTGGAATGCCAATCCGAATACGAATTGTTAAGACTTGAACATGAACAGAAATACAGCGCTAGCTCCGGACATCCCCACAAGATTTAAAAGACACCGTCACGTACTATAGGATGCCAACCAATCGGCAAAGCGGCGAGCTATAAACTCTGTAACCATCATTTAAAAGGTGATGTGAAATAATAGTAATAATAACAATATCCCTGGACATTATTACACAAATTGAATCGTATCCCAAAGTAAGCAAATTAAATATTTGTATTATGAGATTCATGAGTTTTAGTCAACGATTACAGTATATGGAAATACTTGAATAGATACCAGAATAATAAACATCCAGACTTACAAATGTAGACAATTATATGTTCATTACACAAATGTCTGCCTCAGTCAAGAGTTGAACCTGGGCCTCGGGGTTTTTGGTAGTAGATAACTAACAATAAAAGCGGTTGCCAAAATAAGATAACAAATTTATTATACGATAAGAGTCTCTTATAATTTTATCACTTATTAGATCTGTTATTATCACTGGCGAAATCTAAATCAGAACAAAACTAATTAATTTCATTGTAAAATGAATTCTGAAACTTAAAATAATTGTTGTAATTTTGTAATAAAACAATTTTGTATAAAACAAGTGTAACCTTAAGTTCTCGTAATAAGTAGATATGTCGTGTCTTCCTTATTATCATAAACGTCTTCGGCTGCAAAGTACGTTGTGGTGGCGAAGGTTTTTGCGTAGCGGGCGAGTGTCGGAACTTCACTTCAATAATTTCATACAACATTTATGCTTGGAATTTTTTTAAGGCTTTGTTAAAATATAAGTTTCACTACAACCCCAGGCTTCTTAACCGAAAATAATGTTATCATTGATGCTGACTGCAAAGTAGAAAAAATTAATTGAAGTTTAATGAGAAAGAGCATGCTTCACTGAACGAATGACAAACGAAATATTGACAAAGCAGATATACAAGGCAAATGTGGATGGATGTAGGGATCCGGGGAGACCTAGGTTGACATTCCACAATAAAATCCGAATATTATCCGAGAGTGGTGTCAATCTTCCAAACCAGCGTTTTTTTTATGAAAAGAGTAATTAATGTGGAGGAAAACAGAAAAGTGTGCAAGAATAGTGAGATTTGGCACTCGATACTCTCTGCCTACTACGTAAGAGACTTGGCTGTGCTAAATTTAATTACTATTCTTTTATCGCCTCTGTGTTCTAGCGCTTCAGTTGTTGGACTTGACTGCATGAGGTCCCGGGTTCGAATCCCGGGTCGGGCAACAAAAATAAAATTGGGTTTCTCCAATTTTTTAATTAAAAAAAAGTTGCTCGGGATAGGATATGTGCCCGGTTGGCGATAGGCTTGCCACCTATCACATTGTGAGGCTTAGTATCTTCGGCTAGTCGTGGGTGCCCTGGTTGTGCCTCTGCCTACCTCTTCGGGGATATGGGCGTTAAGATACTTACTATTCTTTTAAAAATTTAGATGCAAAACATGACAGACTGATTTTTGACTGCATTAGATCAGATTTTATTTAAATTGCCTTATTTTATTATTTATTATACTTCGTCATGGCGCTGTGGATTCATGTAGGCAACCAACAAGCGAAAGAGACAAAAGACCTGTTTTTATCGCTAGTTTAAAAACATACGTGTAATCATCGTAAAGCTGACAAGCTTTTTAAAATTTAATTGGTTTTAGAAGTTCTGTCATGTCTTTTAATTACCTTTTTAGCCAAAAACAACGCAAGCGACCTGCGTTGTGTTTTTGCGTATTGCGATTTTGTAAATATTATCGTACTAATATTAAATATAGTGTTAGAGGCCTTCCGGTTAGGTGTATTGACGTCTTTATAAAGGTAAGTTGGTAGTGGTAGCATGGGCGCCGGCAGCAGGGTGCAAGAGAATGCATTTGCACCCCCCTGTCCGAGAAGAAATTACATAGAAAAAATATATTTTTTTTTACCTGAACCAGCGGGAGAGTAATGCTTTTACAGTGTATGAATATACATTTGTATGTATGTTTGTGTTCTTATGTATATATTATGTATTATACATATTATCAGAATTAGCTTTTATATTTTATATGGTTAATAGTATGTATCGATGGAGATGCACTTCCCTGAAAATAATCCTGGCGGCGCCCATGAGTGGTAGTAGCTTTACATTTATATAGTTTAAACATTAGAATAAATCATAAATTAAAATTTCTAAATATTTTGTAAATATAATTTGTGACAAGGGCGAAGGTACGATTAGAACCTTTTTTAATTTAAATAAATTTAACATACTTTTTTTCTATAGCTAATGTTACTAACTTCGCGGTTTTTAAAACATCACCGAACTTTGAGGGCGAGTACAGTGATCAGTCCGAGACATCAATATTTAAATTAATTGGACTGTTCCCTACGACGTCTCCAACATGTGTGTGTCTCCCGGGAGACTGCGAGTTGGTGCTGGGTTCTGGTTATTGGGTTGGATGGTTGGAAGAATAGTGGACAAGCTGGGTTCTGGTTATTAAAATTGGCCGTAAGAGAGCCGGCTTTAGGTTGGCAACGCATTTACATTTGGTGTGTATTGTCTTCTGCATTTCTGGGTAATGGTTTTGTGGTGTGTTTATTAAATTTAAAATGGTATGGTATTTACGTAAGTATTTGTATATACTTATTATTAAGGTGCATTAACACCTATTACACAAGCTTATAATTTGGTTACTTTGGAGTTAGATTCGATTAGTTTTTTTTGTACAACGACATTTATTTATAGCTCAGCGTACACATGCCTTAAACGTCGAAAACGCATATGTTATCTGGTTTTGGCGACGTATCTGTCATACTTGAGGTGCGGATCTCCGTAATGTGACGGTAAACACTTATCATCAAATGGTTCACTTGCCGTTTGTTTCTTAGTCTATGAACAAAATTTTATATTAAAATGATTTCATCATTGTCATTCAGAACGTAAAGTGTTAAAGAATATTACACTTAAATCTCGCTACTGGCTGTATTAACATAAACCGGTACTAAACCCGCGCTAATACCTACTCATGATTTTAATTATGTGCAAATTATTGTATGTATGTATAATATATTTTTATTGATTTCATTGATTGAAAATTATGTTTGATTCGATTTGAATAATTGATTAAATTAGTGCGAATGAGCATTTACGATATTTTAAGCGAGTTAATGTTAATTCTTATTTTAATAAAGACATTAACTTTTTTGAATTAATATTTTGGTAGATCACAATAGATCTATCCAGGTTGCAGTGATCCTCGGGGTTATCTGACCAGAACTCTTTAACATTATTATTTTGTTTTTAGCATACATGGCCCGTGTATGCTAAAATACGTCAGCAATATGCTGTTTTTTTCATACAAAGCAATTATGGATCTTGGCGACAAAAATACACAAGATTAACATTAATATGCTTTATAAGACTAGTGTTTCCAAAACACGATTAATTTCACTTTGCTCGATAGAAAAAAAACAAAAATTTAACCCTTTTTTGAAGCAAAACCCAACTGTCTACTTCAATTGTGAAAATATCGACACCAGATTTAACATAAACATGATAAGTATTATACCTAAAAGATAACTGTTTGAGTTTTTATATTTATTTTCAAATTACTTTTATAGTGTCAAAAATAGTGATTTGGCGCTTAAGACATTTACTTTAGAGCGCAATATTTCATAGTAATCATGGAACGGGGGAGTGCGCTGATTGGCTCTTCTGGCTGACTAAGTATGGGGCCTTAATATGAAATAACTGGGTCACAAATTAGACCATTGCACTTTTTCATGTCTCACATAGGTCAACGGCCAAGCACACGGATCTCCTGATGGTAAGAGTCCGGGATGTTAGGCCTAATATGCAAGTCTCCCGGCTACCCTGCTTATCGGGTCAGAACATGACATACGATCAATATTAATAATCAAAAAATATTAATAATCTAATCCAAAACTTGCTGTCCATGATTTATATTTTGATCCATTTTTATGTTATCGCTTGCCAATAACATATCTGTGGACAGGATAAATATGGCAATTATGTATAGGATAGGCCGGCGGATACGCAGCTATCTAGATTGCTTGATATCCATCTTTAGAGATACATTATTAATATTGGCCGACAGTCATTATGGCAACAGTAATAGGTAAGGCGGTAGATCAAGTTAGTGCACAGCACTCTATCACCAGTGGTCTCTTTAATGATGACCTATATTGTAACCTGTGCTCGCCTCTTACGAGCTGCCTGTCGGAGACGCAGATGGTCTATTCTGCTCAGCGGACCCGGACCAGCACGGGAAAAAATGCACTTACATGATAAAGTTACTGTCTTAATTTAAATATTTACATATGCAGTGTAAATATTTTAATATGACTGAGGTTTTTTTTCAAATAATATTACTTATTGGGAAACTGCAAAAACAACTTTAACCATTTCGTTAATCTATACGAGACCATCTCGGAACCATAACCTATTTTTCAAAAAAAGGGACTTCCAAAATCGGTTTGTTTGTATGTTTTTTAGGAAAAAATATAAGAGTTTAGAACGTCCTCCTTTTTAAAATTGCCTAAAAATAACAATATGTAGTGGTTGCAAGTTTGCAACGCTCTACAGGTGCTACAATACTTTCGATATGTATTTGCTTTATATACTTATACATTATGGACATAATATACAGAATATTAATAAAACGATACATGCATTTACATATAGTATACTAGCTATTTATGCGCAACTTCGACAGCGTAGAATGTGTGTACATATATAGAGAATTTGCACCTGTTAACTAACTGCCAATATTAGTAACCTATTAACAGATAAAGATAGGCTTACTAGAGTTTCTAAGATTTTTTGTTAATTATTGAAAAATAACAGCGGTTACGTGGCGAGTGATCTAAAGTAGCATGATCTCTTAACTTAGACAGGTTATTAATATTGGTCGTAAGTCATGCGATAATGGTTATAAAGATGTAGATGTAAATACTTCAAATAGGAATACAAAGGACAAAAAAATAATGAAAAACTAACGAAAACAGAAAATGGGATTTGTTCTTATAAAATAAGTAATGTGTACTTGGTACTTTGTGGATCTTCTAATTTTTACATGTAAGTATGTGTCACCTTATTCTAAGTTTAAAAGCTTATTTTTTGCACTTTTTAATTAGACACTAGACATACAATTTTCGTTATGAAACAAATAATCTTCTATCTTTAAGCTTCTTGAATAAAACCTACTGAGTAGTTATATATAATAATCTGTATACTACTGTGCATTCCAAACGATATGACTTTTTTATTTATCCGTATTAAAATTTACTACTAGCCAACTAAATGGAACCACAAACATGATGTGTTTGTAACTTCGTAGTGACGCGTGGCGATGTACTCTGGCGATGGTATTACCATTCAAATAAGTAAAAAATCCCACACGTTGCAATAATGACGGTGAGAATAATGCGGAGAATTTATTTGAATTACAAATTGAACAGACCAGACAGTTTTAGCGCGGAGCGAATAAATAATTTGATATTATGCATGATGATACCTCACTTAGCTACCTTGAGCGACCTTGACACACAGTCGTAAATAAGAATATCTTACCAGCTCATACATATGGACGACTCGCATACTCAAATATGGTAAGTGGCGGCTTATGAATAAATTTTATTATTTAAAACTCAGAATGTTCATTACTAAAACAAATACTCGTAGCGTAGTAACACAGGGTGCTCTCAAATCCGAAACACACTGTATATATTTTTGATATTAGTCCATAGTATGTGAACATATTATTAGATGTTATAAATGGTTATTCGATTGGAGAGTTTAAATACGAATAACATTCAAGGTGAGCAAGGCTCTGGTAATACTGGGTGCGCCCACGCACGTCCCTCGTGCCTTACGTCACTGCTGGCTCGACTATCTGGGATACTTGTAGAACAATGCCATTTATCCATCCATTGAAATGTTGTTGCGCAATTAGCACCTTGAACATTTTCATCTCTGTTTAATCCTATAAAATAATTCACCATATAACATCTAAAGCTAAACCAGCCATTACAACTTTTAAAATTAAAATAAGCTTGACAACAACGATAAAACCTGCATATAATCCAACATCCTGCTAGAAACCATCTCGATTACGATAGCTTTCAAACGAAAAATCCGCATCGAAATCGATCTATCTTTTTTAAAAGTTAAGATGAAAATACACACACGCACACGTCAAACTTATAACATTCTTCTTTTTCATTCGGAGGTTCAAATTGAGTAACTTTAGGATTTAGTAATCATATAAAACATAAACATATCGTTACATTAAGTACTAGTAACAGTTTTTAAAATTTGAATGTTTGTGCTTTTTCCTGTATGTATTATAAGAAAAATAAGATTGTAAGAAATGTATTAGTATTCTAATTTAAAAAATCTAATAAATTAACTTTTCCCAAGACCGGATAAATGCCCGGTTGGCGATATTTGCCACCTCTCACATTATGAGATTGTCTTTATCTAGTCGTGGATTCGTCATGTCGAGTCGTGTTTGTTGTTCTGTCTACCACTTTGAGATAGGGACGTGAAGATATGTTCTTTACTGTTACAGTCTGTTATAATGATACTTATTTACCTTTTACACAGGTAGCAGCGCACTATGCCAGAATATTATTCAACAAATTTATGTACCTAATGTCAATTGAATAAAACAGTCTCGATCATTCACCAATTCAAGTGGTGATGGACATCAAAAGGATATCACATTTTATTTATTATCACATTTAGTTTATAAAAAAATATTAAATTGTTATAAAAGACAGATTCCATCCAAGTTTGAATACTTAGCATAGTTGTTTCTAAATATTCGAAGAATCGCTATAATTGCATTTTGTTTTCGAGGAACTGGTTTCATCTTAATCTTTTCGACGAGTGGATTAGTTAAAACATTTCTTAAAAAAACCCACAAATTTAACAAAAAATAAATCCTGACACACATCATATCAATACCATTAGTTTGTTTCTGTCTATTTTGTCTCATTTGTGTCGTTTTTATAATTGAATACTGGCTGTTGTTCATGACTTCTTCCGTGGTTTTTTGCTTTGTCGCGGGAAATGCTTTAAATACCGGAACTTTATATAACTCTTGTCTATGCTCGAACATCGCCAATATTTAAAATAATTGATGACTCTTATGCTAATAAATATTTAAGCCTTTTTAATAACTATCATTACTAAAATAAAATTTACTATCATTTTATTTTTAACAATTTCTTTAAAAACTTTCAACAAGTAATCAGCACATCCTGTATATACAAATTCACATGAACTTAAGGCAAATCGTACGGTAGCAAAATTCTGACAACAAAAACAAGACAACAATCGAGTGTTGCCATTAAACAAATTCGTGAATACGTAATGCAGCTCAGTGCTTGATATTAATATTTATAACAACGCGGCTATTTGAATAGATCGTTGATATCGCTCGTTAGTAATGGATCCACACTTGATACAACGATACGATTATGCTCTTTAATATTTTACGCGATTATGAAAAAATGTTATGATTTAAAAATATCGAGTTTTATTTATAATGACCGTATTGAACAATAGACAATATACTTTTAAAGCATGTACTGTCAATGTTTTCATCCTACTAATATTATAAATAAGAATTAGTTTTTGGAATGACTAATGTGTTGCCAACCTCGCGGTTTTTACAACTTCACCGGACTTTGTGGGCCGAGCAGAGTGCTCAGCCCAATTATAAGTAAGGAATGTTCTTTCCAGTAATGGTCCGATGAGTATAATAGACCGTCTACCTCTCTGCCAGGCAGCTCGTAAGAGGCGAGCACTGGTTAAAATATAGGTCATTACCAACAAGACCACTGGTGGTAGAGCGCTATGAAGCAACTTTCCCGGGTAAGGATCCACCGCCATAACTACTGCTGCCGACATAATGGCTCCGTCGTGTTCCAGCCCGGAGAGTAGGGGTAATAGGCATTATTCGCCACAGGACATTCGCCGACGCACCTGTAACATCTATAGTGTCTAAAGGTCACGGTTTCATCTCTTACCATCAGGAAATTTTAGTGCTTGTTCGCTGGCCACTCATTTTAAAAAATGATACGAATTCACGCAAAAAGACTAAACCAGTCTTTATTAAACTTTGTACACATATTCTTCAATGTTATAAAAGTAATATAGTATACTTTTTTAATGATTTCAATGCGAGGGTAAAAGCTAGCATTACGTAATATAATAAGATAACTATTAAAAATGTAAATGTATTGTGATAAAAACATATTTCGTAATAACTTTATTACGAAATACGTCAATGCTCAGATAAACGGTATATACAATTTATAAAATTCGTATATGATTTGCATGAGATTAATAAAATTGTGAAATTTATAGCGGCTATTAGTTTTTTTATTAACATTTTTTGTATTTAAAAATACAACACAAGTTTAATAGATTAATTGGTTTTATTATTAAAAATTAAAAAGTTTTTATGTCATAGAAAAGTCTGCACATACTTGTGGAATGCCAGAGCAGACAAAAATGCTGTTTCAGGTCATAAATGAAGCTTTTTAAGACTAAATTACATATTAAATGATTTATCGTACGTAATAATATATAAATGACCAAAATCGAATAATTTTCTTTGCCGTGGAAGAGGAGTAAACTTATATATTAGCTAAGTTGTCACTGTAATTATAATTATTGCCTCTATGGTTTTGCAAAGCAGTGGTGTGCTAGTGCGTTACATTATGAGGTCCCGGCTTCAATCCCCAGGTCGGCCAATACAAGTAAAATGGGTTTTTTCATATTTAAACAATATTAAAAAATAAAGGTCAATAAAATCAATGAAAAAAATTTAGAGAATTAATATTCTTAAATCTACATCTTTTTGTAATGTAACAAAAGAGTTATTGAAACTAAAATACTGACCAAACGTCGAGACTTTAGTTTTAATGTTTAAGACTACTTCAGACACGATATTGCTATCGTGTCGTTGGCTGTAAACGACACGAGATCGGGTGTGAAACAGTGATAGTATCTGTATCTGTTTGTCGAGATGCTATCCACAATTAGCTTATCAATTGCTGAGATTTTTGTATTTTGAATAAATCTTGGCCTCACGACCACAACAACGTACCAGATATAAGATAAAGTGTAATGGTGACCATCTTGTTATTAAATGCTTTTGTAAGTATACAGGTATTAGTACTAAGTTGAAGTGTTTTAACTATTAAGTTATTGTGTAAATAAATTATTTAGCCTCTGTGGTCTAGCGGTCTAGGCGTTGGACTTGACTTCATGAGGTCCTTGGTTTGAATCCCGGGTCGGGCAACAAAAAAATGAGCTTTTACCAATTTTCCAACAAATAAATGTTGCCTGGGATTGGATGTGTGCCTGGTTTGCGATAAGCTTGCCGCCTATCACATTGTGGGACTTAGTGCCTTCGGCTAGTTGTGGGTGCCCTGGTTGCGACTCTTCCTACCTTTTCGGAGATATGGGTGTAAAGATATTTTTTTTATTATTAAGGCCCTTTTCTTTCATTTATTTAAACTGAAAACTAAGCTAAGCAAAACGATGTGCTTAATTATTCAACTGAAAATCGGTACTGATTTGGATAAATAAATATTTATGAATACTAATGTTTCTTTACACAAATCTCAATCATTTCTTTTGCTAAGTCTTTAAAATCTTAATATGTTTCTAGATTAAAACTGATTTAACTTTTTTTGATTACAGAAAATTTGGGTTAAAGGATTTTGTGTATGTTGGGATGTGATGACTTAATCGTAAACTGGGGTTACTGTATTATTTGATTGGTGCTCTCCGTCATAATTAGTTTCAGGGTTCTGTAGCGTAGCTTGTCCGAATTATATTGAAGCAATATATTCCTGCATAACATTTTTTTTAATGGATAATTTCAATATGAAAGCTCTTTGCTTCTTATTAATAAATATAGAATAAAATAAGAGCAAAGTTAAGTTGATGATATTGTCTGTATCAAATAGTAATAAAAACTATAATACCAGGTTGAACCTTGGAGTACGTTGCCTGAATTACGATACCTAATTGTATAAATTGTAAGCCGTAAGGTGGAATCTTGGAGTAAGTTGATATTACAGTCTGTATCATAATGTAATAAAGACTAAAGGTTGAACCTTGGAGTTGAAGTTGAATCCATGTTCACTAATAAGGCAATTACCGTCTTATTATTAAGCCATAATATCAACTTTACCTAAGTCTATATTTATTAATTAAACACGGAGCAAAGTACTGCAAGGTTCAATCTGGTATTATGGTCTTTATTCGATTTGTTCCGTACTCGTCCCAACTTTTCGTCCCAAATTCTATACATTTTCTAATTCGCCTCACATACAAATTCGTCCTACATTATATAAGGTCCTAAAAGTACCGTTTACAAATACAAAAAAAAAATTCAAGAACGTCTCACTTTTGAATTATAAGATTTATTTCGTGTAATAAAATAACCAAGTAGGTATGTATCAGATTTGCTGTTTCCTGTATTATTTCTAAAGTATAGATTAAACTATTTCATCAACAAATTGTTTAAATATTTCAGTTATAAAAGTATCTTCACGTCCATATCCCCGAAGAGGTAGGCAGAGGTACAATCAAAGCACCCACGACTAGCCGAAGATACTAAGTCCCACAATGTGATAGGTGGCAAGGCTATCGCCAACCGGTTTCAGTTATTCTAGTAAAATCATACAAAAATTAAAAATATGTTTTGATATAAAAGTCTCATACACAATTTTAAATTACAATTAAAATCACAGATCAGTTTCATTAATTACAACAGATAATAACTAACTAAAAAAAAAGTTTTTCACGCGCATATTCCCAAAGACGAAGGCAGAGGCACAACCACGGTACCCACGACTAGCCGGACACAGTAAGTCCCACAAAGTGATAGGTGTCTTCAAGCCTAACGCCAACCGAGCACAGACTTAATCCCGGGCAATGTTGTTCTTATAAGAAAATTAAAAAAAACCTACACAAATTCTTTTTTTGTTGCCCGACCCGGAGCTCGAACCCAGGACCTCAAGACCACGGAGGCCGTACCTAATTTACGAACTTAATTTTAATCCCGCATTATTCTGTATTTATTAATAAGATGGTTAGAGTAGGTACATTCAATGTTTATGAAACCAACTATCGACGATCTCGTTCCACGTGTATGGGAGTTATCTTTCATTCAATCTTCTCTTCTAAAAGTATAAATAACATTTGAGTTGAACTAAAAGTCATTCAACTACATACAAAAAATACATTTTATGAATAAGATTCTGTTCATAAATCTGAATATAAGGAAATAGTTTTTACAATAGGCTAATTTAATTTACAAACAAACAAACATGTTTTATTTTTATGTAATTGTTTTTTTTTTATTTTTTGGCAAAGGCGTGAGAATCTGCCGTAAGTAAATTTAAATGATTTTATTATTTTTATCAATTTATAATCTGATTTCGCAAAATTGTGCTGAAATTACACAAAATAACTCATAAGTCGTCATAATCAGTCATAGACAAGTGTTCAGTCATCCTTTTATAAGGTAATCGAGTGATATTTGTAGGCATTGAGAATACTCACTCAGCTCTTTATGAACTTGTGCAATTTAACTGAACAAAATTATACGAATTCCATAAAAATCGGCTATTTTGACTCAATATGTACATGATATTCGATTTTATTGCGTCCATAAACTATTTTCTCTAAATACCTCAAAACTTTTGCCTGACATTGACATTTTGTATTGATATTTTGTAGGGATAACATTAAAATATTAGTTTTTCTATTTTCCCAGTTTTCTTCATAAAAAAATTGAGACTAAAAAAACAATAATGGCCTAGTTGATTGAGCTGCTCACATGTTCAGCGCCTCACGACATATTCGTTTTTTTCTATTTAGAGTCGTTGATTCGGTTTAAATAAAAGTTAGGATCCCAGAAACGAATAATCATTAAGCGCAGTAAAACTGCAAAATCCACCAGTAATATAATGATAACACTAATATGGGACCACCTAGGAACCATTACCTAAAATTATTTTCATTACCAAAATCGGTTGCCTATTGGCCGGGTAATCGCGCAATTAACATACAAAAAAAACCTAGAGTCAAATTGAAAACTTTTTTGGAGTCCGTTAAAAAAGTACGAATGTTCTGACGACTATTTTATAGTTTGAAGTACCTATATGTTTTTTTTACTTAATTTTAATACAATACCATTGGCGTCAATAAAGTCCACCACTGCGTAGTTTCGTACTTCCTGTTTTTTAAAATCCCTTGCATTTAAATAAAGTTTTATCACGAAATTATTACGTCAAATAGTATGTTGTTGTATTTCATGTTATTTATTTGTTTTTCGTTTGCAGCTCATACATACGTATCTTCACGTCAAGTCTTACGAGGTAGGCAGAGAGTATCGAGTGCCACACCTCACGATTCTGACAAACCTGTCTGGCTTCCTCCACATTCATTACCCTTGTCATACAAACACGCCGGTTTCGGAGACTCTTCACACTACGAGTGATCTGATCGTGGAATGTCAACCTTGGTCTCTCCGGATACCTATATCCATGCACATTCGCATTGTATATCTGCTTTGTCAATCTTTCATCTGTCATTCTTTCATTACAAAAGAATAAGAAACTACCACTGACTGACACTTGACTTTTTATTGTGTCGCATATTTGTATGTTATAAACATATATAAATTACTAGCCGACCTGTTAAACTTTGTATAGCTTGATATTGATAGCTACATTTTAGATGAAAGCATTGATTTTCCTACTTTTGCTACTTTTTTCCAGTTTTTCTTTTCTTTCGAACCTTCTCTTGATGATAACCAATAAAACAAAAAAAACAGCAAACTTAGTTTATCCGTTCAGGCGTGATGCCACACGAAAAGGGGATTCATTTCTATATAATATATAGATTACATCCCACCATGTTTTTTTTTATTAAACATGAAAAAACCTTTTTCTTTGTTTATTGAAACTCAAAGAGTTAACGAAAACATTTTACTCATTGCAATAGCCATTGTGTCATTGTTTTTGGAGAACTTAATGACCACGAGGCATGTCATTGAAGTCAGAGTTTGGTAACTTACTGTTCTTGCTGTTTTTTATTTGTCTAAGAGCTCTCTGATACATTTGATATCATCTTATGCATCTTTAGCTAAAGATGCAGAGTGAACTTATACTGATATTTCGTTTAAAAGCTGAGGTGATCGGCGTATATATAAAAAATCAGGAGGAAATCCTTTTGCTTATTTGCCCTTATTACCTATCATAAAAATAAAATAGAAAGCATTTGTTTTTCAGTCTTCATCTAAGCATTATTCGCACCAATCGGCAGAAAATTACTAGACGTTGCATTCGTGAAAAACTAAAATCTTAAAACCTTCATAAAAGTGCTAACTCAATTATAAAAGAGCATAAAGAGAACCGAGATTGTCAAATTACTGAACAAATAATTCGTAGGACAAAAAGTTTGCTCGATTACTTCTTTTTATTTATAAAAAGGAAGAGAAACTATGATCGGTTATTAAGAACAAGATATGTTGTTTAAAACAATCTTTGAAATTTATTTAAAAAGAAAGAGATGTAGAAGGAGATTCAGAAAGAACTACATAAGTTAGACAAAGGAAAAAATTAACGATTTATCATATGAGAAATTAAAAAAGAAAGCGGATAAGAGATAAACAGAGATTGCTTCAGAGACAAGAAGAAAATTTTGAAATACAAAAAAAAATATCTTCACGCCCATATCCTCGAAATGGTAGGCAGAGGCACAACCAGGACACCCATGACTAGCCGAAGACACTAAGTCCCACAATGTGATAGGTGGCAAGCCTATCGCCAACTGGACACATATCCAATCCCGAGCAACATTTTGAAATACAAGAAGACATTAAAAAAGTTCTTTATGGAAGTAAATAAGAGATGGAAATAGAGGTAGTTTTATGGACAAAAATATCATTTTCAAATACATTTCTTTATGGTCTATGTTTAGTGTATAACCAAACGCTATAAAATTATTAAGTTATATCACCGTGAATGTCTAAAAATCACATCAATGACTAATAGCGAGATTAAAAAAGGTATTTCGGTGTTTAATAAAAGTACTTTAGTGACGGATCGTACTGGCACAAAGGAAGGGATGTGTGTACGTGTCCTACAAAGCCACACACGTTATTATCCGGTCTTACATCCGCGTCATGGGGACAGACGCATCCCATGCAATTGTTCACTTTTTACATTCAACTCACTCAGGGGATTTCTTCAATGATCTTAATTAAATTATGTTTTCTGTTACTCCATTTCGTACTTAGTAGGAACTTATACATTTTTACTTAAAAAGCCGAAGGAGGTGTCAAGAGTCTCCGAAACCGGCGTATTTGTATGAAAAGGGTAATTAATGAATGTGGAGGAGGCCAGGCAAGTCGGCTAGAATCGTGAAATTAGTACTCGATACTCTCTGGCTGCCATGCATGGGGCTTGGCTTGAAGATATATATGTATGTAAATACTTAAATATTCCATAGTTTGATATGACAATGATTGCCATCACAAATAGAACCTTTGTTTTTTTTTTTTAATTTGACTGTGTTTTGTGAACTAGCACCATTAATCATTATTAAATGTAATAAACTTTAAAAAACTACAATCATATCTCTACGCAGAGTTACTTGTAAGATAGGGAGAGGGTATGGAAAACCAAGTGCCATGATCTTTGCAGGCCTTCCTAGCTTATTTTTATATTTTATGGATGAGTTAGTCAAACAGCGCACGTCTCTTTTGATCATTAGAGACAAGCGTGTCCTACAAGCACCATAGATGTTATAGGCGCTTTACTGTCTTGTGGACGGGGCTTAGAGTCACCGCGCGAGTCGATCAGCTATTTTATTCTCTGGATCGGAATATGATACATGCCCGGTTTCTATATTCAAGAAATTACTTTTTTGCTTACGAACGGTAGTATTTTGTACGAATAATAAAAAATCTAACTACGGTCGTTCGTTATTGACTGTTAATTCAAAACATTTTATGTGCTATGAGCAAAGCTTCGTCACCTTTAGTTAAAGTGCCACTGGTTATACTAACGGATTACGGTTCGTTGATTATAGAAACCAAGCTACTATCAACATAGCAAGTGGAAGTGGTAAGGTTGTGGATCACTAATTAAGAAAGCTGCTTAGCACTGTACCACCAGTGGTCATGTTGGATATGATTAATGATTCATATTTTAATGTATGCTCGCCTCTTACGAGCTGCCATGCAGAGAGGCAGATAACCTATTCTACTCATCAAACCTTGACCAGAACTAGAAAAAAAAGACAGGTTGCACTCCGGGAATGCCGGCAGAAGTCAAAACTTGAACATTAACGTTGTGCATTTTTGATATCTTGCATGGTTGGGGAATAATTTTGCACGAATTGCTTTAATTATCAGTATGAAAGTACCTACTGTCATTTATGCACAAATATATAAAAAAAATTACCGATTTCAAAAAAAATGCGCAGCGCCGCTAAAGAAGGTTTTACTTCAATAAACAGCAACAGTAGATACAGAAATATGTAAGTGGAGTATTACCGATTTCACACTATGAATTTTCTTGATTAAATTTCAAATTGTCTATTTTTCTATCAAACTCAAAAGTTATAGTCCCACAATGCCGGCCACTGAACGCAGCAAGATCATAAGATGTGAGAAAGTGACAAACTTGTAACAAGCTTCATAAGCATTTGGCCAAACCATGGCTCATACGCAACAAATTTAGTTCATATACACATTTGTGCCTGCGACAATTGAATCACTTTTTGTTAGAGATTTCATAAGCGACAAAACCGACCTGTTTGGTTCAAGTTTCTCCATCCAAGCATTCGCATAAACGCCAATACAATGACAAAACAAACCCGTCGACTTCTATAACACAATCAACATCTCGTTTATTTCTAAACGCTTCAGACAAATCCCATAAGTTACCACTTTAGAAAGGCAACTTATTTGTCCTTATACTAAAGGAATAGAGTTGAAATTAGTATAGTTTGTGTTGTTTGTATGTTGGTACGAATTGTAAGATCCGATTAGGTCAAACGCGATAATGCTCGAAGTGGTTTCAACGACAATAGCTGGTGTATCAGGCCAGACATCTCATGACAATGTTCTGTAAATACAGTGGTTATTGTGACGAGACGAAGGTGCCAGAGATTAGTGCGAGGGTTTAGCTCGTCACGCGACTAGTGGCTCCACTTATACTGCGTGTTGCGACATGACACTGAACGTTTGATAAAAAAAAGACAGTAAGGATATTACTTTCTAAAGAATATAATATTGATATACTTTTATAATAAAGCGCTGTAAAACGAAATCTAACTCCAACTATTTCATCAGATCGCGCTTTAAGTATCACTTCGGCATTATTACCTATTTTTATAAAAAGAACCATCAAAATCGATTAGCTATTGGCCGAGTAACAAACTTACAAAAAACGTGCACTTGGATATTAATTTCTAAGTAATAAAATATTAAAGACTTACCTTAATAATTAAGTGCTGTGAAACTGTAAAAAAACCCAATTATTTCATCAGGTACCACATCGAACTTTGATAATTCGTTTTTAGAAAGATAGGCAGCGATTCCCTAATGGTCACATATTAATTCTTCATTTATGTGGTCTTCAATATAGGTGGAAAATTTGTGCACTAGCACTTCGGAATTATGACATATATAGAATCTATACTTGCTATCGTCGGCGCTTGATGGAATTCCATTGTATATACACGTTTTTTGGAGTTAACACTTGTACATATCTACTGTATACTTTATTTAACACTTTCTGTTACTTTCTAGCCAACCGGTTTCACTTTTCACAGCATCATCAGGGTCTTTGAAACTAAAGATAAAAAGGACTTTTTTGATTTAACGTTCAATACTTATTAGATGTTACCAACATCATACATATTCGTTGGCGCAATTTTCGTAAAAAGGGGTCCAAAGTTTTGGCATCACGTATTAATATATATAATATATATCAGTTTACTAAATATCTTAAATCGCATTTATCTTGTAAAATTTGATTCTACAATGTTCTATAAAGATATCAGTTTACTCAATATCTTTAACCCCATTTATTACTTTGAATTCGTCAAAGAATAATTTGGATCTATCAAAGATATTGAACACGTACTAACTCATTATATTAGGTCCTTACATATGAAATGGGCGTTTCGTAAAGAGGAATAAAAAGTCCTATATTTTTTATACAATATGTTACATTCATCAAAGTATGAATAATTGCTATCTATGCATTTTTGCCATTTCAGAGCTTCATTGCTCCCAGACCTTAAAAAATATTCCGACAGGAATCTATAAAATCTTTGTAGGCAGTTTGGCATCCACCGGAGTTGAATTGCAAGAACAGAAACTATCAAGTACCTGTCACTTTAACGTCTTTAACATTTCTTTGACCATCGTGAAAAACCAAATTATCCACGGCAAAGAAAATACCATTTTGAAGATAGATGATGTCTCTTGCGTATGGGTACCTACTATACTTAAGAGTAGAAATGAAAAACATATTACTAAATATATGAACGTTATTCAAAAGCATTAGAATTTAAAATTTATACAGTAATTTATTTAATTATTTATTTTTATTAATATTTATGTAAGCGCATATTTCTTAAGCTGCTACAGAGTTTGGCGAAAGTTTTAAAATGTGATATAATATATAAGTTATTTAGAAAAAAAACTAAAAGAAAACTGTTACTCATGGATCATGATAGGAGCAATCATTAAGTGGTACCGTATAATGATATATGTTACTATGGGTACATACCGATTAGAAACGTGGGAAAATGAAGTAGTTGCTCCTGGCGATTTGAAAGAACATATATTATGTATAATCTTTTACTACTACTAACAGTAAATACCAGTATTAACTAATTTTCATTAGTAGCTAGGTAATAACATAAATATATATTTCCGCTATGATTTTGGAAAGTTCTAAATTAATTAACTGTACATTTTCCGCAAATAAAATAATTGGTTTTTTCTACCGCAAATTAAATAACTGTATGTACTTCACTGTAAAATTACTTTTGATATTAATTGTTATTATTTTGCTTTCTTGTTACGAGTGTATATGTACAGTATGTTTTTTTTTATTTTGAGTTTCATATAATGGTTTTAAGCATAATAGACTATATCTATAAATTTTGAAGAAAGAAATAACGCTTCTAAACCCCAGACAGGATTTGACCCTGTAACCTTTCGTCTCAAACCGACGAATTCTCTAAGCCAAGAAATCCAGCTACTGACGATTCAAGTCCCGCAGCGAAATTTTTAATTCCTTTTTACCCGTTAACGAGGGTGGGTAATAGAGTATAGTTGACATTCCACGATCGAATCACTCGGTTTTTGTTGGTTGGTGCTAAGAGTTTCTGACACCGTGTTTGTATGAAAAGAGTTGTGAATGTGAAGGAAGCTATGCTGGTATGTAAGGGTCGTGGCACTTGACACTCAATGCTCTCCTCCTACTACGTAAAGAACTAGGCGTAAAGACATTGAAGTGTGTATATGTGTATGTAAATTTAAAGTTATAGTAGGATTCCTAATAATCTTAATCCTAGGACTATAATTATACTTTTACTAATATACATAATTCATTAGTAGTGGTTAGTAGTATCTTCATGGCCAAGTCTACGAAACGGAAGTCAGAGGTAACCGGACACTTATGATAGATAACCAATCTATCGCCAACTAGCAACGAATCTAATCTTTGGCAGCTTTGTTTTTATAAACAAATTTGAAAAATTGCATACGAGTTGCTCGACTCGGACAGCAATCTGTGAACCTCTCATATTTAATTTGCACATCAATCACCTCTACGATCTAGAAAACTGCAAAAAAGTAAGTAAAATTTAATAACCAAGTTGCGATTTGATAAATACTTTTTCAGAATGTAGATCATAGTTCAATGATGATTCCACACCGATTTTATTATGATTGGACCACTGTTTTTTTTATATATTTTTATGATGTTAGAAGGCAAAGAAGCAGACTGATTTCTTGATGGTAAGAAATTAATGCCGCTTAGAAGCACCAAAGTTAGTAATGCTACGTTGCCAACCTGAGGCCGAGATGTTAGGCCTTGAGCAAAAGTAAGTTTACCGGCTACCTTACTCTCCGATCTTGAACACGTCAATGGTAAGCATTGACGTTATGAAGGCAGGAATAGGTGGTACAGATCCGGGCGAGTAGCTGCGAAACTCTTCTACCTAGTAAGATGTCACGGTACTAGTGACAGTAAGCATATGCTCGCCTTTTACGAACTCCATGGTAGGAAGGTAGAATATGGTCTATTCTGCAAAGGAGCCCAGACCAACAAGGGGACATAAACACTTATAAACAAATAAAGATTACTAAGTATAACACCGAGTTTTGGCGCCATCGAGAGAAAAGATGGTCGAAGTATTTTCATAATTATTGAATTTCGTGTTAACATTGAGTGAAATTAGTCAATTTTGGTGGCATTTTGTACAATTTTGTTCAGTGAAAGTGCACAAATGAAATAATCATAAAGAAATTAGCGTATCGTATATTTTCTCGTTGCCGCCAAATCTCGTTACATGAGCTTGTGTAAAAAGGCCACCGCTTTACCCAAGAGCCTGACATGACTCACTGATGACTAATTAAAATTAATTGAAATTGATATAAAATTTGTGCAAATTTCTACTTGACTAATGGCTAAATACTAACGTGAAGGCTAAAACTTAAAGAAAGAAAAAGAAGTATTACACCAACCGCTTATCTGACTTGATCAATTTTAAATGAGACCACCTCAGAACCATGATTTTTAAAGAAAGTACCATCAAAATCTGTTCGTTTTTGACCTAGCAATCGCGTAATATTTACATAACTTTGGCACTTAATTTATTTTGATCTTTTTTTTCAAAACTTTTTTATTGATTTATTCTTGAAACAAAAAGATAGATAAACGAAAACACTGTAGATATAGACATTGAATGTGGTGTAATAGCATTTTTTGAAGTGAAAACTTCTTTAGCAGCATTGTAAACTTTTTTGAAATGGGTAAGAACTTCTAAACTTGCATCACGACGCGTGACCTGATCGAAAATTCGTAAGACAGCGCAGGGCGCTTGAGCTTGTGCGAATGTTCGTGTTGTCATGTTTGTGTACGGTAGCGCAATAAATAAATATTGTATTCTACCACATAAATTATATTACTTTCATACTGATAATTAAAGCAATTCGTGCAAAATTATTCCCTAACCATTCTAAGATATTAAAAATGCACAACGTTGATACTCAAGTTTACACTTCTGCCGGCGCTCCCGGAGTGCATTCTGTTGTTTTTTTTTAAATGTTTGCGTTTTTAAATGCTGTTTCAAGTGAATATTAAATTACGTGTTTACTAAGAAAATATAGTATTTTTTAAAGAATCATCTACAAAACCTAAACCAAGGTAGCTAAAAACCATTATGTCAGCTTTCAAACAAAAAAAATCATCATCTAAATCGCTCGATGTGCTCAAAAGTTATGATGCCTTTGTTAGACAGACACACAAACCCAAACATGTGCACACTTTTAACTTATAACACCCTTCGTTTGCCGTCGAGGGTTAAATAAGCAAACATACAAAAAATCTTAGCGACGAACTAAGAATCTCTCTCTTCTCCAAAGCCAAAAAGCCATTGGTGCCTTTAGTGGCCAGCATTCATTGTTATTCTACTTTATATAACTTAAGTTCGCAAAATAATATTTTTCTAAAGATTTTTCCTGTTTAAGTAAAAATTTTGTTTTAAGTGCCAAATTAAGTTATATTCGTAACTAACCCTGTGTTTACCTCAAAATATAAGTAATAATATCATAACAAATTGTTCATTGTTCATTATTAAGTCACAGAAGACACTGAGAGGTTGACCAAGCATTGCGTTTATTAAGGAATGTCCTTTTGAAGGTCACTCTTATGATTAGGGTAATCAAAAAGATGAATTAAAAATCCATTTTAATCTGCTTACGCTAGATGACTGCGCTTTTTGGTGGATACTATGCGGTAGTTATTCTTGAAAGTGGAAAGCTAAGAAACTGGGTTAGATCTCACCTTGCATACCATATTTATAAGTAATAAATGTACACTACAAAAATCCAATTTTTATTTAAACTAATGGTAGTACTATATACCAATAAAGTAAAGACTAATAGCA
>NJDC01001839.1:27141-53756 GCA_002245475.1 Calephelis virginiensis | reverse complement strand
GAGCCTCGGTCAAATTATACGGTATCCAGCGGGCACAAAGCTTCCTGACCGCTAAATGTTCATGGAGAATTTTGTGCACTTGACTCATACCTATGCCTAGACTTGTCCGAATCTGCTGATAGGTCACTCTTTTGTCAGTCTCTATCATACGCCGCACAACACTGATATTGTCTTCAGTTGTCACTGTAGAAGGCCGTCCCTCACGCAAATCATCGGTGAGATTAGTTCGACCACGTTTGAATTCATTAAACCAGTTGTAAACTGTGGCACGAGATGGGGCTTCATCGTGAAAAGCCAATCGAAGTCTATCATAACTTTCTTGTTGACTTATATGACACCAAAACTCATAAAAAATCATTGCACGAAAATTTTCGCGGCTTAAATTCATTCTGAAGTGCACAGACAATTTTCAATTTGCCGCCAAATCGTAAAACAAATGACAAATGAATGAAATGTATACTCAATATTATTGGTAAAGAGCTCTATTTTCAAAATTTAAACTTATTTTTTTAATATAATGCTTTTAAGTTGCCAGTTCTAAAAACTTTCAGTTTGGCCCTCGTAGTAGGGATCACACAGTAACTTTGCGTTAAGCCGCAAAAAAACAGCACCAACACTGGAAAAATTACATTACTATTGGTCTCATTTTTTTACTATTAAAATTATTTTATTAAATTTATTCTGGTATCTATTTAAGTATTTCTTTGTATTAATATCGTTGACTAGCACCCATAACACAAGCATATAATTTGCTTACTTTTAGATAAAATGCAATTGGTGTAACTTGTCTAGGAACATTTATTTATTATTTTTTAAATTAGTTACTGGCTGTTTGCCCGCGACTACGTCAGCGTTGTAATTACGATTTTGAACAAAGTTTCATCTCCTGTTACAGTCTTTTAAGGGTCGAAATTT
This sequence comes from Calephelis virginiensis, assembly GCA_002245475.1. Classification (NCBI taxonomy): domain Eukaryota; kingdom Metazoa; phylum Arthropoda; class Insecta; order Lepidoptera; family Riodinidae; genus Calephelis; species Calephelis virginiensis. Next base: position 52,841 of record NJDC01001839.1, on the reverse strand, counting down.
AAAAAGAAACATCTTACGTTTGAAGTCAAATTTTCAGCTTTAAGTGTATCAAATTTCATCAAAATCGGTTAAGGCTTAGACTTGAAAGAGCAACAGATGCCTTACGCGTGTATAATATTAGAATTGAGTCTGTGCTATTGTATCAAGTACTTGACGACAACTAGTAGGAAAATGTTGATGGAAAGGTTTGAAAGGTCAACTCCAACAGTTTTACGAAGCAATTAGAGCCGGCTCATGCCTCCCACTAATTGGCGCACACACCACCATCGTAATGAACACAAACGTGTAATCACAGTAAGTAATGACCATAAAAATCCCTAATTTATTATCTAATTATTTTGTACAACTTCCAGTGTTCTCAGATTTTTTGTTCAAAATTTTAAACTATCAGGTTATAACAAAGACAACGCTAAAATTTATTTTACATGTTTTTTGTTTTTTGGTATTACAATTTTTTAGATTTTAATATCTTGTATGATCGAGATTATGTATGATATACTGTTTGATGTACACCGATATTTAATTTGAATTAGGAAACGTCTAGGTATCTACATATTGACTTAGATGTGCTTTTTTATTTTTCTTTTTTGAATGACTAATATGTTGCCAACCTCGTGGTTTTTACAACTTCACCGGGCTTCGTGGACCGTAATGAGTGCGCAGCCCGAGACATCATTATTTAGATGGATTGGACTGTTCCCTACAAAGTTAGCAACAAGGGCTCTCTCCCGTGAGACCGTACTTCGACTTGGTGCTGCGTTCTGGTTACTGGGTGGACTTGATAGAGGAAAAGTGAGCAATGTTGTGTGAGTTAGTGTTGTTTGGATTGGGAGGAAGGCTTGCGTTAGCCGCGGTTATTGGATCCAGAGGATCTGATAGGACGTGATGGGGACTCCTGAGTTTGGTGGGAACGTTTACGGCCAGTGTGTAGTCACACGCGGGTGCTAACACCGGGTTTGGGTGGGCAGCCGTTATTTCAACGTAACGTTCCGATAGCTCTTTGAAATGCTGCGCTATTGTGGATAAATCTAGGTCGCAATGTAGGTCCACGTTGCGTATGTACCATGGACAACGTGATACGTCGTTCGTTTACAGGCTGCATAGCAAAGGCGAGAGCATTGAGCCCTGCGGTGTTTTAGAGTACTGTGAAGTAACTTGCCAGGGTAGCGATCCACAGGCCTATTTATTCTTCTCTCTCTTCTTCTTCTTGCCTCCATAACGACACTGCCATATTCCAGTCCTAAGGGTGGAGTAGCGGGTAGACTACCACAATAGGCTGAACACTCCGGCCAAAAGACAGCGAAGCATTTATAACATCCATGGTGTCTTATAGGCCACGGTTGTCTCTTAACACCAGCGGAGCTGTACTTTTCCTCTATTTGGTCAATTAAAAAATGATCTAGAGTTGACTTACATTGAGTTGACCTATTTATGACGTCTATACGCTTTATTGACATTCAAGATTTTAATATCATGGTGTTGCTTTTAATTGTGCTGGGATTCATAGCATTTTATTTTAGTCGCTTTAATCCTAACCTTACCGGTATTAACAGCCAATGATTCCTTTACTCTGTGGCCAATACTAAAATAGCGACTTCATATTTGACGTTAAATAATGAAACATTAAAAATACGTCTTTTTAGTTGCCCGAAAATAAAACCCAGGACCTCATGCCGTCAAGTCCTTCTAGACCGCAGAAGCGACTAATGGAGATATCTGCTGCATATAATGAGGGGTACCCTACTGTGTAGTAAGGAACCTAACCACTGTGATATTTTTACAAGATGTAAGAAATATTTATCACCATTGACATGAAATTGTTTGATAATTAGTCGTAATTTGAAAATACCGCCATTCATCTTGTCTGGATCTTCGTCTAACATTCTTACGATGCTGCAATAGTTTGAAAGTTAAACATACTAGTTTTGGAAAATGATTGGTTCACATTTCCACAGGAAAAAAAATAGTTATCATTTTTATAGCTTCATTTTCCTATATTTGTCCCGAAATTCTCGTATACAAATGGACCCCAAAGTAAGCAAATTTTAAGCTTGTGTTAGGGGTATTGGTTAACAATACATACCGTAAAAATAGAATAAATACCCAGAATTAGAAATACGATATCGCTATCACACAAATGCCCGTCCCAGTGGGTAATCGAACCTGGGTCTTGTGGACCTCGTGATCTAGTGGAGTAGGGCGTGATCTCTAACTCCTCTAATAGGGAAGTCAATGTTTCAAATGCATTTCTCACGATGTTGCATTCATTTTCTAATAATAATAACGTTGCCTGGGATTGGATATGTGCTTAGATTGCGGTATACTTGCCATTCACATTGTGGGACTTGGTGTTTTCGGCTAGTCGGGGGGCCTTCGTTGTGCCACTGCCTGCCTCTTCAGGGATATGGGCGTGGAGTTGCCTTTTGTATTCATTTGAAAATAAGACACATACGTTTTCGAAAATGTGTGTTTTTCACTAAGTAGATTTCCACAGGAAATAATTGCGAGTATAAAAATAATAACTATTAGTTTATTAGCGCCAAATCTCTACCCGGAAGAGCTTAATTGCTTCACGGTGAGACTTCGCGTAATTACCACTATTAAGACATACCTGTCCGTCAGTCCGTTGTAAAATCATTTACCTCTTTCTCTCTTTTTACTGATATTACGTACTTAGCCATAACCACTTAAAAATCATTAAAAGAACCGCCACTTTGGTCTTGTAGTCTGGTTTTGGCGTTGACTACTTATGGACGTGAAACAAAAAAAAAACTTTTTTTATTCAATATTGTAATAAAAACAACACTGACTTAGATTGTTAATGCCTAATTTCATAGTTAAAAATGTTAATAAATTAAAATATATTATATTTTATTTGCTGGTATGATTGGCGTCGGCCTATTGGATCTGAATTGAACAGAAGGGTTCAATTAGACCGGAAAAGAAAATCATCAACGCTACAAATTTCTACCACCACTGTATTTCTCTTTTCTTACCACTTACGATGAAGGTAAAATAATTTATTAAAAAGTGGTGACTGTCACGTACAATGGCGGAACGGTTTTGCATTTTCTGCGCGTTTTTGTTGCGTGCGATCTACGTGCGGTGCGGCTGCGACGCACACTTTCCACTTCCTCCATATATGGAAGTGTATAGTTGGTGAAATAAATACCTTTCACATTTTATGGTATAATACAGGGAAAAACCCACGGGTCTCCTGATGGTAAGAGACAACCGTGGCTGATAATGAAGATGTCATATATACAATAATATACATTGCGAATATGGATAGGTGCAGGTACCTGGGGAGACCTAAGTTGATATTCCATCATCAAATCGCTCGGGTGTTATCCGAGCGACAAGAGTCTCCGAAACCGAAGTGTTTGTGTAAAAAGGGTAATGAATGTGGAGGAAGCTAAGCAGGTTTCCCAGGTCGTGTAGTTTCGCACTCGATACTCTCTACCTACCGCGAGGGACTTGACGTAAAGATATGTGCGTGTGTAAAGATGTCATAAGTGTATCGCTGTGTTGTAGAAAAGATGTTAGGTCTATCATTCAAGCCTACCGGCATTATGATTATGGCATCAGAAATAAATGAGAAGGTGGATAGGGATCCACCCAGTCAAGTTTCTTCACTATACCTGTCTATTTTTCAAGTCTACTGGCCGGCATTAAGTATAATCATGGCATCAGAAATAGAGGAGAAGGTGGATCCCTACCTGGTAAAGTTGTTTCAGAGCACCCTATCACCAGCTTGCCAAGCAGATGGGCAGATGGCCTATTTTACACGGAGTCCCTGGACCACACAGGATTCTTTTTTAATTTAACTCTTATTATTGTCACCATAACTTCAGTACTTATCTTGTTCACGTTACAATGTTAATATTTGAGAACTCGTAAAAGCTTAACATCATGTTTTTAAATTATCAACATATATTAACTTTTCATGTGTTCTCTGCCTTCGATAGAAGTGCAGTTATAGTTCGGTTATAATTCTTAGTTTGACATTTGTTCAATGTGTATAGTGACACCAAGACACCAACTTAACTGTTCAGTGGTCAAAATTAGAACAAAGCCGCTATTTTATGAACCATTCCACTGTCGGTTCCTGAAAATTACACCGAAACTTAAATTCCTACAACTATTTTCTTAATAGTTTCTTTATTATAATTGGTATTTACTAGATAAAATTCTCAAACAAAAACACTCAAAGTCACCGCTATTTATTGAACAGTTATGGTGGTCGCACTGTACACTAATAAAGTACAAAGTGAATATTATCACTGGCTATATCAAAGATTACAAACTATATTTATGGTTCTAATTTTTAAACAATATTCAAAGGCAATCGGTATTTCTTACCATCAGGCAGGATATAAAAAATAAAAATAGTTAACTTGATGGAATAGTTAATTTGACTAATGGCGGATGCTAAAACCATAGCCAAAAACTATCTTGCTGATTTTGCAATAAAATGTGATTTTTTTGCCATAAAAACAGTCATTGTCAGCATGTATTGTTAACCCCGACGGAAACACGAGTAAGGGTGTGCGTGCGTGCGTGCGTGCGTGCGTGCTGGCGTGCCTGCCTGCGTGCGTGCGTGCGTGCGTCTGTGTTTGTTTTTTTTTTAAATTTTTGAAAGTTTTTGACAGGGCTTTTGGCTTTCTTTAAATTTTAGTGATATTATGGTAAAATTGTATATAGCAAATGATTTTTTCTTTACACAGATAACGTAATACATATAATAAAGTATAAAAACTTAGAATGTATATGATTTAACTACAGCTACCTACAAGGATTTGTTTTTAACAGTTTCTTCGATAATTGCATAACTTTTCCCTTAAAATTCCAAAGAGAAGTCTAATACGCAGAGATAAATAAAGGCGAAGATTCCTTCTTACAATCAAAAGAGTTAGTTTGGTTGCCTCTTAATACAAAGAGACATAAAAACTAGTGCTAAAATACAAGAACACAAACCTTTGTCCCTCATACGTCCATCAGCATGCCCATATCAGTGGTGACCATGATTGTGAGTGGTGACGTCACGCATTGTCAGGCCAGAATAGGGAGAGGTCGTTCACTCGACATCGAAGCTTTGATTGATGGACGGTACGTGCGCTGCGATCGTCACTCCTGACTGGTAGAGCCCGCGACTTTCTGTCGCCAGCGAGACATCCACTGTGACGACAAACATGCCAACGAACATCTTTACATTACCACAGTATAAATATGAAACAGTATGGGAACTTAGTCTAGTTGTTAGAATAGCGACACTCCGTTGAAGAATGGGTTTGTCATGTTTTTTGTATCAATCAAATTTCAATAGCTTACTAATAACAGTATTAATCTCAAGGCGCCGATAAATAGCAGCAAAAATGGAATACCTACACTGGTGGCATTTTAAAATAACCAGGAAACAAATAAAATGACCACAATTCTTGATGCAATACTTGCTACTACAGCACCGCGAAAATCACTTAGCGGCCTCGTCGAAACGCATGTTTACGTGAGTGTGCAGTTTTCAAACTATTATAGAACTAGGTATTTTTTGATCTATGATTTTGATATAACGTTACTAATCTCGCAGTTTTTAAAACGTTGCCTAGTTTAGTTTCCATACTGTTTTATATACGAACTGTGATGGTACTTACAAAATCTTATCCATTCTTCAAAGGAACTTGTTCGAAAATTGTTCTATAGTCTTGAAAATTATAGTATTAATTTCATCTGACGACGAACTCCTTTAATAGTATTACTTAGAACTATTTATTACTGAGATGTAATTATATCGACGCAATCAATGAAAAAGGAAATACGAAATTCACTACATAATTTGTGTTCGCAGTAGCTCAAATGGTTAGAATGTTATCAGCAAGAGACGGAGGATTCAGTTTCTGTCTGGGGTAATTTTTTTTTCTTTCTATAAAATTATGAAGAAAACAATAAAGAAAATTTATTTATGTTTAGTTATTGAGCCCTGGCGATGGTGTAAAAAGTAAAACCGGTTATTTAAGTGTAGCATGAAGTGTTAAATAAAGTGTAGGTATATTGAAAAGTGTAAGTGTTATTTGAAAATTATTTACTAATAGTATTACTTGCTATATACACCTACCGCACATATCACAAAAAAACTTCCGATTGAAAAATAGCGGGGATATCTTGAAGTCTAGTTATAGCGAATTTTCCATATTATCAAAAAAAAAAATTGAATTATTTTTGCAACTTTTGGGGACAACGAGACTATTCCGTTTGCAACAAATCGTGTGGTCACAGTTAAACACAAAATATCTTCATACAATTATATACCTACCTGTTATTAATAATCAACCATAACAATGTCGTTTTTATTTTTTAAACTTCAATTGTAACTTGACAAAAAATAAATAATTAATCGAAACACAGTATCATTGATAAAGTATAATTGTTTTCACATACTTACAAGTGATACAGAGACAGTTGGCACTTATTCTGATAAACTCATCCGTATATTTTACAAAAAAATATAATTAATTGCTATTTGCAACAAAATAACTGTATAATTAAAGGTCTTTAGCTCTATTATCTATAATTGTGAAAAAAGTATACCATTAGAACATATTTTACTTGAAATAACGGCATTGTGAAACACGGCGGAGTCGAAATATGAACATCATACGCACTGGTGCAGAAAAAGCTTACAATATATGAAGAAGTATCACAACAACGAAACATAGTACATGTTATAAATAAAATCACAATATCTATGTTTAAAAACCCAACGGCTAAAGAGGCATGTCATCATTTTGATGTATCTTTATGTGTTTTTTTTTATGATAATGGAAGGCAAACAAGCGGACGGATTTACTGATGCTAAGAAATTCACGCCGCCTAGAGATACCGAAGGTGGTAATGGAGCGTTGCCAAGCTGATGCCGGGATGTTAGCAACAGTAAGTTTACCGGCTACCTTACCCTCCGAAACGGAACACGTCAACGGCAAGCAGTGGACGTTATGGCGGCAGGAAGAGGTAAAGCCGTGGTACCAATCCGGGCGAGTAGCTGCGAAACTCTACCACTTAGTGTGTCTCTTTGTCTGTGGCATCATAACTTTTGAATGAATTTTATTCGGAGTTTTTCGTCGAAAAGGTAATTAAAAAATTCGAAGATAATTCTTTTCTATATTACATGAAGGTTTTATCGATAAAACGATTCTTTCTTTGAAGTTGATTTATGGTAGAGAGCCGCGAAATACTTTGAAGAGAAAACCCAGTTAAGAACTCCTACTGTGATTTCATGTTTATTAATAAATTACCTGCGCGTTGCAATTTTAAAACTAGATTATTTGACCGTGTAATGTCAAATATAAATAACATGGCGCCTATTAAATCAACTATACACAATTATAAGCTAACGGAATTTTTATATTTCTGCAACAAGACTATGCATAAAAACCGATAAATATGATAATAGCCGTTTAGATATGCGGTTTCACACTACAAACTGATAATCAGATCTTGAATACACTACTGCTAATGTTTAAATAGACTCAAAGAAAACCAAATAGATCCAGAAATGTATGTTGAACATAACAAATTACTGCGTGTTTGTTTTGCAAGATTTAATTGCGTTTTATGTTTGCAGTTATTGGTTTATTATCACGTTTATTTCTAAATCGTGCAGATGAATACTGGTTTTTTTTTCAATTGCCAGCAGATGACATCAAGGTTCTCATTTACGGCCACCTTCAAATTATATCATCTATGTACGTATATATCTGCACGCCAAATCCCTTACGACTTAGGCAGAGAGTATAGAGTGCCAAATCTCACAATCCTTGCAAACCTGCCTGGTTACCTCTGCATTCATAACCCTTTTCATACAAACACGGCGGATCTAAGGCTCTTGACATTACCCTCAGAAAATGCAAGAGCGATTTGATTGTGGAATGTCAATCTAGGTTTCCCCGGCTATATCAATCCACATTCACATTGTTTATCTGCTTTGTCAATGTTTCACCTGTCATTCTTTCTTTTTTTATTTTAACACCAACACTATCTATCTAGCATAAAAATATACTACCACCATTTTCAGTAACCAGATAAACACAGTATTTTTGAATACTTAACAAAAATTGTCTCTGTGGTCTACCGGTATAAAGTTGTACTTTACCTAATGAGGTCCTAGGCTCAAGCAACAAAAAGTGTTTTCTTTATTTCTAATAAAAGCAATGTTATGTACCCAACAGTATGTGCTCAGTTGGCGATAGGCTTATCACCTATCACACTGTGGGACTTCGTGTATTCAGCTAATCGTGGGTATCCTGAGTTTGCCCCTGCCCATTTCTTTGGTGATACGGCTAGTGAGGCAGATAGATTACCTAGGGCTTTTACGGATTGATAATACCGTCTGGAGAGATTTTTGGGAAATAAAACACACGGTTACACGTTTGCAGGGTCGAGAGCGAGGCGCAGAATGTTCACTTATTCACTGGAAGTTTCTTCTATTTCTTGAGCGTTCCCAGTGGTTTTTCTGGAGGACCGACCGCGAATGAATGCCCGATTCCCGGTCCGCGTTTTTATACAATTCGGGAACGGGATTCTGGAACATTCCATTCCTCACCCCCGGAACCATATTTTATTTAATTTCTTTATTAAATCATACAATTATCAACTTATACTATATTACAAACCTATAGTCTAGTCTAGACTTATCATGGCATACATACTTGTGCACGCGACTGCGCTTGGTTTCCGTGTGGCGGCGAATTTCCGAGATTTTTGCCTTTTATACTACCCTGCCCCCCGCGGCTTAGTATAAAACGTGCGGGCGCGGCGCTCCCGTTTTTATTATCGTTACGGGCGCTGTCGCATGCACATTACACTCGCTTTCTTATCTATAACAACATATTCTAATTTTATTATATTTGGGTTAGTAAAACACAACAAATTTTACCTTTTATTATCACGCTAAAACTTAGCCGATTTTTTGGCTATTTACAAGACTTATACGTTTCGTTTTACGTTAAGACGGTCTAGCTACATACATTTTACCATTTTAAACATAAATCTAGACAATAGAAGTTATTTTAGGCATAAATTTCACATAAATTATGATTACAAAACAACATGCTCAAAAACGCTATAAAACATTATAAATCTATTTAAAACCATCATTTTTCAAGTTAAGTTAATCATATAAACCAAAACAGAGTATATAAGATCATAATTATATACAAAACATTGTTATTTACTTAAAATAAATTCAATGAAATATCAATATTTACTTAGACTCGAAATGTCCGTAAGGTACCAACGCGTGCCATCCTTCGGATTGGGTCACTCCCGCCGATACCGTCTAGTAGTCTATGGTTGTATGCTGCACTGTCTTTGGTCGTCGTGCACAGCTAGGAAAGCACTTTTAATGGTTAAGACAGCAAACAATAATAATGGTGATAAGCGACAACTGTGGCCAGAAACATCAAAGATATTTTAGGCGCATCACTGTCTTGTGGCCGAGATGTTAAACTTATGTTCAAATCTGGCACCTATTTTATGTACCGGACCACTCCATACTATGTACGATAAAACGTACCAATAATGTTAACCCACGATGTTAAACTGTCAATAACTGGCACTTTAATCTTAATATATTAGTAGTAATTCTGTTGGACACAAACTAAACTTATTTTAGATGCATACTATCTTTTTCCAATGAAACAAAAACGAAAGAGATGGAACATTTTAGACATGTCAGATTAGTCGAGGCATGTTAAGTTGTGACGTTTTTAATTCAAGAAATAGATTAAACGTCTATTTAAATGTGGTGTACAAATTCCTCTAAACGTTTTTGTCTCGTTTTGTTACTTCCATTGAAAGGAGATATCAATCGTTTTCTTTTAGTAAATAATCATAAAATAAGTTAAATAATTGTGCTGCAGAATTATTACCATTATCACTTATTGAAAAACACTTAACATATCGCACCTGCTAAAACAAGTCAATCTAAAACAGATAGAGCAATAAAAATCATAATATAAGTAATAAATAAGCAACTACTAGTGGTAATAAAGCAAACGTCTCGTAATTTGTTCGTCGGCAGGCAGGCATTCGCAGAGCTGTTAGCATTGAAGCTTCACATTGAAATATATGGGTAGAGTTTCTTGATAATACATTTACTGGTATCTAACGCGTAATCGACGCTCAAACTTATGGATTTTACGCTACGATTGAACGAGTTCGTTTTATAAATGTTTGTCAATATATCGCCGCTGGTTTAGTGGCCTGAAGTGTTTATTCATTAGGTCCAAGGTTCGATTTCCTGGTCGATAAAGAAAATGTGTTTTTTTCGGCTTTCTGTTGAAATTTTATTTGAATGGGGTGGTGCCCAGTTTGATATTGGTTTGCCATTGATCATTTTTGTGTCACTTGGTTTCTTCGGATGATCGTGATGCGGTTGGAGGTACCTACTTCTTCAAGGATACGGATATGCAGACACTTTTTCAATATTACCTATACCTTTGATACGACCGGACAGACCTTTATAGCTCAAATGTTTTAAGCAATCGTGAGAGCGAGTAAAAAGGGTGCAAGGTCGGTGAGATTAGAAAGAGTGCATAATCCGGTCGGAAATCTTGTTATTTTTCTTTAAAATTTGTGAAAGAGACATGCAATCGTATGTTCACCACACAAACCCGTCGGGAATAGAACCCTAGTCTTACGCAAACCTCCCCGCCAACGAAGCAGTCAATTTGTGTAACTTCTCGACATATACTTATCTATTAATTTATGTAACATAAACAAATATGCTATTTATTGTAAGATCTATGACATAGACAAACATCTCAACAGCTGTGTAATATTACTCAGCCTTAGAAACACATTTTTGACGTCTAAAGGTGACATGTTAATATTTGTCGACCGTCAGCTCTAAAACGAAGCATTTTTGCACTAATCATTGACGAAATGACTAATTATATAACATTGACGAAAGTGTAAAATGCATCAGAAATAACTAAGACGTTCATAGACTCTTTCGTCAGTTTGGTACAAGCGATAGCATTTGCCATTAGTCAAGTATATATTTTGCATCAAGTTACCCGATTAAACAAAATTGGACTTAAATTATTAGAAATTTATTATACGTTGTCAAAGAAAGTCATATCAGGGTCTGGCCTCATTAATCAAGCAGCTAAATGAAATTTGGCGGCAACTATGAAAAACACGATACACTAATTTCTTCATGATTATTTCATTTGTGCTCTTTGACTAAACAAATTTGTAGCGCCACACAAAGTGCCACTAAAATTGACTAAATTTACTCATTATAATATATATTACTCATTATAAATATGAAATTCAATAATAACGAAAAAATACGACGTTATTTTCTCTCGATAGTGCAAAAACCCCCTTTATAGGATCTGTAAGTATCTTATGAATAGGCATTAAGAGTAAGTAGGCTACATTTTGAACAGTCTTCAAATCAAAAGTTTTAGCTGTTAATTATCAACATTGAGGAAATTTGTTAAAAATTAAATTTAAATTACACACGTCAAGGCTTAAAAGGGCTTTAGCCTGGGCTTAAGATAAATGAATAATATTATTGTCTATTTCCGAAAACACTAGATATCAATTAAGGGCTAAATGTTATCCCTCCATATTAGGTATTACTTAGTGTTTATTAGCAAATGCTTGGTTATCTCGATCTTCGCGTGACGCCGGCGTCCTCGCTACTGGTCTACCATATATGGGGTTCCGGGTTTTATGCCCGACTCGTGATTATTCTATAATAATTCCTTCAATATCGGTTAACTGTTTTGTAATAACAGCACTTATATTTACCCGCTTTTCCGCACTAATAAGTCTTTAATAATAGTAGTAAAATAAACATTGCATACTACCATTTCTACTTTTTGTCGTCGTAAATATAAAAAGTTTAAACTGGCCATAATTCAATACTACATTAGATTTTTTAAACGGTTTTACCTAACTTTTGTTTGAGTTTGTTAGCTTTTTGTTTTTAGCTAATTTTGTATCGTTGAGGGTAAGGCAAGTAATTTTTATCCACTTTATATCATACTTGCTGTTGCCCACGCCGTTAATGGTTCCACAGGAACATTGTTTTGGGATAAAAGCTATTTAAGGGTAAGGTTAAGCTACCCTCTATGCGTGTGCCAACTTTCATGAAAATCGGTTTTGTAGGTTTTGCATGAAGGAGTAACAAACAAAGATTCAAGCTTTCGCGTTTATAATTGAATTATGTCATAACAATATTTAAATTATTATTTTTTCTCTACGATACTAGTTTGTATCGCCTCTGTGGTCTATTGGTCCGGGTGTTGGACTTGACTGCTTGAGGTCCCGGGTTCGAATCCCGGGTCGGCCAACAAAAAGAAAATTGGATTTTTCCAATTTTCTAATAAAAAAAAATGTTGGTCGGGATTGGAATTGTGCCCGGTTGGCGATAGGCTTGCCACCTATCAAATTGTGGGACTTAGTATCTTCGGCTAGTCGTGGGTGCTTTGGTTGTACCTCTGCCTACCTCTTCGGAGATATGGGCGTAAAGATACTTTACTTTACTTTATACTAGTTTGTAAAAACACGCAAAATGAAAAAAATAAATAACTGTCTTTAATTAAAAAGGAGGATCATTACCTATCGCTTTTTGTAATATATAGTACTCGTTTACCCAAAAGATTTTCGATTTTTTGTTTTTTATTTTGTTTAAAATAGTATACTTTTCGGGTGGTCTTATAACTATGAGGAAGACAATTTGGACATTTCTATTTTTTCGGATTTTTTTTGTAGTTACCTTTACAATTGCTTATAGATAACATAATCTGGTGAAGTCCAAATCTTAATTTTAAGTTTGGAATGTGAAAGAAATTTGATTCACTTTTCCGTCTATAAAAAGGGGGGTGTTATTAACTTTACGTTGTGTGTATTTGTGGCAATAACTCCTAAACAAATGGGCCGATTTCATTGCGGACTTCTTCATTTGAAATCTGACGTGATCAATATCGTTATTAGCTAATGGAGCTAATAATCATATTAATCACGTCCCACTTCAAACGTAAACTAACATAAAATATTTTTCAGAGATTATTGAATATTTTTAATTTTAGAATTATTGCAATTTTTGAGGCCTAAATATTACGTTTGCACATATTTTAATTCCAATTTCAGACCCCTCTTTGTGTCAGGTATTGTGCCACGGGCTGTCAAATTGGTTTGTTGTATTTTTTTATTATAAAGACGCTATGTAAAGGGATTAATGGGGCATCGTGAGCGGCTCATCGACCATCAGTCACTGTTGTGACACGGCCGGCTACTCAATTGTTAGGGGCTTTCCAAGCCACCACTCTTAATACAGTATTACGCGAAATACCCTTTATTTGGTTCATTCGTTTATTTTTTCAACCGAAACGAAAAAAATTTTGTTATGGGATCCATCAGCTAATAAGGAAAATATTTTAATTTCATTATTAAGATGAAAGGTCATGATTTTGATTTGTTTCCATGTAAGTATCTTAACGCCCATGTCCCTATAGAGGTAGGCAGAGGCACAACCAGAGTACCCACGACTAGCCGAAGATACTAAGTCCCACAATGTGATAGGTGGCAAGCCTATAACATATACCTATAGTTCCTATGTAAATAAATTTTATCACGATCCAATTAGTGGTTTTTGAGTTATAACTGACACAATGTCATTTGTAAGAGGTATATATTTATAAAAACGTATGCATAAATAATTGTCCTAAAATCTCGGCTACAAGATAGCGACACACCAAAAACATCTATGGAGCCTATTATCCACGGCTATCTTATGAGCTTTTTCGCTATATTATCACATAAAAAAATCAAAAAACACTTACCCAATGTTTTTAAAACTTACATGAGACAATAGGTATCTGAATTATCACCTACCTTTAAGAAGAATTTTTAAATTACGTTATTGTGATGAAATCAGAGTCGGTTTTGTAGTTTTATTTAACTATGTAGACTCAAACAATTACATTGTTAAAATTATGACCAATTATCAAAATCAATTCAGCATTTCTGAAAGCATAGTAAGTCTAATTGCAGAACTTTAATTTTCTTGCATTGTAAAACTAATTAGTTTTGTTGGTTGCAAGGCGTTTACAAACAGGACAGTAAAATATAAATATTTATAGTAATGCATAAAAAGCTGGTGTTAAAAAAATGGTTAAAATTAGCCATTAAAGTTTCCTTACGCCCGTACGTACAAAGAAGTAGACAAAGGCACAACTAGGACTATTAGTAGCCGGAGACACTAAGTCCCACAGTGTGAAAGGTGGCAAGCCTGTAGCCAACCGGGCACATGCCAAATCCCGGGAAACATTATTTGTTTTTTCGTTGCCCGACTCGGGGTCCGGAATCGAAACATCATGAAAACAAATCCAACACCGGACTGCTAGAACACAGGATTGGTCTGAAATTGCCTGGTTTATATGGGAAAAATTAAAATGTTCCTAATTTCCTCATAGTAGGACGGGATAAAAAGTATTATATGTCCGTCCCTAGATTCTAAGCTACCTTCCTATCAATTTCCAACCAAATCGGTTCATCAATTATTGATTTTTATATAGTGTAACTAACACAACTTTCTTTTACATACATGGAAGATATAGGATTTGTTAGCATATTAGATATCAAGAATGAATTAGGTAAGCTCAGCGGTGAAGCTTTCAGGGGACTAATTATGTACCTTAGTTGGCAACGAAAATGGAAAATTGTACATCAAATAGCTGTCAAATGACGTGTTTTATATTTGCTATCTCCAGTAACCAACTAACATACAACAGAGGTAGTAAACACAAATGACGTCATTTGATGTACACTTTTCCATTTTGAGTTGGCAACTCAGATACATAATCAACACCTTGATAGGCTATCTAAAAATAAAGTTAGGGTTGCTATCAGTTTTATTAATCCATCTGGCCTTAAATAGTGACCGACTTTAAATGTCTATATCGAGACATAAAAAATCGTTGATTTGTTAGTAAAATGAACATTAAGAATGTTACCGTGATTATGAAGTATGATGACAACTTATTTGATAGGAAATGGTCAGCCACCAGATAATCCATCTTTATTGAATCCAGGGCCGGAGCGTGCGAGGGTAGCGCCATTGTGTGGCACGACACCCGCGATTGATGGGCCGCGGGATTACGATAACGCCTTATTTAATTTTGATCGAATTTCAAAGCTTTGCTGGACGTTAACGCGTCCAAAGGGCAGACCCGGCTTTAGCAGAAGATATATAGGTGATACAAATGTCACCTCTGAAAGTGTGAATGGTTTTAACCGCCGAAAATGTAGTTACTGTTACTGCAAGAATGGTTTTGTTTATTTGGTTTGAGGTATATATATATACTAGTCATACACATTTACCCTGTATGTAGGTGAAGCACCTTCGGGAGAAAAAGAAATGTAAATTTATAAAAATAATGTGACCTATAAGATTAAACTTTAAGAAGTAGTTTAAATGTGGTAAAATTAAGAAAAAAACGCATTTAAATTTCCAGTACTCCTTGTGCTTTATTAGATCCTTATTTGATGGTTGCAGATGCCTGACTCTCAATAAATGCACTTTTAAATAAAATAAAAAATTAGTTTGCAAATAACTGAAAATAGAAGAATGTAACTAAAAAGGTACGTCGAGTATATTATAAACTCATACCTTTTCAATCAACTCCATAAAAGAGGAGATTTCGACTACATATTTCATTTTATTTTTGAATGTTTGTTACGTGATGCGGCTAATTACGTACTAATTTTGATATTTCTTTTTTGCAATGGTAGGTCATGGATTCCGAAGTGGTTTCGTATAAATTTTATCATGTTCCGATTAATGGTTGACGAAGTCGCCAATGATGAGATCTTGTCAACCTAATAATAAATTTATTATTAAGTTCAACTCAAAACTACATGTAAAATATTAATAAAATATATGTGGCACCATTTCGGAAACATTTGCTATCTTTCGAAAAAAAATATCGAATCGCGGTGGTACTTAATGAAATAGTTGGAGACGGTCTTTGCAGTTTTAATTTTTTTTTTATGTTATAGAAAGGCAAACAAGCAGACGGATTTCCTGATGGTAAGAAATTCACGCCACCTAGAGACACCAAAGGTGGTAATGGTGCGTTGCCAACCTGAGGCCGGGATGTTAGGCCTCGAGCAAAAATAAGTTTACCGGTTACCTTGCCCTTCGAACCGGAACACGTCATGACGTTATGGCGGCAGGAATAGGTAAGGCGGTGGTACCAATCCGGGCGAGTCGCTGCCAAACTCTACCACCTAGTCAGATGTCACGGTGTTAGTGATGGTAAGCCTATGCTCGCCTTTTACGAGCTGCCTGGCAAGGAAGTCAGATGGTCTATTCTACAAAGGAGCCCGGACCAACACGGGGAAAAACATCCCAAAATCGATTTAATATCAATGTCGTAACATTAATAATGTAGTACCTAACAACAGGTCGCAGAACTTAAATTTTCATAAACGATAACAATGATGATTTTTTGTTACTAGCAGAAAGTTTTTTTGAAATATCATAAAGATAGTAATATTCACACTTTGCATTTGCATTTTATTAGGAAAAAACATTTTATTACCTTTACATTTTATTGTTTAAATGACTACATGTCAGTCTAAACATTAATTAAGTTATACTTAAAAGGTTCAAGTACCTATTGAAAATAGTGGCAGGAAACGTCAGTTTTAAAACCTTGTACCTATTTTAGCAAAACCAAATAACAAGGTTTAAAATTAATAATTTTTAAATGGTCCAGGCTCCTTTGTACCTACTTTTGGTGTCTCTAGGCGGCGTGAATTTCTTACCATTAGGAAATCCGTCTGCTTGTTTGCATTCCAATATCATAAAAAAACGCAACTTTGTAACTATTATAAATATTGGAGCTAGAATTATTTTAGTTTTATTTTGTAACTTGTGAAGTATTTTTACTCTTGGATGTCTTAGGCAGGCAGAGGTTTAAGCAACCTGCGGTTAGACGAAGGAACGACTACAGTGTGATAGGTGGCAAAAACTACTACCGATCGGCTACTTATTTCCATCCCACATACCTATTAGAGCTGCCCAACCCGGGAATCGAACCTGAGAGCACATGTCAATATTCGTAGTCAAAGTGAATAAAAATAAAAACAAAATCGCCTCTGCAGTCTATTACCCTGGTAGTAGACCACAAAGGCAAATGTTTGTAATGAGCAGTTTTGGCGATATTACTATTGAAAATAATAATCACTCAATGACTTTCAAAATAAGGTTTAAATTTAAATTATACATTTTTTATACATATTTTAAATATAATTTATTTAATTTTCAAAGTTGAGCACAATTGTGTCACCGTCATCTATAATTTGGTAATGGGATATCAGAATAGCCATCTGCGCGATTACGTGGCAAAATAGGAAAATAAATGTCAGATACTCCATCATCGATTGTCAATAGCAGGGCGACGGAAACGCTAGTTGCTTAACTACTTTGAATTGCAAATAAGGTCAAATTCCTTCAATGTCACGAATAAAAAATATAGTCAAGCGCGATCTCGTGTATTAGAGGGTTCTATCTGTGATCTAAAAATATTGATTAAATATTGTGAATATATTTTAAAGTTTATTTTTATCACATGTTAAAGTATTAACTAAATATTTAAGTATAAAATGCCTTTGTCTAGTTGTAGGTAATTAGCTTAAAACAGTCTTCAGCTTAACATTTTTATAATATTTTTTTATTAACATGCTGCATGAAACAGTAAGGCAAAATTCATCAGATAGAACATGATTTCTCGTCGAACGAATAATAATCAGAAAAATATGAAAGTTAGGAATTTTGACTAACACTCTAATTTACAGTCCTCTCAGCCTGGACACAAAACAACAACACCCCTGTAACATCTATAGTGTCTGTACGCCACGACTACCACTTACCATGAATAGCGTCGTGTGCTTATTCGCGTTTTAATTAAAATAGGTGGTGATAGGAGTTTGACGTAGTATATTACACCTTCACCGCTGATTAAAATCCTGTCTAAGGTGTTTTTTTAATATGCGACGGAAAGAAAGGAAATGCTATAAGTTTGATGTGACTGACGTCATGTGTGTGTGTATATGTGTATGTGTTGGTGACGTGGTCAAGATAGTTCTTAGCTATATTACATACAAGCGGCCCGCCCCTACTTCGTACGGGTATAAAATATACATGTAAACCTTTCTCTTCAATTACTTTATCTATTAAAAAAACCGCATCAAAATCTGTTGCGTAGTTTTAAAGATTTAAGCATACAAAGGGACATAGGGACAGATGAAGCGACTTTGTTTTATACTATGTAGTGTACAATCACCCACAACAATACCTATATTGATTTTGTAAGCTACAATAAACCTATTTATTATTTTATTAAAAACGCTTAAACTCTATTATAAAGAAAACATTTCCTTACAATTTAATAAAATTGGGTACTACGGAATCCTAAATTTCAATACTTAATCGTGTAACCCCGCACAGGGCTGCACAATTAACATATAAATAACAAGTGATTTTCAACAATTGATAGAATTAAATGTATTTTATTTATGGTTCCGATATTTGCATACGCGGTCACAGAGGTGATAAGGCGAGGGTCGGTAGCAGCTGGTGAACGACGAAAATCTACGCCATTGTGGCATTTCACACGTATATTTAATTTCTTTATGAAATTACTACCTTAAGTAAAGGGTTTCCGTGTTGGTCGCGATGGTTCGGACTCCTTTGCAGAACTGACCACCTGCCTTCCAGCTAGGCAGCTCGTAAAAGGCGTGCAAAGGCTTACCGTAACTAACACCGTGACCTCTAACTAAGTGGTAGAGTACTGTAGCGGCCCGCCTGGATTGGTACCACCGCCTTACCTTTTCCCACTCTAATGTCAGTGCTCGCCGTTGACATGTTCAGGTTCAGAGGATAAACTATAAAGTAGCCAGTAAATTTAACTTTGCTCGAAGCCTAACATCCCGACCTCAGGTTGGCAACGCACTATAAGCGCCTTTGGTGTCTCTTCGGGGCGTGAACTTCTTACCATCCGGAATACCTACCTACTAATTCTAAACTTTTTCAGTTACTATTTTTTTGTAATTAAAAGTGAAACCGGTAGTCTATTTATGTATTAAAAAAATATGAGTGTTATTTAAAACAGTACCTACAAGTGTTTCTCCACTTAAAATATAAAATGTTTAACATCTTCTAACTAAACGTAGCTTTTTCTCTCTCAACAGTTCTCTTGTTACATTAAACAAACATTAACTTTTTTATATTATGTACATATATATATATTTCACTTTTAATTACAAAAAAATAGTAACTGAAAAAGTTTAGAATTAGTAGGTAGGTATTCCGGATGGTATATATATATATGTATATATGTATATAATATAAATTCATTTATTCAAATTATATTGTGTATGTATGCACTTTGTTTCATTTCTGAGAATAAATAATTAATATTTTTTATTACAATCAGAAATAGTTGTTATAACTAGTCGACCTGGAGGACTTCGTATCGCTTGACATTAACAGCTACTGAAAGATTGACAAATGACATTCCACGATCTGATCGCTCGGATATTACCCGAAGGTGGAGTCAGGAGTCTCCGAAACTGTCGTTTCCGTTCTCCAGGTTTGGCACTCGATATTCTCTGCCTACCATGTAAGGGATTTAGCGTAAAGATATGTATTAACAGTTTCTATGGACTAAAGCATTGTTTTTCCCAGTTCCCTCAAATTTTCCCCGTTTTTGTTTCCATTAAAAACCTCCTCCTGACAATGACGAATACACCAAAAAAAGATTTAGCAAAATCGGTCTATCCGTTCATACGTGATGCGATGAAAACCCACATCAAAATCGATCCACTCAATTAAAAGTTGTGATACTACATGTCTGTCTGTCTGACATAACAAACTTATAACACCCTTCTTTTCGGGGGGTTAACGATTTAGAAACCCTTATAAATCAGAACATAAAAATAAATCAATAATAAAGTTAAAAGAAATATTAAATCAATATTGTCGATATAAGTTCTTGTATTCTAATGTTAATGTAGGTCCACATTTGCATAGCGTACTTTGATATCATTCAATAAGTAATTTGAATAATCGCTAAATTTATCATTGTATTACGCTTTTTGCAACACAAGTCAGTTTAGTTAGATTAATAGCTATAATTTTTTTTTTGTAATGTTTCCTTGTGCTATTTTTTGTAAAGGCTAGCACCACCTGGGTGCTTATTATGTATCTCAGTTGTCATCTCAAAATGGAAAAGTGTACATCAAATGAGGTCATTTGTGTTTGCTATCTTTATTGTATTTCTGTTGGTCAATGGAGATAGGAAATATAAAACGCGTCATTTGACAGCTATTTGATACACACTTTTCCATTTTTTTGGCAACTGAGACACATAATCAGCACCCTGTACTTTTAATTGCAAACATTTGTTTTCTATTGTTTTTGAAGTGAAACTTCTTTAGAAACGTTATGATTTCAAAACGGGTGCAACGGAAAAACGATAGGTAAGAGACACAAATATATATTCATCTCATTCTTTTGCAGGTAAGAGACACAAATATATATTAATCTCATTCTTTTGTCGATTTACTGAAGTTTCACTTCTATCGTGTGTGAATCGCACACACACCTTTTTTATTATTGTTTGTAATCTTACTCTATTTTTATCTGAATCTCTAAGTGATAGACCACCTTCTTTCTTGTCTGGCAGCTCATAGGAAGTGAGTAAAGATTTTATAGACAGTTAGACCACTGGTGGGAGAGTGCTGTGCACTTTTCCAGGGTTGAGATCCAATGTCTTATCTTTTCCTGCTACCATAGTTACAGTGTTTAACGCTATCGTGTTTTACTTTGTAAGGTATAAATATATACACTTAATAAAACTTAACAAAATAAGCTAGAACTAATATAAATTTGTGTTATATAATTTACATAACTTTGAATTAAAAAAAGAAATTAAAGCGATTATTATTTGAACTTTTTTTATTATTTGAATTCAACATATTTGCCTAATTCTATAAAAATGAGAGATATATTAAGTAAGTAAGTATAGTTACGTACTAGTCATACTTACTTGGTGAGTATAAGTACTTACCTTGTAGTTATTTCTCTCTTAATAATATAAAATATTAGGCACTTAATTGAATCCTATCCTATTAACATTATAAACAAGTTGTATATATAATAATGTTAATTATAAACAAGAAAGTGTATTTGTTTGTTTGTTACTCCTTCACACAAAAACTGCTGAACCGAGATTCATGAAATTTGTTACACACATTGAGGGTAGCTTGGATTAACACACAAAATAGTTTTTATCCCGAAAGATGTTCCTGTGGCACCATTAACCACGCGTTTAACGCCGCGGGCGACAACTAGTATATAATAAAACGAATAGCTTGTCCGTGTGTTACTTATTTATTTTTCAGAATCACACACACACACAAATCCCAACAATCACACAATTAAATCATACTGTCGTTTAAATTTACAGCCATATTTTGCTAACAACACAGACACAATTTTTCTTATAAAAGTTGAGTTATTTAACATTTTAAATATATTCACGAAAAAATGTACCATCTTAATCATTCAGAACACATATTAAATAAAACAGAAACGAAACTGTTATAAGTACAGATTTAAAATAAATAGGTACCTATCAAAAACTAATTTTGACCAGCAGGCGACTTTTAATTTCAAATTACTTTTAATTGAAAAAACATTTTTGGCGCCATCTACTATGAACACAAAATCGACCTAAACTATGAATAATTATTTCATTATATCATTATTTCTTTATGACTTCTAATTTGTTTATTTATAGTTTTATGGGCTGTCACTCGTGGTTTGGCGCGTTATTAAAATCACACACTTTTGTAAAATATTGGATGATAGAATCCCTTAAAAGTTTTTAAAGATTTTGTGTACTATTAGTAACATACCAAGAAAATGTTACCTAATATAAATTTTAGCCTTATTGATAGACTTGATATCGGTTTTCTTAATATTATTTAGGTAGGTACGCAGTATTTAATTCGTGCTTTATTTTTTATGATAATGGAAGGCAAACAAGCTGACAACATTGCCAACCTGAGGCCGGGATGTAAGGACTAGAGCAAAAGTAAGTTAATAAACTAATGCAACAAAAAGTAGCCTAATACAAAAGCTATTTTTCATCTAATCCGTAAAATTAATTCAATGTGTTGCATAATTAGTTTAATTATAAAATAAAACTTCGACATCCGCGTACAAATTGGTACCCAATACAAATGATACGTATCGGCTACCGCGCATCAAAGCCGAAAACAATAAAACCCGCTAAATAATAGTTATTCAAAAATAAGCCAAAACATTATTGTCATCCGGAAAGCATAAAAGTATTTCAAATTGCCAAGACAATGGAGTGGAGACAATGGACAGGCGTAAAAAGGGACCAGAGTTTTTTCAACAAAAAAAAACCTCCTTTCTTGCCAACCTCCACAACAATCACCGCCGCCGCCCTTCGTTCTTTTTTTTGATAACGGACCCTATGTTTGTTTATTTTGGCGTTTGAGTAATGTTATTAGTGAGGTTTTTATAAGTTGTAGCCATCGTAAAACATGAAAAACTATGGTGTTCAAGTTATGACCTCGTAAAAACTTATCTCCATCTCATTGCAGAATACTTTGTTATCCGGATGACATTTTTGTAAATTTTCACATCATAACAAAGTTCAATTTATTAGCTTTTGGTGCACTATATACACCTGTTTCTCTTGCTTGTGACCCGTAGCAATAACTAAACCTAATCTAATAAACGAATCACGAGTATGATCAAAACGAGGTTTTTGTCTAAATTGGCCGAGATACATTTTAACAAAGATCTTAATCAAAAAACGTTTGATATAAATCAAACCAAAGTTATTTATGTTCAGTCCCAGAATTCTTTGGGAAGAAGCGGATTTCTTTGAATTAAATGACAATAGACTATTATTATTGTGGAAAACTTGTCATCATTTTGTTTTGTTGACGTGGAACGTTATTTATTTCTTTATTTTGTCTTAAAAACTCTTAATACGTACGTAAGATAGTCTTTCTATATCAGGTTCTAAGGAAGCTATAATACTAGTTTTGCTGTCAGTCTTACCCCATGCATTAAGTGACTGACGTATAACCAACCGTATAAGGATGCGACTGACGTTAGCATGAAGTCTTACCCCATTAATTAACTGACTGACGGATAACCAACCGTATAAGGATGCGACTGACGTTAGCATGAAGCTGATATCATTAAATTCTCCTCCTATTGGTCCAGGTGCGCTAAATAAAATAGAGCATCTGCCTCTCTGTTAGGCAACTCGTAAGAGACGAGCATTAGTTAAAACTTTAGTTAGTACCACCTAGACCACTGGGGAATAGTGCTGCGCAGCAACGTGCCAGGGTAGGGATCCTCGGCCTTACCTATTCTTGCCGCCATAATGACTTTATCATGGTCCTGCCCGGAGGGTAGGGGACTCATCAGACTTTTACCGTAGGCTTACATCCTGGGCGCAGGACAGCGACACACCTGTAATATCTATAGTGTCTATAGGACATGTTTAATTTATAACGCCCTTCGTTTTTCCATCAGGGCTTAAAAATAGCCTAGTGCAGCCGGGAGGCTGACTAGTGCCATTTATGCTATTCGGATAGGAGTTCCAAACATTAAAATTGACAAACATTGACTTACTTTATTAATTAATTACATAATAACATTAATAAATAACCTCTTTTTTTATGATATTGGATTTTCTGATGGTAAGAAATTCACGCCGCCTAGAGACACTAAAGGTGGTAATGGTGCGTTGCAAACCTGAGGGCGGGATGTTAAGCCTCGAGCAAAAGTAAGTTTGCCAGCTACCTTACCCTCCGAACCGGAACACGTCATGACGATATGGTGCCAGGAATAGGTAAGGCGGTGGTACCAATCCGGGCGAGTCGCTGCTTAACTCTACCACCTAGTCAGATGTCACGGTATTAGTGACGGTGAGCCTTTGCTCGCCTTTTACGAGCTGCCTGGCAAGGAATGCAGATGGTATATTCTACAAAGGAGCCCGGACCACCACGGCTGCAAGGTAGAGACGCATATTTAACATCCATTAGCTCACGGTTGTCTTTTACTATCAAGGGAGCCGCATGAATGTTCGATATTTTTTGACGACAGGAAGACGAGCATATGTTAATTAGGTCATTACCCACCTATACCATTAGACTATTACCATTATACTATTGGTGGTAGAGTTGTGTCCAGCAACTTGTCTAGGTAGGGATCCACCGTCCTATCTTCCTACCGCCATATTGAATCTATCATGTTCATGTCCGTAATGTAGGGTAACTTCCAGAATTGGCCTAATTTCCTGACCACAGGACAGATAGGTTCCTATAATATCTACAGTTTCTTATCCACGGATGTCTCTTACCATGATAAGACCTTGAGAAAGACGAGTGTGAATGTTCTTTAACCTTTCATATAAAAAGTATCTTTACACCCATATCCCCGAAAAGAAAGGCAAAGATACAATCAGGCACCCACGACTATTCGAAGACACTAAATCCCACAATGTGATAGGTGGCAAGCCTATCGCCAACTGGGCACATATCTAATCCCGTGCAACGTTTTCCTGGGAAACGAACTCGTGGTTTCATGCAGCTAAGTTCAAAACCTGGACCGCTAGACCACAAAGGTGACCTTTCACATAAAAGAAAAATTCTGGAAATTAGCGTTTCTTCTTTCTCAGGTTAGGGTTGCACCAATATTAATCTTGGTATCTGCTGTTTAAATTATCAAATCCTTCTTATAATCGAAAACATTTTAATTTTTATGTCGTCATAATTCGTTGTTATTTGGCTTAATCTTAAAAGTACATCTAAAACTGTAGTAATATACTGCAGATGGCAAAGACAACCATATCATCGATATTACTGGTGTGGCACTATCTTATGGCCGGATCCTAAACATGCAAGTCCATCGGCTACCCTATAATCCAGCACATAAATCGACAATGACGGACACTGACGTTATAGCGTCAGAAAGTAGTAAACAAACTGGGAGAGCTGCACCACATTCTACCACCAGGTTATGACTATCTGCACTGACTGACTAATAAAAAGTGTAGTGTATGATTTCATAAAGGTTCTCAATTGCGACCCCATGTTCCAAAACACAGACATGAAAGAGGCAGCTGACTTTATCAGGTAAGCTTGTTAAATATTTTTCCTGTGTTCGTCCAAGCTCCTCTGCAGATGATCCCCTGATAGTAAAAGACAACCGTGACCTAATGGATCTTAAATATGGGTAACTACCTTGCAGCCGTGGTGGTCCGGACTCCTTTGTATAATAGGCCATCTGCCTACTTGCCAGGTAGCCCGTAAATGTGCTCGCCTTCAAAAAAAGACTTACCGCCACTATTACTGTGACATGTAACTAAGTGGTAGAGTTTCACAGCAACTCGCCCGGATTGGTACCACCGCCTTACCTATTCCTGCCGCAATAACGTCATCGCTCGCCGTTGACGTATTCCAGTTCGAAGGATAAGGTAGCCGATAAACTTACCTTTGGTCGGGGCCTAACATTGGAATTCAGATATAACTCCCGCCTTCAGATTGGCGACACACTATTCAATATT
>NJDC01001839.1:0-26825 GCA_002245475.1 Calephelis virginiensis | reverse complement strand
TTTTGTTTCACAATTTGTAGTAAGTAATAGCCTGATAGGTTATATTGTTCTCGTCCGATTGTCTTGGCAAAGATCGACAAAGACATTAAATTATACAGCCATGTCGTTATTTATTTATTAAAAACTGACGTTGGGAAGTGAAAACAAAGACAGGTTGAATTTCATTTTCAATAAAACTTATTTATAGATTAGAAAATACATAATTGTACTTGAAATAATACTAGTTTTCAAGTAATTTCTGTTTCATTCTTTCTCTTACCCATTGTCGATAACGGAATGTCTGCTAGTTTGTCATCCAATAATTATTACTACATTGTATAAAACAAAGTCGCTTTCTCTGTCCCTATGTCCCTTTGTATGCTTAAATTTTTAAAACTACACAAAAGATTTTGATGCAGGTTTTTTAAAGACAAAATGATTAAAGAGAAATGTTTAGATGTATATTTCATAACCGTGCGAAGCCGCGGCGGGCTGCCAGTATTTGAATAAAAAAAGAGTAAACTGCCTAAAATGTGTTTTTAAAGAAATAAAACCTGTATGCAAATTATAATTCGATATAACAAACCACACGTTGTACAATGTATTCAATCGTGACTCCATAAAGACTTGGAGTAAGTCAAAGGTGTGTTAACGGCCTCCACCAACCGTTTCCGAAAACCGTAAAGGAAGTAATTACATATTCCAAT
The DNA here is from genome assembly GCA_002245475.1 of Calephelis virginiensis. Classification (NCBI taxonomy): domain Eukaryota; kingdom Metazoa; phylum Arthropoda; class Insecta; order Lepidoptera; family Riodinidae; genus Calephelis; species Calephelis virginiensis. Next base: position 26,139 of record NJDC01001839.1, on the reverse strand, counting down.
CGCGGTACCGACCGGTTCATATGTCACACAATAAAAACTAACACTGCACCTCCTCATAACGGTGGCTGAGAAAAAAATTATCAACAACCGTATTTCTGAGGTAAAAAAATCGCGTACTCATCTAAAAAACCGAAACCTTAAATCCGAAAGGATAAAGCTGATTTTACAATAACCGAGTTGAGCGTGTACAAAATTTATGCACGCATTTGCATAATGTGCATGGCCCCTAAATTTTATTCAATAAAAAAATAGGATGGGTAGTTTTTTGCATAAATTCTTACAAAGGAAACGGGTTAAACCATTCAGGAAGTGAAATGTCGTGGATCCGTTTGCTACACGAGTTAAAAATCAAACTTCAACTTGAAATACAATTCTGATATCTATCTTTAAGTTATAAAGTTTAATATTGCATTACCCTTGAAAAGGTAATAAGACCTTATGACATTGAAACTTGTCGCGGTACACAATAAGCCAAAAGTACCTGATTATAATTTATGCGAGAATATTAAGAGAAATGTACCTGCCCTTTTTGAATATTAAGTGCAACCTAACCCCTGACATTACTGAATAGGGTTAAGATACTATTTGAATGGGAATAACATAAAAAAAAAGCAAATAAACTGTCCCCACATCTATCGGGGATTACAGGTACGAGTTCTTTAGAAAAAATCGCTACAGGGATCCAAAGTACCCCATTTATTGCTTTAGAATGTGTACGAAATAATTGCGATTCTTTATGGAGCTCAGCACTTGTCACCTTTGCGTATAATTTGGGTGCCTTGAGATCTTTTCTTATGCATATGCCGTAGGGTGGTTCACAGATAGTTCGTTTTTTAATAGCGTTTTTTAGTAGGGTTGATATGCAAAGATTTATTATTCTAGTTCGGGATGCTCGTGAGAATGCTAAGAGATAATCGAATTTGCCTATAGACGTATCCCTAAAGGGTGGATCGATTGAAAGGATCATGGGAAAGACGTGAATATTCAAACAAGGTGTCATCTTTGTGAATATCGATTGCCGTTTCTTCTTTATAAGCGTCATGGGAATTGATACATTCAAAAGGAAGACTCGTACCGTTTTTGCATAATCTATCGGTCGAAGTTACTCTCTTTGTCTGAGTAACGGATTTTTTCGGTAAAGGGTTCATCTTAAAAAACGGTTGAAAAATTTGGTCCGTTATATTTTTTAGGCTACTGCCGTTTTTGCGTTTTACCATTAATAACTGTTTTATGAGTATATTTTTAGCATGATGCATTGAAAAGTAGCAGGAAGCGATACGGTTTTTACGGTTTTTATTACAATTGGTCTACTTTTGTTGTATAGTTTCTCTAATAAAGTACAGGCTGCAAGATCTTTACTTTAAAAGTGGTATAATAAATAAGCGATAGCATGGAGAATGGTTTCAAAATATAAATTTATTTAAATAGTAATTACTTTTTCAGTTCCCTTTTTGAAAGAGGCAGGCAGAGGATAAGATTACCCAAATCTCGCCAACTTGCAGTACATAATAGGTATAGAATATTAGGCCCCTTTTAAAGTAAGTTTTCCTCTTATACCGCTACAATTGAACTCCTACATCTATGGTGTCTGCCTCTTTTGTTTCTCACCATTAGAATAGGCAGGTGGTCTTTCGCAGTCTTTTCAATTTTACGGAACCACCAATCAAATTAAAAAAATAATTGTGTCAATTACACAAAAGTTTTAAATGTAAATTCAGTAAATTTTAGTAATGTAGAATTTTAAGACAGGGAATATTTACCTAACAATTCTTTTTATACGTTACTTGTAACAATATTTGAAAGTAATTACAATACAAAATTAATATTATATTAATTTAAAATCGAAAAGGTTGAAATATAAATCGACCTCTGAATATGAAATGTTTTAGAGAAATAGTTTAAGGAGATTTCAGTCGAGAAAGGATTTTTAATAACTCCTTCCCTTAAGGTATGAAATTAATTAAACTCACACAATTCACTCACATAAAGAAAGGAGGAATTACTTAATTTAACATTTTTAATTATTTTAATGGGATGCTTACGATCTTTTTTTATTTTATTTGTTGGTAATCATAGTTAAAAATGTTAATAATACGCGACGATTTAAGTTTAAAATTATACTTAATTTGGACAAATTGGCATAAGAAAAACTCCCATCTACGGCAGTAATACGAGCATTATTTCTTTTTTCAATTATTTCAATGGCTTTTAAGCTTAAATTACGATAAAGTAGAAGAGAAAATTAAATTTTAAACAACCCCTAATTTAATTCAATTTAATATAGTGTACACACACACACACACACACACACACACACACACACACACAACTCACACACACACACACACAACTCACAGACACAACTCACACACACACACACACAGTCACAGACACAGTCTCTGACTAATGCAGACTATGCAGCTAAGATTAATCCCGCCCCTCTAGGTTTCCAGCGCCCACAAGGGGGCGTAATTGCCCACTTTGGGAAAGGCTGTTTTAAATATTTTCACCTGTCCCGATGTTTTGAATGGAATTTTACAAGGTCAGACTTGATGGCTCTTGGTGCACATGCACGCGAAATTTCAGAAATGACCTAAATGCATGAATATGAATGGGGTTCTAATGCTAAATTATTATAAAGTATATCTGACCATGGAACTGGTCGCATATCACACGTGGTCTAGTGGTCCAGCGTCGGACTTGACTTCGTGAGGTCCCCTTCTTGAGGGTTCGATCCCCTGGTCGTGCAGCAAAAATATGTAATTCGAAAATGTATATTTTCAATTTTTTTAATAAAAATCACGTATGGCACTACAACCACTCTAACATAACATAATATAAAATAATACATCAACCATTAGGTATACCCCATTCACACATACACAATTCTAGCATAGAACCTTCTAAACTCTCACCAAGAACTATCACTCATCAACACAAACAACCTCAAAGAAAAGCATACCACAACAATACATCCATCATTAAATAAAACCTAAGCCACTTTCGAAACAATTATTTAAGCCAGGAAATCACAAATGAAACACAACAAAAATACGAAAAACCAAGACCAGAAACAACAAACAATAACGTAATAACCTTATCAATAAAGACTAAACTGATTTTGATAAAACTTTAATTAGAAATTCCATGTATGTTACAATGTTTAATTTTATAAACGATATTACTAGAATATTTATTTAAAGAGAGAGCTTAATAGTTTTTATCATGTTTAAAGAATCCAATAGTTTAAGTTTGATTTCATGGTATTTTAAAAAGATAGATATGGATTTGACCCAGTTTACAGATTTAATCAATTGGAAATGTGATCAATTCATTTCAAGTGAGATCAATTGAAATCAAATGTAGAGTTAGTGTCGGTGTTAGTTACAGAAAGCAAGATCAAATAAAATCAGAAGTAAGATTAATATAGAATTTCAATCTACTTCCTGCTTGACAATATTTATAATCTGTCTTTTAAAGTCATCAATTATACCATATTTTGTATAACTGGAAATGTGCCCGGCTGGCGATATACTTGCTACCTATAACATTGTTTGACTAAGTGTCTTATGCTTGTTGAGGGTGCCCTGGCTCTGTATACCCCTTCGGGGATATGGGTGTGAAGATGCTTTACTCTACTTTACTGTATGGAACTTTAAATTGGCCATTGGAACTACCAAAATTCCTAAGATTATTATCGCGTTTGGGCTTATTTGACACGTCTTCAGTGATACTTCTCAAGTACCTAGGTACTGTAAAATAAAAAAAATGTCACAAAATTACGTTTTTTGTTAAAAACTTATTACTTTGATATTAAGAAGAGCTATTAGGATTCCCATTTACGATTTATTTGTAAAATAATTATTAGATTTAAACTTTTAACAATAATGATACGAACTTTTTCGGAGTTTTGGCGCCATCGAGAATGAAGATGGTCGTAATTTTTTCATAATTATTGAATTTAGTGTAAAATATGAGTTAAATTGGTTAATTTAGGTGGGAATTAGTTTGATTTTGTTCAGTGAAAGTGCTCTTATGAAATAATCATAAAGAAATTAGTGTATCGTAAATTTCCTCGCTGCCACCAAATCTCATAAACGAGCCTGTGTAACGAAACCACCGCTTTACTCAAGACCCAGACAAGACTGTGTCACTAATGACTGAAATAAAGAATTAATACGGAAGACATAAATTGAAAATATATAACATGAAAAAAAATATTAATACGGAAGACGTGGCTATATGGACACAGATCCTTTGCCTTTCCCCAACTGGGATTACTGGGACCTGGGAACAATTAAACTGGGAACAATTAAAAACCAGAGTTAAATACAAACTTTTCTGTATAGTGCTGACTTATGATACCGATTTTGTAAAGATTTTTTATGTGAAAAGAAATCGAAAAAGTAGATGGCTCTCTTGATGCTAAGCGATGAGCATGGCTCATAGACACCATATATGTAGGTACATCGCTGTCTTGTGGAAAAGGCATAAGTCCAATTGTGCAAGTTAATTAATTCAAGAAATAGGGAAGGCGGTACATTCTTTTCGTTCGATTTTTGTCTACGTTAACGACTTTAACAATAAGGTTGTCGTAGATATAGTCAAAAATCTAAACATAATTAAATTTAACTCGAAAACCAAAAATCGAATCATGATAAAATGAATATGACACTACCTAAAAATCATTATCAATCTTTCAAAAAAAGACGACTTAAATCGGTTTATAGTTCAGTAATAGTACCTAACTAGGCCTAGTAACAAACATAAAAAACATCCTTCGACTATTTATCAAATGTATGTTTTTTTTGTAAAAACAATTGATGTTTTACCGGCTTATCTCGACCCATACCAACATAAAACTTTATCATTTAATAAACTCCAGACTCCAGCGGATGTCCCCACTTTTATGCCTCAAGAAAAAGTATACTATAGAGATAATAGCGCAAGTGCCGACAATACTGATTGGAGACAGGCGGTTCGAATGCTCCAATTTCTGGCGTGGCCCATTGTTTCAGACAAAGGAAGTTTTGTTGAAAAGAACAGAAAGGGGTAACTATCAATGTTGTAAAAATATCGCAATTTGTACAGAGTGTGTCTAAATGTTTTATTTAATTTAAATATAATGAATTCTATGTTATACTGGTTGTGCTTAATTTCGATGGTTTATTTTTTGCTATTTTTTCAAACACATGCTTAAAGTCGTCATTATCAGGAGAGTACCCATGTTGATCTGAATCCCCTTTGTGAGAAAGTCTACCTATTTTCCACCCTGACATCTCGTAAGAGGCGAGCGAAGATTGTATAGCTTTTACACTTGGCTTCGCTCGCATTTCAGTTATTGAAAAGTATCCTATGCTATTTTTATTACCACATCAATATAGTTTCATGATGATTGGTTTGCCACCTATCACATTGTGGGATTTAGTAACTTAGGCTAGACGTGGGTACCCTGTTTGTAGATCTGCCTACCACTTCGGGTAAATGGGCGTTAAGATACTTTTTTACCAATTGTTTTAATTATTAAGATGACTATAGTGACAGTGTTGGGACCCGTCGTGAATCGGTCTAAAATGGGGTACATTTACACACTGGGCTACAAGACAGCGACGAACCTATAACATTAACGGTTGTCTTTCACCGCCATGAGAGCCTTGTGATTTTTTTGCTATTATATAACATTAAAAGGAAAAACAGAGTAACTATTTTTTCATTTCGACTAATCGCCAGTTTATTCTGTCGTTCGCAAAGTAGCCTAGATAGTAATAATAATAAATAACCCTAAACAATAAACACAAATTGAATCTAATCCCACAGTAAGCAAATTATAGGCTTGTGTCATGGGTGTCAAGTCATTATTAACATAGAAATACTTAAATATATACCAGAATAAATTAATAAACAACTAGACCTAAAAATTCAGACATCTAAATATTCATCACACAAATGCCTGCCCCTGTCGGGAATCGAACCCGAGTCTCGCTGTTTGTTAATATAGTTAGGCGTGTACGCTAGCCTCTCGACCAACGAGGCGGTCTAATGAAATATATGGTAATGAAACGGTGACGATATTTATCCGACACATTCAAAGCACTGTCCCTTTATTCAACATGGAAAAATTGTGATAAAATACATTGTAATATTTAGATACCATTTTATATCATTCATCATCATTCATTACATAAATCATAAATATAAAAAAAACGGTGACAAATTAGGCATCAAAAACATGAAAAAAACTAAAAAACTATACAGATCATTCATTACAAAATTCATAGATATAAAAAACGGTGATAAATTAGGCATCAAAAACATGAAAAACACTAAAAAGCTATATAGGCCAAATTTCAAAACATATCTCGTTTTCCATCGATCCTAATTGAAATTTAGATTAGCTATTATGGATCATGGCCAATTATACTACAAAATTTAGTAAAATAATAAAAAAAACAACCTTTACTAAAAATAAGACAACCTGGAACAAATTGTAAAATAAAAAACAAAAACATGTTATTAAAAATTTTGTATATTCAAAATAAGAACATGCTATTTTCTTCCAAGTGCTTTTGCTTAGACCCGTAAAGGAATTGTCAGCAAACAGTTTAATGTTTCGTATTTTTTACCGTAATAAAAAAAAAACACATTGCCGAAGTTACCATTGAAGGGTTAAATTTAATTTATGCAAATTGGGCCCTAAACAAAGCACCGTTGGATAGTACGACACAATAACTGTTTTTGGAAAGCCTTTCTTACGCAATTTTTTTGTATTTTCTTTTAAAGGCGAGTATTTGCTGGAAAACAGAAAAAATACAATACACAAAAAGTCTAAAACAGAAACTGACTACTGGTCACACTAAATTATTGTTGTAAATTTAACAACGTTTTAACAAAAACCATATTTTCGTGACAAGCTTTTATTTGCAAGGGCTATTTTTAACAGAAGACTCGATGTGCCAAATAAGCGCTATCACGATAGGGTAGGATCGCTAACCTATAACATAAAAAAATTTGACTTGCAAGATGTCATCACCAATATCGGGACTAAGTGATATTTTATTTAGAAAAAAAAGCAAGCAAATATCTTCACACCCATATCCCCGGAGTGGTAGGCAGAGGCACACCAGGGCACCCACGACTAGCCGAATACACTAAGTCCCACAATGTGACAGGTGGCAAGTCTATCTTCTATCGGGCACATATCCAATCCCAAGCAACATTTTTGAAATAGAAAATTGGAAAAACAAATTTTCTTTTTGTTGCTCGATCTGGGAATCGAACCCGGGACCACATGCAGTCAAGTCCAATACCTGGACCGCTAGACTCCAGAGGCGATTAAGAAGTTTATTTAGAAATGCTTCTAAAAATATTATCATATTAATTTTTAAACTGATTTCCGTTCCGTAAGAAAAAATCTGATTTTAGAAAAAAAACAGTTTTTTTAAGAACCAAATCAAAACTTAAAGTTTTTTTTGAAAATTAGTCTTAAGCACCGAAAGCTCTTACGAAGTTTGATACCTACTGAACGAAGATTTTAAAGTTTTTTTTTTTATGATATTGGAATGCAAACAAGCAGACAGATTTCCTGATGAAAAGGAATTGCCATCAGACACCAAAGGTGGTGGTGGTGGTGGTGGTAAGTGCGTTGTCAATCTTATGCCGGAATATTAGGACTTGAGCAAAAGTAAGTTGTATGTGCTATTGTACATGTTAGCAAAAACTATAAGGATAATGTTAGTTACGTTTTATATTTTATGTTAATTTTTGGAGTATTTTTATGTTAGCGGTCAATGAATAAGGATACATCTCTCTTGATGAAAAAGATGTATATGTTATATCTGCCTTTCTGCCAGGCAGCTCGTAAAAGGCGAGCATAGGCTTTCTGTCACTTACACCGTGACATCCTTCTAGGTGGTAGAGTTTCGCTTCGCAGTCACTCATTCGGATTGGTACCACCGCCTTACCTATTCCTGCCGCTATAACGTAAATGCTTGCCGTTGACGTGTTGCAGTTCGGAGGGTAATGTAGCCGGAAAACTTACGTTTATTCTAGGCTTAAGACCCCGGCTTCAGGTTGGCAACGTACCATTTCCACATTTGGTGCCTCTAGGCGGTGTAAATTTCTTACTATCAGTAAATCCGTCTGCTTGTTTGCCTTCCATTATCATAAAAAAAAGCATCAACCAAGTCATTTATTTCGACTTCGGGTTTTCAAACACATTTTAGCTCGTTAAAAGCGAGTACAAGTTACATGGGCTATTACCACCAAAACCACTGGAGGTAGAGTGTTGGATAGCAACATGACTAGGTAGCGATCCAATTACCTATTCTTGCCACCATAATTACAGAGTCGTATTTATGAGAGTAAAGTAACTGGCAGACTTGCGCAATAGGCCTACCACCTGGCTATAAGATGGCATTTACAACGAATGATGTTTAAGAGCTTCTAGACAGTGGTAAATACAACAAAGGTAACCTAAAGTTTCTTTTAACTTTACTTCATTACAGATGGATGCAAACCAATGTTTACAACCGTCTAAAACCACTATTATAGACCACGATTGTGGTTCCCAATTCCCAAGAAAGTCGTGTGCTTGTGACAGTTGTCACTGCTATTGTTTAAATGAAAAAATGGTTGAGTGGCTCAGAGTTTTGCGTATATGAAATTAGATGAACTTGACTTCAGGAAGTCCTGTGTTCAGCCCCCGGTCGGCAAATAACAAGGAAATGTGTTTTTTTGTTCAATATTGTCTTTAATTTATATATGTATATGTTGGAATATAAACATCATAGCGCTAATAAGATGGGCACATATCCTTAGAATCTATCACATTGTGTGAGTTAGGACTTTCTAACTTTGGCTAGTCGCGTGTACCCTGCTTGTATCTCTTCCTTTTTATTTGGGGATATACAAGTTTTTTAAATTAATTCTAAAAAATGGTCCAAATCTATTTGGACAGTTTTTTCAATGTTCATAAACAATTTCATGTTAAACACCTACCAAGTTAGTGTAATAAGTATAGATAGGTTGGTTACGAAGGCACCTTTTCCACTTAGCTCGGAGTCGATAGTCCGATTACGGTATAATTGCGGAGAGATAACAGACTCTCGTTACAAACGTATTTAACACAAGATTCAATTATATTTTGACATGTATACGATGCGGCTAATGCGGCCGCGGCATTACGCCAGACGCCCATTTGTCGGATTTTTTATTACGATATTGGCAAGCCGAGAATCAAAACCCACCTTTATATCAACTGCGTCAAGGTATTGTCGGGGGTTTAACGTCAGCAACCATCCACCAAACTCGGGTTTGATTTCCGACAACAGCCTATGTATAAAAAATATAAAATATCTCTTAACTGACATAGAAATAAGAATAATCAAAAGGTAGAAAATATATATAATAATGATCCTTAACAATGTTTGACTTAGTATGACTGAATAAATATTGCATTTGTATCTTTTTGGACTGTTACGACAGCCTTACCAACTCTTGCCGACATAGATTTAATGCTCGCAACTGTCGTATTACGTTTTCCAATCAGCAAATTTACGCAAAAAGATCCTGACTTAAAGTAAGCAATACACATCTCCTTTTTTGTTTATAGGTGACAAGAAAATTCTTTCCACCTGGATATCGGTCTACTTGTTTTACCTTTTGATGTTATAAAAAAATACATATCCAAAGAACATAATTCACTTACATTGGAGTTAGATAAATTTATTTAATTTGTCTAGAGATATTTATTATCAGCTTTCGATAAACTATCCAGGCTTTTGATAAAAACTATAATCAATAATAATAGGGTTGAGAAGAACTTTTAATGATTCTGATAAGTCAAGGTATAACTCTTATTTATACCAGCTGCTGACTCTGGCTTCAAAGGCACTTGCAAACTTTATAGATCTCTGTTAAAAACAATAATCTATAAGAGAAAAGTTGAGTTTTGATCTTTTAAATTTAAAAAAAATATTCTGATAAATTGGGGTAGAGCAGAACTCTTATTTATTCCGATGAACTATTGTAGAACTTTTATTTATTCCAATAAATTGGAGTAAAGTAGGACACTTATTTGTTCTAATAAATAAGAGTAGACTAGACTGCCTATATATTCTGATAAATAAGAGTATAGTAAAACTCTTCTTTACTCTTATAACTAAGAATAAAACAGCTCTCACTGTGATAATTAGAGTGAAGTAGAACTCTTATTTACAATGATAAACAGGACAAGATTAAAATTATAATTTATTGTAGTGAATAAGAGTAGAATAGAGCTTTCATTTATTTTAATAAATAAAAGTATAGTAGAACTATTATTTGGTCTAATAACAAAGAGAATAATAGAACTTTTAATTATTCTAATAAACAAAATTAGAGTGGAACTATAATATACTCTAATGAATAAGAGAAGAATAAAACTCTAATTTATTCTTATAAGTATAAGCAAATTTACTCTTAAAACAAGACTAGAATAGAGCTCTTATTTACTGTGGTAAATAAGAGTAAAGAAATTATGTTTATTTCGACAAGTAAAAGTAGGTGATAGGAAAATCCAAACAACAAATTTAAAAAAAAAATTTTTTTAAGTATGGATTTCCGCAAAGTAGGTAACGCCTTCTTCTATCAATCAGGTAATAGCTTTTACTTATTTTGATAGTTACTAGTAGAGTAGAGCATAATAGCTCTACTGTTATGAGTTCTAATATTTCGTAGATAAATCATGTACTAATTACTAACAATAGTTTCAGACAACGAAACATATTTTTATAAGATTGTCTATAATCTATATATCTATAAGTTTGACATGTCTAAGTCTATCAAGCAACTATCAAAAACTCTTTATTGGATATATCCAATAAAGAGTTTTTGATAGTTGCCAAATAATTTAGTTTTGTTTTTAAACTATCTTATTTCAATGCATGCAAATTTAAATGACACATTAACGTAATTATCGCTTTTTGTTACTGAATCATAAAAATACTACGGCGTCCGTTTTCCTCAACCGACAAAACTAGAAGAACGGACACATTTGCCAGAAACTAATAAGGATAATCAGCTAATCAAGGACAACAAACGTCCAGCAGCTAGCTATAAATTTTATTGGAAACTGGTTCTATGTTTCCTAACAGCATTTTCTGTTTTTGTAGGAAGTTTCCGTCAAGTGTGCCACTCTGTGCACGATTGCAGGAGGAGATATTTTTCGACTGTATACTAACTGTTGCCCGCAGCGTTGCCCGCGTGGTTAATTGTCCTACATGAATATTTGTTTGAGATAAAAATTATACTATGTGCTAATAAAAGTTACTCTCTATGTATGTATCAAATTTGATGAAAATCGGTTCAGCAGAGTTTGCGTGAAGGAGTAACAAAACAAAAAACATACAAACTTTCGCATTTATAATATTAATAGGATGTGTATGTTTGTTTTATAACTTTACACTTATCTGTTCAAAGCGTCTATCTATCATTGTATGTGTATAGCAGGACTTATAAAAGTTGTGAGTGGTGGTAGTAGACATGCCATTTAAAATAAGAAAGTTTGTCAGAAAAAATATAAACTTTTTGTTAACGCATCTTTTTTACCTTATTAGACATTTAATTTGTATTTTTTTTAAATTTTGCTGAGTTAATGTTAAAAATATATGTAGATATACCCTAACTTTAGCAATACGAATATCAGCCTTACCTTCTAGCTGTAAACCCTTATTTTTTATTGTTTAATGATAGTAATAACGCTAATACATGAATAATGGCACTACTGACACTTTGAAGACTTAGGCTGTTGATACAGAAAGTCATTTAATTTTGTTATTTATACTTTACATTATTTCTGTTTATAGCCTTTTTCATAAGAGGATTTAAATAGAGTATGTGACTGAAGTAATCACTGATTATATATAAACAATTTTATTAAAAAACGAACTGCCTAGATTGCTCAATAAAATCGTATCTTCAAGCCCATATTTCCGAAGAGCCAGGCAGAGGCACAACCAGGGAACCCGCAACTATCCGAAGACACTAATTTATACAATGTGATAGGTGGCACGCCTATCGCCAACCGAGCACAAATTTAATCTCGGGCAACGTTGTTCTTATTAGGAAATTTAAAATACATTTTTTGTTGCTAGACCCGGGTTTCGAACCCAGGACCTCAAATAGTCAAGTTCAAGATCAGACCGCTAGACCACAGAGGCGATAAAATAATTATTTAATTAACGAAACTACTTCCTAGGAATACTACTAGTACATTTAATATTTCACCAAAGAAGATATTGTTTTTCTTAACATCTTATTAGAATGCTACCGTTACAAAAAAGGCTAATAAGAGGCACATTTACTAATTAGTTATGGCAGAAAATTGTAATAATGCCCCACCGCCGAGCGAACGACAAAATTGTAGTTATCCGGCAAAAATGCGCCAAATGACCGTGAGCAGCGTATCGAGAGATCGATACGTATAATCGATACTTATAAATCGAGTCTGTTATGAGACGATAAAATCAACCGGCAACCGCCGCCGGCTACCGGGCGTTGGACTAAGCGACGATTACTCCTCACACCTCTTTTTGTATTACCGGCCACTGGATGCAAGATTATCGATAAAATAATTAAATGGTTACTCTCGAAATCGATTCTCGAGTGTTGTTATCGAGGGCCATGTTATTTGTTCCCTTTTTCGGCTCGCGGAATTATCTACCTTTTACTTTTGATTTTTTTGGATTGCGTCCGTCTAATAAGTATTTTGGTATGGATCCTATAAGTATAGTATATCAGTTTGTATCTTGTAAGAAGAGTTTAAACTTAATGAAATCGAAATAATGCGACAAATGGAATGTGGAGGTTCAGTAATTTTTATTAGTCGAACGATTTCAAATTAAACAAAACTATCACTTTTATTTTTTATTTGTAGAAACACAGTCCAGTTCCAAGTGTTGGACTTGACTTTATGAACTACCAGGTTCGATTCCCGGGTCGGGCAACATTAAGAAAATGTGGTTTTTCCAATTTCCTAATAAAAAAAAATTTTACTCGTGATTGGATATGTACCTGGTTGGCGATAGGCTTGCCACCTATCACATTGTGGAACTTAGTGTTTTCGGCTAGTCGTAGGTGCTCTGGTTGTGTCTCTGCCTGCTGTTTCGGGGATCTGGGCGTGAATATACTATTTTTAACAAGAACATTTTCGTGTTTATATGACCATAAGTACGAACTTAGTACTCACCATTCGAAGATAGACATACGCTTTTTAATCATTTAAATCGTGAATTGTGCAATAAAAACAAAAAAAAAATTCCCAATATCTTACAGATACTTATAGTAAAATAATAGAATAACTAAATCTGTACACGAAATATTATTTCATTATCAAAGATTGTTTTTATTGTATAAGTACAGGATACAGAACCCAAAACTAGGGTTATTATATTTTTACCGGTTTGTCTATTCACTTTTCCCGCAAAAAGTACTGGACAAATTTTCCCCAAATTTTGTGTAATAGCTCATACTCGTAACACTTGGGATAACTTTTACTGCGGGTGAAGTTTCATCTCTATCACGAAATGGTGGTCATTTCGTGGTGTGTAGGGAAGTCGCGGGCAACAGCTGGTAATACAGCTAGTAATACAGTTTTGACCGCTACACCGAATGGTAATTATGGTGTCAATAAAATTTATGATACAAAGTGGTGTGAAAATTAACAGTTATTGCTTACTGTTAAGAAATATTTTTAAAAGGTTTTTTTTATTCTAGTAGATTTAGTTTTTTTATTATAGTAATTTGTCTTATTTGAATCTCATAAAAAATCTTACTATTTCGCTTTGCAGCAATGATATTTTATAACAACGAATGGATAAACATAAAAAGTAAATTCACGCCCATATCCCCGAAGTGTTAGGCAGAGGCACAACCAAGGCACACAAGGCAAGATTAGCCGAAGACACTTAGTCCCACAATGTGATAGGTGGCAAGACTAACGATAACCGGGGACATATGCAATCCCGGGAAACGTACTTTTTTAATAGAAACTTGAAAACATACATTTCCATTTTTTTTGTTGCCCAACCCGGGAATCGAACCCGGGACCTCAAGAAGTCAAGTCCGACGCCGGACCGCTAGACCACAGATTCGATAAACATTTAGTTCAAAATCCATTGTCAATGGCGATATGTAATTGTTACTCTCATTGGATCTCTATAGTCTAGCTTTTTGGACTTGACTTCTTGAGGTCGCCGGGTTCGATTCCCGGGTCGGTAACAAAAAAAAATAGAAAATGTATATTTTCAATTCAAAAAACCCTACGTCGGCAACAGAAAACATAAAAAAAAATTCCTAATAAAAACAATGTTTCTTGTTATTGGATATTTGCCAAGGTCCATGATTGGCCCTAGTTGAGCTTCTGGCTAAAATCTTCGGGAACATGCACGTGAAGATGTGTCACTTTCTCTAAATAAGAAATTAAGCTAAAAAAAAACCTGCAATATATTTGTGGATAAATCAAAACAAATGCAACTTTCATAAGTAACTAGCTCTCCCGGCGAACTTGGCGTCGCCTGGCATTGGCAAGTAAAAAAAACTGAATGGGAAACATGACAGTGTCGTTTCTCCGGTTTTCCTTACAGTTTTCTTTATTTTCAGCAACTTTTGATTTTACCCCAAAGTTTCAGGTTTCAGGAATCTTTTAAAACAAAAGTTAAATTTTTGTAAGATTATTGCACACTGTTTTTTGTTTGCTTAGATTAATTAGGTATATTGGTATGCAAGACGAGTAGCAAGATGTAAAGACTAATAATTAATATTAATGTAATTTTAATAAAACTATAAATCTGTATATATTATATAAAAGAAAGTGGTGTTAGTTACACTTTTAATAGCTCATGAACGGCTGAACCGATTAAGCTGAAAATTGGTGGAGAGGTAGCTTAGAGCCGGAATAAGGACATAGCATACCTACTTTGTATGCACTTCGATTGCGAGGAAACTGGTAGAAACAACATGTTGATTTTTCCCATATAAACATTCTCATATAAAATAGTTAGTTTTAAATATTTAACCAGATAAGCATAATTTTTGATTGTATCACAAAAACTGTTGTGGAATTTGTTTACTTTGTTGTGTATGAGTAGCAGTTCGCTGCTGATAATAATATAAAATTATATCTGTTTTTGAAATGATTCGGTAAAAATGTAAAATAGCTTTCGTTAGTTTTCGTTGATTTTAAAATATACATACATGTATAAATATATCTTCTCGTCAAGTCCCTTGCAGGGTAGGTAGAGATTTTCTTACGCCAAGGGTCACGATCCCTACAAACGTAGGTTCTTCTACAATAATTTATCTTTAACCAACTTTTAAAAGGAGGAGGTTATCAATTCGATTGCATGTTTTTTTATGTGTTTGTTACGCCATTACTAAATAAATAATTAACTGATTATTGTGGGTTTTTTGAAAAGGTAATTTATGAAAAAGATGTCTCCTCTGTAGTCTAGCTGTTCGTTGTCGAACTTGATTTCTTGATATGAAATTTATAACTATTATTATGCATTATGAATTATAACTTGAAAACAACTACCGGGATGTTGATGGAATTTATGTGAGACCATCTTGGAATTACAAGCTATTTTTCGGAAAAGAATTAGTTGTGAGAGAGAAATCGCGACGTGGTAATGAATTAGTTGGAGTTGGTTTTTTATTTAATACAAACTCGACGGTTTCGGAGACACTTGACACCCCCTCAGATAATTCCTTGCCGACGTAGTCTTAATTAAAACAACTCTCATACAAATATAAACAACCAACTCATACAAATATAGTACTGTTAAAAAAGGACAGCTTTGAAAATAAAATTATTCTGTGCTTATCCTAATTATTCTCTGCTTGTATGGAAGCGAGAGTTGGGTATTTTAGAAAAAGCGTGAAAGTAGTATAAATGCATTTGAAATGAGAGCGCTATGGAAAATCTGTGGTGTAACGCTCGCTGACCATATTCGTAACAGTAAGGTCCGAGAAAGAGTGGAATTGAAATAAAGTGTTGGTGTTAAAATGCGAAAGGGCATGCTCCGCTGGTTTGGTCATGTGGAAAGAATGACAGATGAAAGATTGACAAAACAGATTTACAATGCGAACGTGGCCGGATGTAGGTACCCGGGGAGACCAAGGTTGACATTTCACGATCAGGTTACTTGGATATTATCCGAGGGTGGTGTCAAAAGTTTCCGAAACCGACGTTTTTGTATAGAAAGGGTAACGAATGTGTAGGAAGCCAGGCAGGTTTGTCAGGATCATGAGGTCTGGCACTCGATACTCTTTGCCTAGCTCTTAAAGGACTTAGCGTGAAGATATGTACGTATGTTACTTATTGATTATTATCTCCCGTAAAGCGTAGCATTGACGATTATAAATGAATACAAAGTTTTTAGTTTTATATAACTAAAATAGCTTTTTCTTAACTTTTCATTACTAAAGTTGAATTCTTTTCTGAAGGTTAATAATAAGGAAGTTCATTTAAGAATCCTCCCAGCATCTAAAGGTTTTTTTTTCAGTAAAGATGCAACCGCTTTACAACCCTGTTTGAATGGTTTGACTATAACAGCTTCAGCCTGACTTTTTTTATGTGACAAGTCAGTGAACAAGCTCACGGCTCTCCTGATGGTAAGAAATATCGTGGCCTATGAACATTATAGGTGCGTTACGGTCCTGTGGCTGAGTTAGGCTTATTGTGAAAGTCTACCGGAAATAGAGAGACAATTTGATGCTTTTTAGTTAAATAAGTATGACAATAGTTCATTTGCGTTTAGAATATAGTTAATCATCGTTATCCGCTGGCACCACTCATCTATCGCCATATTGCCTCTGTGGTCTAGCAGTCTGGCGTCGGACTTTACCCCTTGATGTCCCAGGTTCGATCCCCTAGGTCAGGCAATGAAAAATAGGAAATGTGGATTTTTAATCTATATAAAAGTCCATTGCTGTTCGTTTGCCGCGGTGAAACTCGAGAACGGCTGAACCATTTTGGCTAATTTTGGTTTGAAATATTTGTTTAGGTCAAGGGAAGGTTTGAAAAATAAGAAAGAGGGAAAAACTGCAAGGAAACTAGGGAAAACAACGTTTATATTTTCGCCATACAAATTGACCGGGTGGAACAAAGTTCGCCAGGTTTTTCTAGTAAAAATAAAATTGGCCGGGATTGGATATATGACCAGTTAGCGACAGGCTTGCCATCTATCACATTGTGGGACTTGGTGTATTCGGCTAGTCATGGGTGCTCTAGTTATTTCTCTGCCTAACTCTTTAGTTATAAGATACTTTTTTTAATCACTCATAATTACTTGACTTGTGAAGTTTACAATTAAAATAACGTAAAATAAATTTGAATGTCCAAATCAAAATCAAAATTAAATTCTGAGTGATTTGATAGGTTAATGGGCCAGCCAATTACGATGATTCAGTATATTATTCTTAACGCGACGTAATATAATACAAACCTATGCTAAAAATAAAAAAAAATGTTAAAGAATTATTTGTAATATTATATTTTACTTACATTTCAAATGCATGTTCGATAAATGCAACAAAATGGTGACAGATTTTTTAATTTGGTCCTAAAATGGCGGCACTCGCGCCCGCGCCTCTCCAAATGTCTTAATTGTGTCTGATAACTATGGCCTTAGTGATTTATAATACCTTCTAAACGTATTAGTGGCTTTGTCGGCGGCCAGTACTTATCGCCGGCTTAGGAGCGGCTTCCGCTTGGGTTACTGCCTTTTTGTATCTCAAATCCGTTTTTATATCACATTATTTTTTATTGACACTGACCTAGAGGTTTTAATTTATTTATTTTTAACTATATCACTACAACTAAAAGAAATATCAAAAACCACCGCCAAAACTTACATTTTAATGCAACTAGGAACCATTTCGATCATGTCCATTAATAAAAAGAGGCATCGAAATTGGTTCATCCGTTTAAAGGTTAGGATGCCACAGACATACACAACGATTTTATTTTTAAATTGGCTGACCTGATATAAATTTAAGCGAAATGATTAATTATGTAATAACAACTCTATCTAATAAATATATTCGGGTTTCCGAAGCTTGACGAGTGTAGACGAAGCGCATAATTTAAATAATACTTGTAAGGTAGTCACAAATTAAGCTGATTTAGGTATAGCTTATTAGAGAAAACGAAAAATAATTACAAAAATACGGTGTGCAGGAAGACCACTGCACATCACTTAGCTTGAGATATTACGTTCGTGATTTTTTTTTAGTAAAATCTCCACGTGTAGATAGTTGTTGTGAATAGGCAGAGAATAGGCTATTCTGATTAATTACAAACCATGTATAAATGCATAATATAATATAAAATATAGAATATAAATTAGTGTCTATGTTATAAAATAGGTAACTATGTATGTGTTTGCAAACACCTACACATATAAATATTCTGATATACCTAGGATTTTATAAAATTGTTACTATAACATGTACAGAGAGATAGATATCCGACGCTTTTTGTAGAACTGCATACTACATATCATTGTAAAGGAGTCAGTTATCTGGGGTGCTTACTGTATTTACCTATTACCACTGAAATCATTGGTCGCGGTGAACAAACTAGATTAAAAGCATCTATTTGTTGGTATTAGAAAGTGACCAAACACGGATTTCCTGGTTGTAGTGACAAGTGCTGCCTTAGATACCATAGACCCTATAGGTACGTCGCTATCCCGTAGTCGGAGTGTTAGGGCTATAATGCAAGTCCACCAGCTACTCTACCTTCTGGTCTGGAACATTAAACATTCGTATTCAATCAAGTTGCTGTACAGCACTTGATAATATATAACCTATGCTCGCCTCTCAAGAGCTGCCTAGCAGAAAAGCAGATGGTGTTTTCTACATAAGGGACCCGGACTAAAACGTGGAAAAATTATTTAAAGTTTTTCGCCACCATTCCGTCGATGTTTGTGGGTTTTTAACCTGCGACGGCAAAGTGGAGTGATTTGTTTGACGTGCCTGTATGTATATCTATGTGTGACTTATATTTTTTTTTGAATAGATGGACCTATTTCGATGCCGAATTTTGTTTGAAAGTTGTAATCTGTAAACCTGTAAGTTTTTGGGGGTTATTGTTTATTTTAGTGTAATCATTATAGGAAACACTTCCTATAATGATAATTCTAAAATAAAAAGCCTTCAATGTCTGACAATTTAAATGGTCCTATATGTTTGCTTTTTCATATCATTTTATAGTTTTTAATGTACAAGCGAAGGAAAAAGACATCAGTGATCCGCTGAAATTGGAGTGTTTATAAAATAATCTCGTGACCGCTCCCGACACTGTCGGTTTAGAAAAATAAAAGTATTGAGACATACAAGTGATGAATTGACATGTTCCCGAGGCCATTAACGAGGAGATAAGAAAGCATTTAACTCGATACCCCGTACGTCTCCATCGGTAACGCCGACACCTATATACAGGATGCTGAGATTTCTATCCTAAAAAAGAACCCCATTATGTAATTGATTTTATAAAGGGGTTATAAGAATTACTGTCTGTTTTGTTTTATTTGTATATCAATATCATATAACCAACGTCGCCTTACTTCATAAATTATCTGCCAATAGCACTTTTCTATAAGAAAATTTTGACATGACTATTGTTACTCTCTGATTTCTGCTATATAGCAACAGCAAAATATTATAACTTTTCATTTCGGAAGAAAAAAAGACGTCATCGAATGTCTGCAAAATTAAAGTAAAGAATAGTTTCACTTAAAAATAGGAATAATTTTTTGAAGCAGTATAAATTAACAAATATTAGACATAAAAAAAAGGCTAAATACACACAATAATATCACATCCTTCCTTTGTAGAATAGACCATCTGCCTTCCTTTCTGAGCCAGGCAGCTCGTAAAAACCAAGCATAGGCTTACCGTCACTAACACCGTTACATCTGACTAGGTGGTAGAGTTTAGCAGCGACTCGCCCGGATTGGTACCACCGCCTTACCTATTTCTGCCGCCATAACGTCATGACGTGATCCGGTTCGGAGGGTAAGGTAACCGGTAAACTTAGTTTTGTTCGAGGCCTAACATCCCGGCCTCAGGTTGGCAACGCACCATTACCACCTTTGGTGTCTCTAGGCGGCGTGAATTTCTTAACATCAGGAAATCCGTCTGCTTGTTTGCCTTCCAATGTCATAAAAAAAACATGAAAGGCTTACTGACTGATTATCTATTACACTTCGAAACTAATGAACCGATTTAAATGAAATTCCTTACGCATATATTTAAAAACAATCAACTGTTTTGGGGTCATGATGAGAAACAAAAGTTAATTTTTTTAAAACAAATCTTAAATACCTATTCAACAATGAGGAACAGTTGCTACACAGTAAGTACATTTTCAGTGGGTTAATAAAAAATAAATTAGTAATCTAGACAAAGTTTTTATATTTAAAAAAATATCGTCTCTGTGGTCTAGCGGTCTGGTGTTGAACTTGACTTCCTGAGGTCCTAAATTCGATCCGCAGGTAGGGCAACTAAAAGGAAATGTGTTTTTCATTTTTCTAAAAATGTACGCGCGTAGGAAGTTATACCTACTTCAAAAAGTAATGAAAACATTTGAAACGAAAAATATATAAATCGCAATTGTATATAACTAAATCCCGTGTGTGAATGTAGAAACGTGTTCTTAAAGCAGGCAACTTCATGAAGTTACAAGATGCGCGCGCATCTTAAAATTTCTATGCCTTATATGTGAAGAATCTTAAGATTTTACTCACATAAAATTTTCATTACGCGCAAGAAGTATAATTTCAATAAAAAATTCGTTGCCCGGAATGGGTTTCTAATTTAAAAAAAAAAGTTGCTCGGGATAGGATATGTGCCCGGTTGGCGATAGGCTTGCAACCTATCACATAGTGGTTCTTAGCATCTTTGGCTAGTCGTGGGCCCTGGTTGTAACTATGTATACATTTTCGGGGATACAGGCGTGAAGACACTTCCTTTTTAAAATATTAAAAATAAAAGTGATTGTAAGGAAATATGTACACTCTGTATATAACGGCAGGGCGCACGATATCAAAGTTTACGAGAGCGGCGCGAGTCGTCCAGTAGCCGTTAATGAGTTCAAAATACGTCAATTACATATGGATACTTTTAGTGAAATCGAATACCAACATAAAACTATATTTTATATATTGCTGGCTGCTCACGACTTTATCCGGCCTTGAAAGGAACCACTTTTTATTAAAAAAATGGCTTGACGGAAAAAGACGGGTGTTAAAAGTTTAACTTGTCAGTGAGAAAGTGTGTGTCAAATCGCGGTCTTTTTTTCGAAAGTGGACGAAATCGTGTTTTTTTTACCCACATCACGAAGAGATAATGTCAAGGTTAATTTTGGAACGAAGTTCCTTATTGCGCGTTGTGAATGGGGGCTAGAAGAAAAAAATTCTTACGAAAATGTTGTCACGACACTTTTTGCTCTGTGGTCTAGCGGTTCAGTCCCGGGTTGGACAATTGTTTTATTATTTTTTTTAATTTTTAATTTTCTATTTTTTTTATTATCATTTTCATATTTTTTTTATTTTATTATTTTTCTTATATTTTTATTTTCTATTTCATGTTTCTCTGTCTGTCTCTTTCTATAAGAGAGATATAGATAGAGATTAGTAGAGATTGAGAGAGAGGGGGGGCGAGAGAACTTAATTCCATCCCGTTGTCTCTTGACACCTCTCAACATTTTTTTTTAAATTTCTAATTAAATCTCAAAGGTTTGCTTTAAAAGCATGCCAATTTTTATTTTGACCCTACTTTACAAAAGTACAGATGAACAAACTTAAGGCATCTGTTAGTTATAAGTTACAAAGTTAGATACAGTGTTTCGATTAGTTCAGTAGTATTAGTTGATTTGTGACAAAAGGTCCGAATCTCGAATAACGAAATATGTAAATACAATGGACATGTCTTCAGTTTTATTCTTTACAAAATAAGTAGTTTACATAGATGACTGTGAAGTCTATAGTTTTTAACTATATTTCCCCGGTGTTGATCTGGCCTCCGTTGCAGAATAGACCGTCTGAATTTCTACCAGGTAGCTCGTAAAAAGCGAGCAAAAGCCTTATCTTCACTAACACCCATGACATCCTACAAGATGATAGAGTTTTGTTGCGACTCGCTCGGATAGGTACCTCCGCCTTACCTATTCCTGACTGTTGACGTGTTCAGGTTCGGAGGGTAAGGTTGCCGGTAAACTTACTTTTGCTCGAGGCTTAACATCCTGGCCTTAGGCTGGCAACGCACCATTACTAGCTTTGGTATCTCTAGGCGGCTTGAATTTCTTACTATCAAGAAATCCGTCTGCTTGTTTGCCGTCCATATATACACAAACGGACAAAGACGCATACCTACATACACATGAGACATATACACAAAAATCATATATTTATAGCAACGATTTGGCCCTGGATATGAACCTCTCATCGGCTGATGGTTACAATGAAAGCCCGGTGAAGTTGTAAAAACCGCAAGGTTGGCAACACATTAATCGTTTCAAAAAATAGTAACAATACTATTTTATGAGTGCAGATATAACTAAGCGTTATATATTGCTTCGCCAGATTGGTACCAATACCTTATGTATTTCTTCCGCCATAACATTAGTGCTCGCTGTTGGCGTGTTTGCTAAGAGGACAGCCTTTCAACTTATAAACAGAGACTGTTACCATTGGGAGAGCCGTGTTTTCGCAATCTAAAATTCGGTTAAATAGTAATTTCACAGTCGTGCTAAAAACATTATTGTAACTCAAATTCATTAGCTAAGAAAACTAAAATATAGTTTAGTTTAGTCTTACTAAATATGTTCAAGTTATGTTGCGTTTTCTTGAAATATCTTCCCCTCTTCTTCTTCGCCTCGTTAATCATCTTTATCGGCTGGCATTTTAACCAATCGAATCACTCATCTATCACCTCATCGCCATATAGCCTCTGTGGTCTAAAGGGTCCGGTGTCGGACTTTGCTTCTTGAGGTCCCGGGTTCGATCCCCGGGTCGGGCAACATAAAAATTAAAAAATTTACTTTTTACATACTTACTTTTAAAAAGTTACTTTTCCATGCAATTTTTGGATATGTGCCCGGTTGGCGATAGGCTTGACACCTATCACATTGTAGGACTTATTGTCCTTGGCTAGCCAATGGTATATGAGCGTAAAGATACTTTTTTTTATTAAATTAATTCGCCTATTTAAATCCAGGCGATATTTGAGATTACTTAATATCAGGATTTAAAGCTTCGGTTTTAGATATTAATGTTAACCTTGCGGCACAGCAGGTGCGCGCGTTAGTCATATTAAACTACGATTTAGGCATCTCTTTTTGTCTGCACCTGTCTTTACTTCGACTTTGACATTGACGAGGGCGTACGCAAATAAATTTTATTATTTTATTAGCTCGTAGCAAAAACTAAAATTCAACACATGGATATATTGTGTTATATAAAAAAACCTATCGCCTCTGTCGTCTTGCGGTCCGGTTCTTGGCCTTGACTTCATGAGGTCCCGGGTACGATCCTCGGGTCTAGCAACAAAAAGAAAATGTGTTTATTATTTTTGTAATAAAAACAACGGGGCCCGGGATTGTGGGACAATCCCACATTGTGGGACTTAGTGCTTTTGGTCAGTCGTGGGTTGCCTGGTTATACCTCTGCCTACTGCTTCAGGGGATGGACATGAAGATACTTTTATAAAATAAAACTTCCAAGAGAAACTACATAAAACATAGTTACATAACAATTGTCGAAACTGGCAACACTCGATTTGTCAAAAGCAATCTCGATCAGCTGTATAAATTTTATTAAATATATTTCTGCAATAAAATCGTGAAAAATCAAAGCGTAATCATCCATAGTGATAAATCCAAAACTTGTTATGAAGTGCTTAAAAACTAAAAATTTAAAAGTCTGACATTGTCCAACCTACCGTTACTTGTACCTTTGTAAGGTTTAAATTTTTATTTCAAAGTTTGGAGCTATAGTTGAATTTTAATAATAATCAAAATGAATTCAACATTTGCAAATGTTGATTTCGAAAACGTGGACTTCAGCACCATCACCATAAGAAAAAAGAACCGGGCAATGTTTACCGAGTCGGTAATGTCTTTTGAATCATCCACCTCGAATTATCTAGTTAGAAGCTTACCGGACCTGTCTACTCTAAGCGGCAACCAAATGAAAGATCTACATGAAGAAATCAACTTGTTAAAATGCCATTTAGAAAGTGCTCATCGAGAAATAGAAAACCTGATCCTAGAAATAACTCCTTAAGAAAAGTCAATGAAGAGCAGAGTAAGAATATCTCGGTATTAAAACAACTAGCTTCGCATACACCGTCAAATAAAACAACACCGCGAAAGAATAAAGTGATTGAATCATTTAAAAGGCAAAATAGTGATAATAGAAATATGTGTGATAGTCTTTTTTCTCAAGTTAGTCACCTCCAAGACACACAAATCTCATCGCAAAAGGTAGCTGACTCTCAATCTGGTAAATGTGTACCCATAAAAATAAGTTCAATAAGTGTATCTCCCAAACATCACAGAAAATCAGTTAAAGAAAGGATTGTAATTTTGGGTGACCAAAGAGTACGTGGTTTGTCCACCAAACTCTTAGGATACAATAAGTACTCTGTCCAATCAACAGTAAAACCCAATGCTAATTCATCGGAATTAATTTACACGTTTAAAGATTTTTCAGGTTTAAGCAGCAAAGATTATGCTATTATAGCAGATGGCTCCAACGACTGGGATCCTTACTCGGTGTTCACAAATATTAGATAAATTAAGTAAGTGTAAACAAGTGTTTTTACTTAAAATTATGCATAATCAGTACTTAAATGTAGCACTTCTAAATCATAAATTGAAGTTAATTGCTAATCAATATAATAATTGTACCTTTTTAGACATAGATAATTGTATAGAACAATATGGACACTATACACACAAGATGTACATTGAGTGTTTGTCTAATAAATTAAAAACTGAAATAGATTATCAGGAATATAAAAATAAATTCTTGTCTTTTCCTAATAGTAAAATTGTGAAATTAAATAAGCCAAATTTAAATAAAAAATTCGAAAAACCAAATATTACATTTGATGAATACAAAAAAAATCTAGAAAATTTAATGTTAAATAGAATAAATTCAAGCTTAGCATCTAATAGTTTTAAAAAAGGGACTATACCCTATTATTTCAGTTCAAAGAAAGAAATTTTTCAAAAACGGACAGAACAGAAAATAGTTCCCTGTACAACAATAAAAAAAGGTACTATGCCATACTATTTCAGACAAAAAACATGTAATAAATAAATATAAATAATAATCAGCTTTTTCGTAAATAAATTTAGATTACTGCATCAAAACATTGCCGGTGCATTAAATAAACGTGATTATCTTCAAGCAGCTGTTAGTGAACTCAGAGAATCTCTAAGTAAAGTACATGTTATTTGTCTCTCTGAAACATTTTTAAAGCAAGGTTCTGAACAAAATTTTAAAGTAGATGGATACTATACCGCTTCATATTTCTCTCGCTATAATCAGCGTCGTGGTGGCACCTGTATATTAGTAAGTAAAGAACTTAATTTTAAAACTCTGGATCTACAAATGCACATACCATACTCTTTTGAATGCTGTGCAGTGGAGATAATAAACTATAATTTAAAAATAATATGTATATATCGTACTCCTAGTTCAAATGTAGATATCTTTCTTAATAATTTGGAATTATTATTAGAAAAAATTAGGAAAAATTCTAAAAAGAAATTTGTTTTATGTGGAGATTGGAATATAGACCTTTTACAATCTACAAATACTTATAAAACTTTAAAAAGCATTTTAGAAAATAATAATTTATGTCTACATATTTTGAAACCTACAAGAAAACTTGCATGTTTAGATGTAATTGCTAGTAATTTAGAAAATGTTTCCCCTGACACTCACATTCTTTGTTTATCTGATCATGAAACAGCACAAAGTATACAAGTAGACATAAAACCAGTTTCATATTGTAAACCGAAGCTTACCTTTTGGTTTGAAACAAAGCGAATATTTGGACAAGAAAATATTAATAAGTTCTATGAAT